>CAXKVW010000760.1:0-159358 GCA_964058825.1 Carex arenaria
CCCTTGATCTGGAGCGGTCTTTTTAACTTGGCATGAATCTCAAAGCCCAAAATTTTGAATTCGCTGGAGAACGAGTTGGGAATCCGTTCTGGATATTTTTTTTGAAAAACAACTCAGAACAAGTTGGCAGTCCGTTCTGGAGTATAAAATACTGTAGGGAACGGACTGTCAACTCGTTTCTTATGGTTTTTATAAAAAACTATACAATCATGCTGGAACCTGAATAATATTTTTTTTAATTATGGTTTATAAAAAAAACTCCCGGTATAAACCATAGTTAAAAAAATAATTTTATGAAACCAACATGATTATTTTTCTTTTACAAAAATCATAAAAACCGAAATACCATTTCGGTCCGCCATTTTTTTTTGTCGGGACCGAAATGGCATTTCGGTTCTTATGATTTTTGTAAAAAAAAAATAATCATGTTGGTTTCATAAAATTATTATTTTTAGTTATGGTTATAAAAAAAAATTCCGTTAGACCGTTAGTCCGTTACAGATGTGAATTGTGAAACAATACTTTTGATATTAATATAAATTATTTCTTATTTAAAAATCTTCCTCGAAAATGTGCCATGAATAAAAGCGAAGAAGCCCTTGGAATTAAAAACCAAGATTGAAAGCCAATGAGAACATTTCCCTGGAACCAAGGTCCCCTGCTGCTTGTGCTAGGCCTAGGTGCAGTTGTGCTACAGCCAATGCAAATTAATTAATGCTTCTTAATCAATCACACGCCTTCTTTCTACTCTCTTCAAGGTGCAATTTCATTGATAGCAGGGCCATGCAATTTCCTCATCTATATTTCAAATTCAAATTTGATTCTATCTAATTAATATGTCCATTCAGTGATTGATCCTTTTTATTATTTATTATAAACAGGGAGCCACTAAAAATTTATATTTAGATTTTTAGATTGTGTTTGAAACCCGTTTGGTAACAAATTTAACGTAATATAACTTGGTTAGTGTAATATTAACAGTTAGCCACATTGCTATGACCTCAACAAATTATGGGATAAGCTGCAAACAACTAATTATCCAAACCATCGCAATCAATTTAATTCACGAGTGATGAGTTTTATATGAAAAATTATAATTTTTTGAATTTATTTAGAATAAAGTAAAGCGGTAAAAAAAAAGAATACTTACAAGTTAATTTTAACGAATTCATTTTTCATTATTTTTTTACCGCTTGATTTAAATCAAATTATTTTCATTATTTGTAAATTTTGCACGTAAACCTATCACTTCTGATGTAGATTGATTTCAATAGCTTGAATTAGTTATTTGAAGCTTATCTAATATGTTTTGAGACCGCTGCATATAATGTTGCAAACTACCAATAACAGTGAAACTCTAGCAATATTTGTACTGTGTTTAAATATAATATTAAATTTAATTTTTAAATAACTGGCCACCCCTGGAATCACATTTCCATAGCAATTTTGTTTCTTTTAATATTTTGTTGATAAAGATTAAACCGTTTCCAAGGAGTAATTTACATTCATGTCTTCCGGTTAGTATATCACTGTTCTGTTTAATTATAACAGTTATTTCCTTTCTAGTAGACCTTTTATGGTCACTGTGAGTCTTTGACCTCCATGGACACAGCTGTATATTATATATGAGTAGGGATTAAGTTACAACAATGGATTTTTTTTATTTTCAAAGTCCAAATCGTCGATCCAAACCGTTCAACATGATTATCAAATAAAATGTGCTTCCAGATCAAATTTTACATTTTTTTTTATTTTTTTTACTATTTATTAAGTATTTTACAAAAACTAGTCAATTCAGACCATTGAATTTTGTACCCATCTAAATAAATAGTAAAAAAATTAAAAAAAATGTAAAATTTGATCTGGAAGCATATTTTATTTAGATAATCATGTTGAACGGTTTGGATCGACGATTTGAACTTTGAAGATGAAAAAAACCGTTGTTGTAACTCAAAATTATTCTAACTTGATCCCTCCTCGTTATATATAGCGGGTCGGATATGCAAATTACACAGAAAATGAATCAAGAAAAAATGAAAATGGCAATAGTGAATTCCTGCAAATTTACAGTTCTCAAATTTTTTTCTAATATTTTGAAGTGAAATATTAATTCATTTTACCGAACATCACCGACTACATGACCTTTGTATTAGAAATACAAATTACAAAAGAGTGAGGTTATGATAAGGTGTATATTAACTATGGATCAACTCGTACTATAGATTTATATCTCAACTTTTAAAATTCAAACAGCCAATTCAAACTGTTAAACTTACTTTCAATTTATAAATGTATTTAGAGTTGACAGCCTTTGCATGGTTCTAAAAAAATTTGTACTTAGAAGACCAAAATTTATATTTTAAAAAAATTCACTATTATTTTAGATATATAGAAAACCACTTCTAAGTTCTGGAACAACCAATAGTAGCGAAACAAATAGTGAATATGTATTACTTGGTTTTTCAATATATATTCTTTATAATTTACATAATTTCTGGATTGTTTTTTTTTTAAACAACATCAAATTTAACCATTTCAACAAAACAAACATATCAAATTTGATTGTTATGAAAAGAAGCTCATCAGCGGAGGCAGAGATTTTATTGCTCCATCTACTTACAACTTGAATAGTAAACTGCCTCCATCGGTGAAGCTGGTTTTTATAAAAAAAACCAAATCCAGTATACTTGTTTCATTAAAATATTTAAATTTGATGTTATTTATAAAAAAAAAAATCTAATTTCTGTAGCTGAGTAAATGCACTTAGTTTTTTTTTCTTCATCCATTTTAAGTAGCTTATTTCAGAGGGAGAAAAGGGAGGTGACCCATGTCTTTGACTGAAATCTCAAATCCAGGCATCCAGCCTAATACAGCTGGACTAGATCGGAATAATGCATTCTCGAGTCAAAGAATAAAATCACTCCAGTGCTATGTAGATCGTGTGTCCCAAATCCAATGTACCAAATCATGAAATGCCCCCCCACCGAGATATACAAATGGGGAGTGTTTGATTAGTTTTTTAGTTGTCAACTCGCTACAAGTATGAGATTATGTATTTGACACAGAAAATCCTGACAGACTAGGATTAGATAAACAGCCTGTCCATCTAAAAATTCTCAACGCAGCATATTATTGTTGGGCATTGTACTGGGAAAATAGTTTAACAGAACAATTTTTGTTTCATACAGCACAAACTATAGAATCAAAACAACGTTGTAAAAGGTTCATTGGCTGCATGAAGTAAATTACTGTGTTAAAGTTTTTACCCTTGGGTTGCAGACTTGCAGTGTGGAATCGGACTCTGCTGCTTTTCTGAGAGAAAAGCAGCAGGCTGCTTTTCCGATCTCAGCCATTCAAATTTGTTGAGATTTGTGCATAGAAAAATTACTTTATCGAGATACGCACATTGAAAATTTTGAATGGTTGAGATCGGAAAAGCAGCAGGCTGCTTTTCTCTCAGAAAAGCAGCAGAGTCGGATCCTGCAGTGTGAACCTGCCGCCGGACCAATCAATCCACACCGAACAGTCTTTCCAGTTTCCATTGCTTTTCTCTCTGTTTTTTTTTTTTTTTTCTCTGGTTTATTATTATCAGAGACAAAAGTCATAATATTCAACTTAGATCCAAATACAACAGCAACTCAATAGTTTTCTATTTCATTTTATTTTCCAAGTTAAAAAAAAATCAATTTTATCATTCCTTTAATTAATTTTATCACTGAACTGGTCCATTTGAGAAAAAAAAGTAAGTGGCACTTCGACAGAATAAGAAACAATTTAACCTCAGGTCAATATCAAATGCCAAAAAGTATATACTTCTGTTAATTTTTTTTTCAAATAAGTAAAAAAATATTGTTTAATATTATTATAAGATTGTGTTTCATTTTAAAATCTTCTCAATCATATCATAATTTTGACTCCGATATTAGCAAAGAATGTAGTGTAGGTCCGATGGGAACCAGGGCCGTCCGATACGCATAAAATTTGTACACACGAATCTCAGAGCAAGCACACACAAATCTTAAAGCACATCAAACGGTTCTAGCGTCCATTAGACCCGAAAGTACATCAGATGTCCATTGAACTTACACTTTTCTCATTAGCAAATTGCTTGTATTAGTAAACCTATTAGGATATCAAGATCTAAGCACTTCAACTAGAACATAAAAAGAAGAACAAGAGATGGAAACATTATTTTGTGATCACATGCTTAAAGTATATCTTATAAATGCAAAACTTGATCAGAAGGGATGTGGTAACAAAATCATGATACATGTATCTCTTGTTTGGTATCTGCACATGCAATAACTCCCAACTGGCCACAGATCTAATCAGAGAAGCTGCAATGTGATGTGTGCACAGTAAACCCAGCATGCAAACAATGCCAATGCCCGGAGGACGCCTTACACTGTTAAGGAGTCCCAGCTTGCCTCCCTGCAACTATTTTTATCATGAAGGACAGATTGCAAGTCCTTTTATTGGTACTAGTACTAAATTATTTTCTCTCAAGTACTGTTATGTACATTCCTAATAATTGAATGTATATGCGTTTTTTGATTGACAACATGTTCATTTTAATAATCTTGAAAATCATTAATAACATATTATTTATCAAAAACAAACATTTATTCATAGATTAGTAGTGTTAAAATGCACTTATGATTTTGTACTCCAATCATACTCTATATCATTTTCTCTATTTTCAAACTCCAAAAAGTTAGTCCGAACGCTCAACAAAATAACTGTTTTCTAAACTATTCAAAACAAATTTTGTACTTATCTAAAAAAATAGTAAAAAATACTCGAAAAGATATAAAATTTGGTCTCCGGACACATTTTAATATGAAGATCATGTTGAGCAGTTTGGATCGACTGTTCAGAATTTGAAAACAGAAAAAGAATGTGGAGGTGTGATTGGAAAACAAAACCAATGGTGTATTTTTACCCTACTCGTCATAGATATATTATCTATATTTTAAGTATGCTATGTATTAAGATAGATATAATATAAACACCAATTAATTATTTGTTTGATATTTTGGCGAAATAATTCTTAATTTAGATCAAATTTTATATATAGTCTGTTTAAATAATAAGGCTAATTGCTTATATTCTCATGAAACTTTTTAAGATTTTTTATTTTCCCATCAAAACAGTGAAATATTTTATTTTCTCATTTTAAATTACACAATCTTTCATTTAACCCCTTGCATTAATTTAATCTATTACAAGTCTTGTAAATTGACTTAATTTATCCTTCCTTTCGAAATTGGAAATAACATTTTTATTTTCAAAACAACGGAAATATGACAAAGAAATTAATCATGCATGCCTACTCCTACATACGAAATAAAAGATAAAAATATATTTTTTTGTCGGTGGTCGTCTCACTTGCCTATGGACCACCTACACTGTTAAATAAGCTTTTGAAGGAAGCACAAATTGATCAATATATCTAAATACCTTTATACTTAAATCAAGAAAAACGAAGATAAAATAAATGGTCTATAGTTTTTATTGGATAGATAGGATATTTTAAAGTTTTGATGAATATATTAGAAACATAAAATATTTTGATGGCTATGAGAGCAATTAATCCATTTATAGTAATTATCACATTTATAATTTACTTTTTTTCAGTACTGATAAAATTTATATATCGCATCCCGGAGCTAATTTTTTTGGATCTGAATCTGCTGAAATCCGAGACTAATGAACAGTAATATTAAAATTCCTGCAATCCGAATACAGCTATCGAACTATTTCGAGATACGTGCAAGGAAAAACTAGCTGTTTTGAGATAAGTTTTTAAAAAAAATATTGTAAGAATTTTATGGTTATTGTTCAATGATTTCGTAATTGCAGCAGATTTATTTTCAAATTTTTTAGATAAAACCTATATGCTATTATACCCGGAAAAAACTCTCTTTTTATTTTTTACTTACCTGCCTTGGTTTTATAATAAAAAAAAAAGGCTTCAAGCTTCGCAAGTGGGCTTCGTTTGAACTTTAAAAGCTCTCTTTAGTGTTTAAATTCTCCGTCCTTTATACCACTATTATACCTCCCCCATCCATTACTCCAGTAGTTCTTTACATTTTTCTTTAAACTTATAAAAATGTCAATGCACCTGTCTTCATGGATCCTTCTTCTGGTAAGTGCAAGCGTTTTGATTTGCTCTTGCATCTCAAATGCTGCAAGTGATAATACAGGCGCTTTCTCTTTCAAAGATAGCTTTGATCTAACTGGGGCTGAAGATCATTTTAGAACCTCTCCTGATGGTCAAGTCTGGTACCTCTCTCTTGATAAGAAAGCAGGTTATTAGTTCTTCATTTTTCCATTCCTTTGCATTGTATGAAGAATTTGTTGTTTGATAGAGATTATCAATCAGAGTGCAGATTTTTAACAATGTGGTTGATATTACTGTAGAGAGAGGATGGTATTTTGAATTTAGTTAAGAATCCCTTGACCAAATGCTATGAATTTAATGGTCTTTCAGGATGCGGGTTTCAGACCCGGGACAGATACCGGTTTGGGTGGTTCAGCATGAAGCTTCGGCTTGTTGGGGGCGACTCCGCCGGAGTTGTAACCGCGTACTATGTAAGTGTTTCTTCTCTCTTTTTGTCTTGTTTCAAATGAGAGAGGAAGAAGCAAATAGAAATCTATTTTTAGAATCTACCATGAAACCGCTAGTTACAATTCAAGACAGACAAACATATCATATCTTGGTCCCCTTTTTTCATGTAGGTCCCTGTACTTGCACTGTTTTTTTTTTTTTATAAAATGCTTCTAGTACTAGTAATTTGCTCCAGTCGGCGTCCTACTAAATTTTATGTTTAATTATTCTAGATTTACCCAATTATCTCTAACCAAGTTACTGTCAAAGCAACAATTTTAATTAAGCTTTAACACTAAGACTTCTCACTTCTCCCCTGATTCACAACTGATAATATATAAATAAAAGGAAACTTCTAATATTGTAGAGTTTTTACTTTTTATTTAATAACATTTTCATCTCTATATGATCCACAAACAGATGTGCTCTGATCTGGGTGCGGCGCCAGACAGGGATGAGTTAGATTTCGAGTTTTTGGGTAATAGATCGGGTCAGCCGTACACCATACAAACCAATGTGTACAAGGGAGGTGTCGGGGGCAGAGAGATGCGCCACCAGCTCTGGTTCGACCCCACCGAGGATTTCCATACTTACTCTATTCTATGGAACCAACATCAGATTGTGTAAGTCATATTTCCTTTTTTTTGGTATACCAGTATTGCTATCCCTGCATCATAGCTGATTCCAATGTTATATATTAATTATGCAGTATATAATTAGAAAAAATGCCACTCTTTTAACTCCTGAATCTGGAGATTTTGGTCTCAATATTATTTCTATTGGTTTAAAGTTTAGGTAATATTTTGATACTTCTGTGGATTTGAATTGTTATCCTTATAGGTGATTATTTTTTTTTTATGGATTTGATTTGTTTTATTTGAAGTTTTGAACCCATACTGACCTGCATGGATTCATTGTTTAATAATGAAGTGTGGTAGTGATAACGTGATTCTCTTCATGGGGAAACATGGGTTTGAACATTGTTCTATCATGGACTGTTATAAAAATATTTTATTTTATGTTAAATTAAGAAAAGTGGGTCTATTAAGACAGAATCTTAAGAAAAGGATAATTTTAATTGGAGTTTGTTGGGATCCAAGTAACCTCATACATCTTGTAGTAAATGTCATGTCATCCTTAATTATTAGCATACTTGTCATAACTCATAACTCATAATTCAACAATGCCAATAATTTTGCTGAAAACTTTGTAATGAAAAATGACAAATGGAAAACTCATGGCTTTTTAGTTCTTATCAATGAAAAAAGAACTTGCAAGATAAACCGGAAAATCCAGAGGTCAAAGGATGTGATTATTATTATAATTTTGTACCACGAGTTAAAAAGTACAAAGAGCTTGTGAAATGGAAGCAAAATAATTTATGTTGATCAGTTCCTATTTAACATGAAATTCATTGGCTACAGAGAGTTTCTCATCATCTAAATTCTTATTTCCAGGTTTTTCGTGGATCGGGTACCCATCAGAGTGTACAAGAACAATGGAAAACCAAACAATTTTTTCCCAAATGAGAAGCCGATGTATATGTTATCGAGCATTTGGAACGCTGATGACTGGGCCACAAGAGGCGGCTTAGAAAAGACCAATTGGACAATTGCTCCCTTTGTCTCCTCCTACAAGGATTTCAATGCTGACGGGTGAGTCCCATGCACAATAAAAATAATATGATCCCATTAATTTGGTAAATATAACAGTAAATATGTGACCTCTAAGCCATCCACGCCATTGATACATATAGAAAAGAAGAGAACCAGATAAATAGGTAAGTTGAAGAACAGGGCATTAGAGAGAACCTAGCAATTATGTAACAAACAACAGTAAATATATACTAAAATTTTGTTACCAGGGGCAACAGTCTCAAAATGTGGACTGTATCAAAATTGCTTCTGGTAAATAACAACCGAATAGGAAAACAAATATTTACTCCCAATTGTGGGACTAATAAAAAATGGGATCATGTCAGGTGCAAATGGGAAGACCCATTCCCGAAATGTGTTTCGACCACTGGACAGAACTGGTGGGACCAGTATGAGGCGTGGGCCCTGACTGACAGCCAGCAAGAAGATTCAAAATGGGTCTGGCGCAATATGGTAATTTATGATTATTGCAAGGACAATGAGAGGTATCCCAAATTACCTGAAGAGTGCAGCCTATAAAAAAATAAAAAATTTGGTGGGAGAGAAGAGAGGTTAATTCATTTATTATTTATGTACTTAAAATTAATTTTGAAGTGTTAAGGAAATTTTGGCTTGCTATGATTGGCTATTTTGGGACTTGCCTTTTCTTTTAATCTCAGCTTAAATTTCTCTTTTATTGGACAGTTTAAAAGTACAAGTTGTATGATAATTATTCTATGAAGTTTACCATTAGCTAAAATTTCATCTCTACCTTTTTGTAATGCAGAAAAAAAAACACTGAACTTGTCTGTTCTTAACTGCCCTTTTTCTGAATTCATTTTTTGATATATAATTTCTCCGAATCAAAAGTCTAGCCTGGAGTTGCATATTCAACAAAAACTGTACTAAATCATTTTTTACAAATTTCTTTTTCTGAGATCTGTAATAAAGGTTGTGTGTAAAATTACCTCAAAAGTGTGGAAATAAACAAATATTAGTTTTTTGAAAAGCCAGAGCAATACTGACAACTCACAATGTGCCAGAGAATAACTTTGGCTTTTGTAAAGAATAGATTCAAGTGGACAGTAACTAATAAATTTAGCATCCGAGACTGAGAGAGAGATGATAGTGGTTCAGCGAATTTTATAATTTGAATCTTGTTCTGCATGTTTGCATTCATATTCCTTTGCTCAACAAGTTCAGAACAAGTTAAAATTAATAAAAAAAAATACATATATAAGAAAAGAATTCAAAATAAAGATTCTCTGAAAAGAAGATATTTAGTGTTTGAAAAAAGGAAAAGAAGCTGGACATTTAATTGTGACAGCAACTTTGCTCAGAAACCAAGCTATCTTGAAGAAGACTCAATTGCATTTTAAATATGCTGGATATCTTTGCACACATACCCTTCCAACATTATTATACATCACACCTCGAAAAAAATGTTTTCCTTCCAAAATTATAACCAAAACTGTTAGTGTTGGTTATAACCTTTATGCTGGTTTTGCATATTATTTGAAACATCAAGGGCTGCAGATGCAAATTTACGATAATAGAACTATGCAAATTTCAGCGTAGTAAGCTGATGTACAGAGAGGTCTGAGCACAAGATACTGTGAAATAGGTCAATGAGAAGAGACAGTAACAATATTTATTTGACTACTTGTCAATATAAATTATTTATCTGACTATTTACAGTTACCCTACAGAGTAATATAGGACCACTTTCTCATTTTAATGATAAAATTTAAAATTTTAAGTGGTCGCAATCATGTGGTAGGTACTAATCCACACATATTATAATATTAATTGCATCATAAGTAATATAATAATAAACTTATGGGATCCTTAGCAAATGATATTAATACTAGTAAAACTAAGGTACTCAAATAAGTAAAAGCATGCAACTTTCTTGAAGAAATATCTACTTCAACGGTACTGAACTACTGATGTATGTTTCTCTTACCTAATAATGCCCTTTTGATGATGTGTGTAAAGCTTTCAACCATGTTTTGGAAAACTTCTTTAATTGAATTGGGACCAATTAATTGTCCAGATGTTTTGCTACTGAAGACAAAACGCTTTGGAGTTGGTAAAAGCAAAATTAAAGTGCATCCCCCAACTAGACTCATTTGTTTAATTTAACACTATCAATTTCAGAATTTGACTCTTGTTTTGTTTGTGTGTTGCTCAGATCTGGTCGAAATACAATGCAAATATAATAATAGACATGTAGTCATGTAGACATTTAAAAGAATTTAATCAGGGCCTTAAAAAAAGGTAAAGCAAGTAGAAACAAATGATCTGAGCTAAGTATAACGGACACAGCAGGGATACATTTGAGAACCTACTCCCCAAATAAAAAAAAATAAAAAGTTATTTCTTAATATAAAATTGAAATAAAATATTGGACATCTATGCTTTTGGAATGCGAAATTTAATTGAACGGATAGATGTGGTATACACTGACTGGTACCTTAATCTATGAAGTCTAACAAAAGATACTGACAAAGAACAACAATGAAAAATGAGAGCATATATATATATTTACCAATAGATTGGCTCAAGCCAATCTGATAGATTTTAGAATTGAATTTACAAAAGAGTTTGGTGTAACTTAAGAACACCCTAGTTCTACACTATATTTCACTACAAAAGAAAAATAATATAAGCATCAGAAACATGGTACCAATAATGATATTATTATTTCGATATTAAAATGTAACATTTAGACGGTAATAAATGCTGTTGTAGCATGTTCTTTAACTAGTATACTTCCTCTGACTTATTTTAGTACATCTTATACCTTGTCATTTGGTAATATAAGCTCTGAAATAAAACAGTGAAGCACATGGTAATGCTAGTTGCTCATGACTCATGAATCATGAAACAACTCAATAATTGTTCCAGAAATAAGCAAGGGATCTGGAAAGTAGGTATGTATAATAGCAGCTGTCCCTTTTAACGGTCCTCTCTTTTATTGAAGAATCCATTAAAAGGTAAAATAGAAAGTTACATGGCCTAAAGCAGTAAAGCACACTGATGCCATCATGCGACTGCCATGATATTCACGTGGGCGCACAACTAAAAGGGATATTTGATATTTCATTTGACAATAATTCCTTACTTATCAGAGCGCAAAAACAACTTAATAAAGGAATTGCGATATCAAATAGAAAACACACAAAACAGCGTCCAGGCGATGGACTTTCTTACAAGTGATCAGACATGGAGACCACTTTTGAGGTTTAAATAAACCGGTACTGCTACTATATATATAAATATATATATATTTTTTAAGGTTAGCGGCTTTCACTACTTACCTATTAGAAACAGACAAAGAAATATCAACAAATTCAGTAATAAAAACGAGAACACAACAATAAGATCAAGCAACACTTTCTTATTTAATCTTAAAAGGCGACATGAACAAGCCATCAAAGGGTCTACAAGGCACCTTTAGTCTTACAAAATACTCCAAAAGCATTACAAGCATAAAAACCCCACACTTAGTACCAAATACCAACGGCAGTCTTATCTCTGCCCAAACTTACAATAATTAATATATAGTATAGTACTGATGCGCAATACTCAGAAACTTCGCCGGCAAACAGTAGAGAGCTAGCACCTAGAAACCGTGAAGCTTGATGTGCTCCTTCTTCACAATACCAGCCTATCATTTGCATAATAGTTTATCAGCATTCCATATACAATTTAGACCACAAGTAAACATACTGGCACATCTGAAAAAATAAATTCCATGATAAAAAAAAAATGCTTGTTTGGTAAGGCATGAAGTGTACCTGAATGAGGAAGTTGGAGACGTTTTTACGCTGATCACCTTGCAGTTGTATCACCTATATACAATGATGCCAATTTATCAGAACCAAACTATTCAATAGCAAACTATTTAATTTATATTTATGTTTATAAAGAACAAAAATATGGTACCTGGCCCATCTCAGGGTCCTGAACTACGGTACCGTTGCAACAGAACTCCTTCTTAAGGTCTTTGAGGATTTTATTGTAGGAGAAGTCTTTCTTGAGGCCCTGCACGGTGGTTAGGCTCTTGCGGCCATTCCTCTGTTGGATGCGTATGTGCACGTAATCCTTTGTTCCTGCCCCTGCTTCCTCAGCATTTGCCTCAGCAAACGGATCTGCATCAACACACACACAATATTGTTTAGTTTTGATTTAGAAAACTAGAATAGATTTATTAGATAGAGTTATGTATAAAAATAATACTTGGTTCCTGGTTTTTGAGTTGGTTAGAAGAGGGCAAATTGAACAATTCATTTTAAATAATTGTTAATACCATGAGGTTACATATTCAATTAACCAACCCAAATTCAAAGCTTGAAATGACTAGAGCTGAGGTGCTCCTCTTAGGCTTGATTAATGTTTTAATTGGGATCTAATATGTAACAATTATGGGTTGTGAAGCATAGATTGGTACCGAAATGAAATTTATGGCACATATACAAAACTTTGCTAGACTTTGATTGAACAAATGATTGAAAGATAGAACATACCAAAAGCTGTTGGAATCTGGACGTCCAATTCAGACATGAACTCTTGGCTGCTTGAAATTAGAGAACCGGATCTGAAATTAAGATGAAAATTAATGGTGTTAGAAGGTTAGATAAAGTTCCAGGAGACAATTATATTGGATACATAAAATATTTAAACATAAACACTTAATTATAAAGAGACACCTTTCCTATATGATAGAGCAATTAAAAGGTCAAAGGATCAGATAAAAGAGTATATGTGGAACAAAAAGAAATAAAACAACTTTCCCCAACAACAAATTTTGACTTCTAAAGATCTTACCAAATTCATCTCGTATTTAATCAAGACATATTACGGAGCAGATCTAAACTTTTAGAATCTTTAACACGCAATCGATCAATAATTCAATTAATTATCAATTAATTAAACGGAAGAAAACCACTATCATAACAGGGAAGAAAAGAGAAAGAAAAGAAAAGAATACCTAGCGATTTGAGAAGCGATTTGATTCAAAGAAACAGAATTGAACAAGCCTCTTCTCTCTCTTTTTATCCCCTCTTTTAGATCGGAAAATAACCTTTTTAATTTCTCTTCCTTGAATTAGTGTTCAATTTATAGAGCAGAGGAAGAGAAAGGGGATGAATCTAAAGAGAGAGAGAAGATAAATATAAAGAGAGAAAGGAGACTTCTCGGTGATTGCTAGCCGTCTCTTTTTCTCTGCCACACGGATTTATGACCGACTCTTATTTTACCAATATTTTACTCTATTAACAGATTGGATTTTTTTGCTGGGAATTAATATTTTTGCTGATAAATAAACGTGACGTGATCATTTTTTGTTTTTCTATTTTGGGATCGATGTTTCCGTGGACCTGGTTTACAACTAACTGCATGGTCTTTGACAGGTATATATTGATTGTAATTTTTTTTTTTTTCAGAAAATGGAGATTTAATTTATTTGTTTGGAAAAATATATTTTCTGAGTATATAAATGTGACGTGATCTTTTGCTGTTTTCATATTGTGGAACCAAACTTTTGTGGAGCTTGTTTATTGTTAATTACATATTCTTTGGATGTATTAAATGCTAAATTTTTAGTTTGAAAAATGGACAATTATTTATGTTCATGGTTCTTTTTCCCAAGCAGCAAAAATTATTGGGAAACTAGTTTTCTCACTCATCATAGACAAATATAAATATTATTAAAATTATATGAACATCTGTGTTATATTTTCTTGATGGAAATGATTTACAAATTTTTGTCATCCTACAATTATTATAATTCCAAAATAAAACCAATTATAGTAATTTTACAGATTTTGAAATTATTTTAATCTTGTCAGGTTATGACATGTAATGTTTATTCCACATGCAAATGTAGTGGAATTGTCTATAACTTTATTAAAATTTAACTCTACAACAATTTTTCCTTGCTTTAATGATACTAGTATTGTGCCCGTTCGTTGCAACGGAAACATATTATAAAATTGAATATAATATGAAGATATCTTTTTGTTTGACATTCACACAAAATTAAAAAAAATATTAAATAGAAATAAAAGGCACACACGAAAAAAAATAGAAATTCAAATAATAAATAACAATGAAAGAAACAACAAATGAAAAAAATAGATCAAATATAACATGAAAAAAGTTCTTGAAGTATCATTGTCAGTGTGATAATCTTCATTTAGAATAATAAACTAATTTAGTTAACCTGCTAAAAAAATAATTAATTAAGCTGCATTTTTCCTAGGCTAGAAAGTTGATATTTTCTATATCCTCTTAACTAATAATAAAAAATACAATATTTCCTATATCCTCTTAACTAATAATAAAAAGATATAATATTTCCTATATCCTCTCATATTTATGAACACTCTACTATATTCATGTTTCATAAAATCATATATATATTTTTTGAAAATTTTCATTCTCTATACAATATTTTTAAAACTTGCAGGTTTAATGAATCCATTTATTTCATAAGATATGCTATAAATGCATGAATAAGAGAGAATGAAGAAATAAGGAAATAATTTAATTACATGAATCAAAAATAGATTTAAGGAGGAATAAGGAAACATATCGCTAGAGATTCATTCTTAATTGTGACAAACTATATAGCAGTATGTGTGGCGAGTATATTTTTAACTAAATTTAGACTTCTACACATAAAATAGATATATTTAATCAAAAGAAGACAAATTATGTGATTGGAGGGCTGATATTAAATCTGAAAATTCATCTTTCAATCTTAGCCGTTGGAGGATCAGGACAACTGCGTGCATTATATAAGAATGGAGATGGAGATATTGAAGAGTAATTTTATATTTTTTTTATACTAATTAAGTTTCTAATTTTGTATGGCAAAATTTACATGAACAATATTAGATATCATAATTTCAAAATGTATGTTGATATGAATTACCAATAATTATTATTTTCATACTTAATTTTTCATTTCGCATTCTACTACTACTATTACACTACAAATTTACCAATATACATTGTTTCGGCTCCTGATCAAAGAAGAACCATGTCCAGGCAAATACATAAAAAATCTGACTATGTTATCCAGCAATGCTTCCTCCAGTTTAGACAATTTGTGTGCTTTGACCGCTTCTCCCGTGCTATTCCCAGTCTCCTCTTGTAATGGATTTCTCCGTTTATACTTGTAACCGGAGAGTGTCTGAAATTTTTATTCTCTTCTGGAATGATCTTGATCTTGCGACTCCAGCATGCAATCAGCTGTTGCCTGTTATACAGTAATAGTAACAGTACTACAGTAGCCAGTAGGTGGCATGGGCGAATGTAAGTACGCAATGACGAAATGAAGGCCTGAGATCTCGCGTTGTGGATATTCTATGTCGATCGATAATAACTTTCTGTGTAGCGATAATAAAATAAACATTTTCATCTTTTAAAGTGAGTTTAAAAAAAATGTATAGACTATTAGACTCGGACCACTTGGTCATATACTAGAGCATATTAATAATTAGATGGATGGCATGATGAAATAATGGCACGGACATTGATGCTGATGTTGATGTTAATGTTTTCATTGTCAATATTAAATGCAGTCATAGTGACATATATAAACTTATATTTGTACCTATAATTGTGTGTGACAACAAAGCCACCATATTTGAACTAAAAGCAACCCTTTTTATTTTTTTTAAGGAAAACCCATAGTTGTACTTTCATATGCACTTTGAGTGTGCATATTAATCACATGAAATTTAAGGACATTGATCCTGATGCTTTTTACACGTCTTTATATAGTGTGAAGTTTCATAATCAAGTTCAGCAGAAATTTGGAAAGGAATTTTAGTTTGACGAAATCAAAATGTTTAGAGTTAAATTTTAGAATGAGACATATTTTTATTATTAGTTCGAATATTGTGTGTGTGTGTGTATTTAATTTTCTGAAAAAGTATAGAAATATAAGTCAATTTTGAAAGAAAGAAAGTTTAGAACGGTGCATAAATTTATAATTTTTTGTATCTTAAATATATTTTATATTTTATAATTTGTTCTCAAATCAGAATTCTTAAAATGACCAAAAAAATGTTGTTTAATTGAAAAATAAATATCAATATATACGGACATCTGAAGATGATTATAACAAATAAATAGGTAATATATTACTCAGAACTGACAGACATCAATCATCATAAGGTTCTCAGTGCAAATATAATTGGGATTGAATTCTCTGCTCCCCAAGGGGCAGGATTTTCCTGCCCCTGAGTCACTGAAATGCGGGCCACACCAAAACTAAAAATCAATATTTAAATTTATAAACCCGTCTGGACCCACTTGTCAGTCTCACTGGGGGCAGGAAAATCCTGCCCCCCGGGGGGCAGGTGATCTCTATCCAATATAATTATTATCCAAGCTGTTATGAATTATCTCTGTAGCCTTGTCTATATTAATATTTAGTCAGCTTTAAGGAACAAGATTTGGTCCAAATGAATTTGGACCGGACACCATCAAAAGCCTCTAAAAATCGATGATTAAAGTCCGAACAGTTGATCCACACCGCTCAACATGATTTTCATATTAAAATGTACTAAGAGATCAAATTTTATATTTTTTGGAAATCGTTTACTATTCTTTTAGATAGGTACAACATCACTGTTTCTGAACGGTCCAAAAACAACGATTTTGTACGTATCAAAAAAAATAGTAAAAAAATTCCAAAAAATATAAAATTTGGTCTCTGAGCACATTTTTATATGAAAATCATGTTGATCGATTCGGATCGACTATTCGGATTTTAATCGTACGATTTTTAGAAGCTTTGGACAGTGTCCGGTCCAAAGCCATTTGGACCAAACCTTATCCCCAGATTTAATACTAATTAAGTCATACCTAAAATTTGGATGTGAATTTAATAACTTGTACTAAGAGATTGAATTATATTGGATCCTTCTAATTGTACCCAAGAATTTGTACCCACTTTTTACCCAAACCAACTGTCATTTACATGATAATAATACTGTAACAATATAATATAATACTGTAACAGACAATATGGAATGATGTAAAAGATGCGATCAATTTTTTAAAAATTAACAATTTGCAACTTCCAACATCTTTGTACTTGGTGTACTTTCAAAATTGGTGTACTTTGACAGTTAATAACAGTTAACTGTACTTGTTTTACTTAAGAATCTGCCCACTTGTGTACTTTCCCCCTTCTAGAAGTTTTTAATTTTTTTTTTTAATTTCTATCGTTTTAGAAGTTTTTATTATTATTTTTTAAAATTCATTATTTTTTTTTCATTTTTTGAATTAAATAATCTGTAAAATTACGGATTCAAACTAATGAAATTGAATATAGTAAAAAATAGCTGCGCAAAGTGCAAAAATAATAACAAAATCTATATTCCAAAATACTGTAACACAACATTATGAGAAGTTGTAACAATAAAGTATCAAAACTGTAACAAGAAATACTGCAGCAATAAAGTATGTAAACTGTAACAATAATCATAACAACTATAAAACAACAAAAATATCAAAAAAAAAACTTTACAAACATAATTTTGTCAAAGAAACACTATCCAGCAAACAACTTTACAAAACTTTGTCCAGCAAACAACAAACACAAAAAATTAAACTATAGATATTTGGTGTTCATTATTAGGATGCGTCAGAAGCTTCATGGCAAGAATCAAACACTCATTCGATATATCCTCCTGCAAAAAAATACGACAAATCTTAGAATTAAAACTACAAATATTACAAAGAAAATAAAACTGCAAAAAAAATGTACACAAAATACTGTAACAACTGTGAACAAATAATGTAACAAATATAGACAAATATTGTAACAAATCAACTCATTCTGTATATCAATCAGTATCAACATACTGTAACAAAGGTAGACAAATAATGTAACAAATGTAGGAACAAACTGTAACAGATATACTGAGTATCAACCAGTGTCGAAAACTGTCTCAGCTGCAGACAATTAAACTAAGACTGAACATCAATTAGTATCCAATACTATAACAACTGGAGACAAATAATCTAACAAATATAAATAAATATTGTAACATATTTATCTAATACTTATGGACAATGTTGCCAGTAGTTCTTCTTACACACAGGGACAAATAGCCATTTGATTGTCTCAAACTGTTGGCCAGACAGTTGAGGAATAGCCACCACTGCCTGTTTCTCTGTGTATGTGTGCATCAAGATCTGCATTTTACAAGAGAACATACTGTAATAAATATGAACAAATAATGTAATAAAGGAAAATCAAAACTGTACCATAATAATTCAGTACTATCAAATATGAAATGAAATGATGTAACAAATGCCTAACATAACTGTAGTAAATAATGTACAATACTACAACAAATTCTAGAACTGTAGCAAATAAATGTAAATGAAAATACAAAAACAGAATAAAAACTTACTGAGGTGTAAGGAGAAATGAAAAACCAAGGGTGAGCAACATGTGTTTCAAATTGCATCACCTGCAGAACGACCTCAACCAGCTGAACAAAAAAAAAATTATATGTTAAACATGCAAACCTATAATGTAATAAAGGAATAAAAATACTGTAACAGATATGAATAAATACTTTAACAAACATGAATACACTAAATTTGCATGCAAGAACACTGACTTAAATAATGCAACACATATAAAATAATACTGTAACAGATGTGAACAAATACTGCTCAATCTTGAATAAATAATGTAACTGCATCGTGCAGACTGTAACTTAGAGAACTGAACAAATAATGTAACATACTAAGAGAATACTGTAATTTATACGGAGTGGATCATGTAACAGATAGCACATATGCTGTAATAATCACAATCTGAAGACAAGATCTAGATTCAAAATTAAAAACAATAGAAAACACTGTAAATATCAATAGAAAACACTGTAACAAATGCAACTAAATAATGTAACAAACATAAATCAACATTGAAAGAAAGAAAAACTAATTTCGTACAACTTGCAACTGCAAACATAAATCTGGACTCTGATCTTAATTTTGAAAGGCAATTGATACACTTGCAACTGCAAAAATGAAAATTAAAACCTAATTTCACAATGAACGATGAACTACTGGAAAAATTGAGAAAATAATATTGAACAAAATCCAGATTATTAATTTAGATTCAGTGAGCGATGAACTACTTACTGATATCGCCTTCCGATCAGTAAACCTCTGATTATATTAGATGATTAAACCTCCGACTATATGATATCACGATTATATGATCGTCAGATGCAACGCCCGCGAGAAGATGATATCGTGCAAAAATGGAAGAAAATAGGAATCGCCAGGAGATGGAGATGCAATCGGGAGAGAAAAAAAAGTAATCGCCAGGAGATGAAATAAGGAAATATCGCCAAACTAGGAAATTTTTGAATCAGCGGAGATTTGAATGAGACGCAGAAACGTGTAATGGTGGAAAGGCTGGGTTATATAATGGAGGCGCTGACTGTTAATGACGGTTAACCCAGTTAGATAAGGTGTGGGTAAAAACTGGGTACAAAAACACTGGGTATAGAAACATTTTCTCATTTATTTAAGTCTTTTTGTTAAAGGTTTTTATTTCTTTTCGGTAACTTAACATATCATGTATTTATTTTCTCCGTAAATTTTGGATATTTTTCTAAATCTAATCTCTCTTTCAAAGATTGTATATTTGAAAAATTAATTAGCCTAAAAGTTTGGAGGGATTTATTAATGTCCATGCTTTTGTGGTGTTCCCTCATAATCATAAATCTTATTTTTTTTTCAAATACAAAATTAATTTCAAAATAATTATAATGGACAATTAATTTTGTTCTATTTCTAAAATAATGCATCAAGTCAACAACCATAAAGTTTTGAATTGTTTTGTTTAAAATCAGAATGTGAAAACAATAAGCAAACAGACTAACATATATGAAGAAAAACTAAATAAGTTACGTCATTTTAATATACTTAATATGAGTTAATTATTTAAAATTATATAAAGAAAATCTATATCATAATAAGTCGATCATATAACTTAAACTGAATCAGTAATTTTTCCATATTATTATATTTATAATGTAAGATAATTAAATTCACTCGTGTTTATCTCATTGCACCTTTGATTGGGACACCACTAAAATAGAATAAATTAATAGGCCCCGCAAATTAAAGGTGAGGCGTGAGCACAACGCATTTATCCATCATAAAATCATAAAACATGGATCTGCATCTGATCCAATCCTGTTTCTCTCTTCTACGGTTGAAATTGAATTGATTCAGCTGCATCTGATTCCTATTAATCGCTTTCGCTTTCTTTCTTTCTTTTTGTATTGACTTCAAGACTTATTATATTCACATGTTTAATTATCTCATAAATTAATTAATATATGTTCACAACCTCATACTCTTTAAGAGCATCTCCATTTCAACAAACGCTTAGCAATTAAAATTGGCCACGTTACTAAATTTAACAATTAAAGAGACTCGTAATTTTTATATCACTCCATCCCAGCAATTACAATTAAAGAGACTCATAAAAAATCTAAGCCAATTAATTCGCCACGCTAGCAATAAGCAAACATTTGCTTTTAAAGAAAATTTGCTAATTTACAAACTATCTCACAACCCAGCAAATCAGAAAATAATAACCACATCATATTGCAAATCAGAAAACAATAAACATTGGAGATGCTCTAATAATAAAAGTGTTATAAATTGAAGAAAAAGAAAAAAAATAAAAGATATTGAGAATATATAAATAATGTCCATCTCTTATTTATATTTTTTTTTTCATGTGTATGGTAAAAAAATACAAAATCTTTATTTATAAACTATGAATTGTAACCGAAGAAGCATATTTTGTGCATATTCATTGCCATTCTTGGTAGACTTTGAAATGGCCCGTAGTTAATTATTTTAATTGTTTAATTCTGTATTGAATTGTCTCCACCTATATATTAATCTTCCCTCTACAATATGTGTTTAATATTTAATTATATAGGCCCATAGCCCCATACATTGGAGAACCAGAGTGGTACACTAACAATAATTTATTTTAATAAATAGGAGTCTTATAATAACGTCATGTCAACGCCTATCTCCAGCTTAATAGTTAGGATATGTTGATCTACATTTAACTTTAATAATACATTCATTTGATATCTTAACAAACATATTAATACCATTTATGTATATTTAATTGCTGTCCAAAAAAAATATTAATACATGTGTTTATCTTTTTTATTTTGATAAATGAAGAATACATGTACGGTTTTAGTTTTCTAATTAAAAAAATATATTTTTTAAAATATAATATAGATGACCATACAATTAGGAATTTAGGATTATCCTTTGGACTTCTCTCAGAAAATATTTATTCCAGAATAAAATAATTTTTCTGAGCCGCTGTTTTTAACCATGCTGACAACATGTTGCTTGTTTTTATGTTCCCTTTCAATGGGCTTATTCATATTGGACCAGATTTGAATTCTGATTTGTGCCTTGTGCAAATTATGATTGGAATGGTGTCAGAAACCATCTGGAACATATTTTCATTTATATTAATGTTCTTCTGCCTGGAGTTTTGATCTGTTTATAGTTTTCAGTTTTGGTTGTGCTGAAAGATAGTTTTTTAGATCGTTTTTGGTAACAAATAATTCCAACGCATGGTTTCAAGCAAAAATTAATAGACATATTACATATAGTGGTCTGCATGACCTGCTTGTCCATCCATTCTTTAAGGTTTAATAGACGAATATATACATAAATAATGATACATTTGTCACTAGCCCCTTTTGTTCAAGTAGCAAGCATGTTCATGGAGAACAAAAATTAAGTTGGTACCTTGAAAATCTAAAATCAAGAAGTGCATAGGGTTATGGATAATAAATCACTGCAATTTTACCTGAATACCAACCAGGTATGTACATATATATATATATATATATATATATATATATATATATATATATATATATATTTTTATAGATTTTTTTAATATTTTTTCATTTTTAAATTTATAATGAATCCTAGCTTTTTTTTTTTTTTTTTTTTTTTGAGATTAGGTTGAAGATCAGCTATCCAACCATTTAATACCTTTTTTATTATAAAAAAAAAATTCCATCCAAATTTCGAATCCATGATATCTTACACAGAAACTATGCGTCTTTATCACTAGACCAAAAACTAATTCTTAAATCCTACCTTGATCACTCCAGAAAATTATCATACCTATTATAACTACAATACCGGTGAATGCATTGAGGTGGTAACAAATTCTTCGCCATATATACCAAGTGGAATGGAGAAGGGACCACTTATGACATTCCATCCATTTTGTTGGTCATACTAAAATAGGTCAATGTTCGGTCAAAAATCAAAATTGAAGTAAAATGATGCTTGCAAGCAAATCAAAGTAGCTATAATTATCAATTAATCTGCCACTATCTTTTTTTTTTTTTTCCATTTCCTTTACATCCATTAAACAACCAGCAACCCAGTCTAATTGTTATAGGATAAAACATAGTCCACTTGGTACCAGAAGCTGGGATGGTCCGATACCACTCTTAATTTCCATTATGGGACTAATTTGGTATTGAATTTAGTATCGAAGTACTTGACCCAGGCACCAAACATATAAAATTTTCAGTGTTTGATAACAACTAATTTTTAAATGCTGTCACTAAAAACAAACATACCCTAGGAAAAATTTATATTGCCGCAGTATCCTTATCTGAAGAACTAGGTTGACCCTCATACTCCAACTTAACCCGCAAATTTGTGCAAACAACCCTGAATTTTAACCTTATATTCTCCAACACCTCTTGTGCATTCTCATTTTCAGGCTCCATCAAAGGATAACTATCCATTAGCTTCTCCAATTGTTCAATATTCTTTCTAACCCTAGATGTGAAAGCCTCAGGATTCATTTGTATGACAGAATTCCATACATCAATACAACCTTCATAAAACCCTAGTTCTTCTCCTACTTGAAAACCAGTTTTTAAGCCAACCTCTCTTCCTTCTTCCTTACCAGAATCCAAACCATCCCTGTATCCATCTTTGAAACCTTCTTGGTATTGCGATTCATCTAAAAGAACTGATTCTTCTAGAAAGTCGCCAGGGTTATTAGATGTTGAATCCATTGCACTAAGAAATAGGGGATGGGTTTTGCACAGGTTATCCTGCATAAAAAAAAAAGCAAATTATAATTATTTTTAAAGGTAAACTTTAGTTATGGGCGAGAATCCATTAACAAAGGATTAATTTGACAACCATGACAACGGAAAAGAAAAATTATATTTTTTAATTTTTGAAATATACATATCATATACATAGAAACTGAGGAAATTCTATGCAAGTTTCACTGTTCATCAAATGATACGATATTAGCAATGGTTGATTTTTAAGGCATTTGATGAAAACATCACATGATATTCAAATTGCATGAAAATGAATACACCATAAGGAAAACAGCAAGTATATACTTTTTTTGTTGGTATGATTTGAGAAAGCATTGTCAAGGGCTCACGGATTACAGTCCAACATGGGGCAGTGTGTTGATTAAATTCATCAATAATTTTTTTATTATTGTTATTCTGTCATTATGCATCATGTGGGGGTCTTTTCAATGGGCATTACTGAGAGAGTATTTGAATCAATGACATGTACTGGTACTGGTAAAGCAGTGTACCGGCCATAGTTCCATGGATAATTTCTGATACAATAAGAATTGAGATAATTTAAGATATTCTTCCATTTTTCCTTTACCTTGTATGAATAATTTGGAATCGTACACAAAATAAGTTTAGATTCCTCAATAATTAATGCAATGGAATTTTTCTTTTAGCCCCTTTGCGGATGGCAATCATTTAATTTGTGGAAGTTATATATCATAAGAAATAAAAAAAAAACCATAGAAGAATTATAGAGAGACAACCATGACAAATCAACATTCTTAGTTGTTGATAATAAAAATTAATTAAGATATGAACGCTGGCTACTGCAAAACATAATCTAGCGTTAATCCCAATTATCTGTATCTCTCAAGACCTAGCACCATACAGCTTAGCCTTACTAGTTACTTCTAAAATAAAAGATTTTAGTTGTCAATTCCTCTAGTACTAAACAGCCAACGAGATTCAATTTCTCGATTTAATCCGTTGGTAAATCCATAACATTATTTCAGGCATTAAATCGACAAAATAACTGAGGGATGCTCGATTTTTACAATATATATTAAATTAATGTATGTGTGAGAGAGAGAGAGAGAGAGGGAAACCTCACGATTCTGAGATCAAGGAAGAAATCTCAACGACGATTATGGAGCTAGCGAGTAGCGAGAGCGAAAAAGAGACGGCGGTGGGAGATCAGAAGGATATTATGATTTAATCGCATCTGTCGGAGAGGAAACGAACGCTCTAGATCATCCAGCGTCTCTTCATTTGAAGAAACTTGCATTCCACATCTCCAGTTTGGAGAAAAAGGACATCTAGAGTGACCCGACCACTTATATTGGGGTGCGTATCCTCTGAGATATCTCAATTATTACGTGACCGACGTGTCCGGTGCCTATTCGGGGAACCGTAGGGGGCCAGTATTATTTGAGATTCGAGATTCGTGCAGAATGTATTTGAACGATTAAGATATTCCAAAAAGTCACGCAAAATTTGAGATATCTCAGAGGATGCGAATTCTTATATTTGGGCCTCCGAGTCTCCGACCATGGACGGGTCCGGATCCTCTCAAGTAAAATTTTGAGTTTAGATATCAACCGTCTGATCAGAATCCGGGCTCCTTTAACATTCGTGTCAAAATAGATCGGACGGTGCGGATCTAAACTCAAAATTTGAGTTCGACGTGGACCCCTTGAGTTTTCCATTTTTCGCCCTTTTTCCTTCTATTCTCTCGGAAAGCAAAAACAGTTGTGCTTCTTCCTTTCTCTGATAAATCCTCAGAATCGTCACCTTTCAAGCGAGGTGTTCAAGGCTTCAAGCCAGCTTCATCACTTCATGCTTCTAATCGATTTTTGCAATGACTTCTTCTCGGGTGAGTAGTATCCTTCAAATCGCTTGTCGCTCTTCATTAGTGATACCAGAGGGCTAGATTACTTGTGGTTTCTTGTTTAGTTTGCTCTTTTTGTTTGTATGAGGAAGATAATACACATTAATTAGAAATTAGTAGAGGTACTAAACTTCATTAGTTGCTCGAGGTCAGGTGATTAAATTCTCATTGCCTGATTGGTGGCTTATCTTTGGTTAGTAGTATCAAACGTACCAGCAATTTTGTACAAGTGCTTGCAATGGAGCCCCTAAATTATACATAGGTTTCAGAATTCCTTTTATGTGGAAACAATTAAAAAAGTAGTTCTCTGATATAATTAGTCTTTCAGACCTAATTCTTTGTTTTGATAAGAAAGGAACTAGTTAAGATTATCCTATGATAACACTAACTATAATCCTAATAATACATTATCCTATTTTTTAAATTATGTATCAAGAAAAGTGGATTCAATCATTTTCTACCACTCTACAAGGTTCCAAATAATAATAGTTCTAGAACTGAACAAATGTTATAAATATTCTTTTAAATTTCTCTGTGGTAGACTTTTTTTTTTCTTTTGCAAATGCTTGAAATACATGTCTATTATGGAATTCTCATTATAAGGAGGCTCATTTTGCAAACTTCTCTAAGGTTAAATCTACTTGTAATTTCTTAGGTGATGATTGGAGCTCTAGTTCCACTTGAGAGTATTCATGCTACAAGTTGTTCTGTACCAAATATTCCTTTATTTGAAGGAGATAATGTAATTGGGCGTAATGATCTCAAAATCACTGATAAAAGAGTTAGCCGCAAGCATATCAGCTTGAAAGCATTTGCCAATGAGAACATTGAAGTCTTTGTGGTGAGTTTAGTTGATTTTTTTTTTATCATCTAATTGATTTTGTTTTAAAAAAAAAAACACAAATACAATTGTTGTAATATGGTAAGGTTTGACACCTGAGCCTTTAATTTGGGACTATTTCATGTGTGCCTACCGCCCTACAAACAAAATACTAAACATATTATAGAAATGAGAAACGTCTCATATGCTTTTCAAAACCATAACACCTTTTGCATATGCCCCACATCTACTGATTTCAACGACCTCTTATGTAAATATAAACAATAATGAAAGAAGCTGGTTAACTATTTTTCTTCTTTTTTCATGGGAAGACGTGATATTTCTCATGTTCAAGCTAAATGTTATTTTTCCATCTTCACTGGTTCACTAGTGTACAGATAAAATTTAGGGTAAATTTCGCTGGAGGTTACTAAACTTTGTCATTTGTCACGAATTGGTCACTGAAATTTGAATTGTCCCTTTCTAATCACTCAACTTTGTCATTTGTCCCAATCAAGTCACTCTATACTTTTCCATCCAAAATATTAACGGAATATTCACATTCCGTCTAAAATATTAACGGAATATACTCATTCTGTTAAAAAATACTAACGGAATGAGCATATTCCGTTCAAAATACTAACGGAATAAGCATATTCATTAGCATTTTGGACGGAAAAGTATAGAGTGACTTGATTGGGACAAATGACAAAGTTGAGTGACTAAAAAGGGACAAATTAAACTTGAGTGACCAATTCGTGACAAATAACAAACTTTAGTGACCTCCGGCGAAATATACCCTAAAATTTAAGTGATCAAAATTTGGTATTTTACCTTTGTTATGCATTTCTATGTTCTAGGAAGGGCCAAATCCGATTATTGTGAGTTCACAAGGGCAGAGAAGGAAAATTTGTTCAAATGATAAAGTTTTCATAAAGGATGGAGATATAGTTGAATTAATACCTAGTACCCATTTGTTCAAGTACATGGCAATTGGCAATGACAACTCCTTTCAAACCCCTCAGAAAAACACAAGCTCATCCAAAAGGGTGAAAAGACATAACGAAGAGAGAGAAAACTCGGTTACCAAGAGGAATAAACAAATACTCGAAGATGAAGCTCTTGCAAGGGACTTACAACAAGCGGAGAATGACAGCCTTTTAGAAGGTTCTTCTGAGAAAAAGGAGGCATTGCATAATTTTAAGGTTTGTGAAGAAAGAATTTCAGACACATTCAGGCTCATGCGAGTCCAAGGCCTCCCTTCCTGGGCTAATTCCAATTCTGTCACTATTCAAGATGTTATTCAGGTATACAGATCTTCTTAGTTTAATGCGCTTTTTCCGTATTTTTCTGTTTTAAGCTAACTCTGAGCTGCATTAGAGATATTGGCCTATGGCAGCTAACTGGTAAATGTTTCCTATTTTCCCCCTATCGCAATCCCAACCATAATGGATACAAAATATATCTGACTTAGCTTTATTCCAAGCTGATCTTGAGCATTTTATCAGTTCATATTAAAATTTCTTGGTTAATTTTGTATTTCTGCAATTGTGCTTTTTTGTCTGTGCCTGGCAACTGCTGTCACAGGCTTTAGATTTTTGGTACTATTTATCAATTGTACAGAATCACATGTTAATAAAATACAGGGGGACGTGCTTGTTGCGATCCTCTCAAATTACATGGTCGACATTGATTGGCTTCTATCTGGTAACATTCTTGAGCTCCCAAATTTTTTCATGTTTCCTATTCTCATTTTATATTTGGGCATAGTTCACTTGACAATGCATTTATTTGATAATATTGTTTAATTTATGTTTGCAGCGTGTCCTACTTTGAAGAATATACCACATGTTCTTGTTGCACATGGAGAAAGTGGTGCTTCATTTGATCATCTACCGGTATCTCATTTTGTAATTAACACTTTTTGATACGATGCTATTACAATTTGGGTCTTATGCACCCTTATTTTCTTAGAGGTGTACCGTGCAAGACATCAACCACATATCCTATAAACTGTAAAAACTATTGCACACACACCTCAGACAAAATCTAGACTGTTGCTTGTTAATATTTTGTGAAAGGATGTCCAAGCTGTCCCTCCTTACTGTTTAGAGTTTTTTAAAATACTCTACCAAAACATGGGATTTGAGTGTTTTTAAATAAGTATTTAAAAAAACTTAGGAGTCTAGTGTAAATGATATTTCTGCTATGCTTTCTATATGTTAATTAGGGTTTTTTGTCATTAGGTGTCATAAATAGGTAAATGGTGTTTTGTGGTTTTCTGGGCCAGATGTAAAAGATTCCCTAAATATAATTGAAAATAGTGTACAACTCCTTCTAATGAAAAAAAAGGGATCTGTGCTGCCTCTTCTAACTCTCTCTTGTTTTCTGAAGAAACTGGGAGAGGAAGAAGGTTATTGGTGAAATTTTCAATATGGTGTATATATGACACTGTGAGATGAGAAATTTTCCATTTTGTAGGGTAAATGCATTTATCTTGGATTTGCAGCATAATTGTTAGGATCTTCCTTGTTCTTGTATTTTGAGTTAAGAAGATTTGTTTATCGAATTTCTGCTCCTTCATTATGAAATTAAAAGTAGTTACAAGAAATGTTGTCTTTAGATTGGTTCAGATAACTTAGCCGCCATTGTCTAAAGAAAAGCAAGATAAAAATCATATAATGTTATCTCACTGCTTATCAGAACACAAGAAAACCTGTAAAAATTGGAATTTAGCTTAAAAATTTCCTCCTTTGTTGAGTTTTTTTCCCCTGAATTGACAATATATACAGAAAAATAAGTTTGCAAACTGGGTCTTCCACAAGCCTCCTCTTCCCATATCATATGGGACCCACCATTCAAAGGCGATGTTTCTTGTATATCCCACAGGAATACGAATTATTGTTCACACTGCCAATCTAATACATGTGGATTGGAATAACAAAACTCAAGGGTTGTGGATGCAAGATTTCCCTTGGAAAGATGCAAGTACACTAACTGGTAATAGGTCTCCTTTTGAAAATGACCTTGTGGATTATCTAGCTGCACTGAAGGTATGTCTTATTTCCCTTTTCTTCTTAAAATATAATTATAAAGGGGATGAGGATTGAAATCTAGAATCTACTTGTTCTATGTGCAGTTACCTGAGTTGCGTGTAAGCTTACCATCTATTGGCAATGTCTCAATAAATGCAGCATTATTTCGCAAGTTTGATTACAGCAAAGCAAAGGTACAAGAGTCTATGCTTTTAAGGGTTTATGTTTGAATCTTTTTCATAGGCAGGCTTTTATTTCTGTATCTTTCCTACTTTTAACAGGTTAGGTTGATAGCATCTGTTCCGGGGTACCACAATGGATCGAGTCTGACTAAGTGGGGCCACATGAAGCTAAGGAGTATACTTGAAAGTTGCAAATTTAGCAAAGAATTTTCTAAATCACCTTTGATTTACCAGGTAATTATCTAATTAGCTTCTTAAATTTTCTATATTTTTTTTGTTCCTTGCATCCAACTATGCCCCAGGATTTCCAAAAAATACATGTGACAGAAGTAGTGAACGATCAAATTACAACTCCTTTGTGTGACACATCATAACAACTTTTTATGTTAATAATTCAATTTTCCAATTCTAAATGAAAGATCTGAAAATTGATCTTGCTCTATGTAAAGAGTAATATTTGTTCACTGAGAATTATAGAATTTGGAGTTCATTTGGTACATAAAAAAGAGGTGGAAATAATCAACGTCAAAATTAATTACAAGCTGCCATTGATTTCTTAATTGATCTTGTACTAAACGGACTAAGTTTCATAGTTTTCGATGCCTATGCATTGCTCCTGAAATGCAATAAGATCAAGTCTCTGGCTTAACCATTTGAAACCTAAAAAAATATTAAGGCAACAATATTGTTGTCATCAAACATAGTTGCAACCGAATTCTTCAAAATCCAAGACGAGCGCTGAAAAATGAATAATTGGCCTAATTGCAAGGATACTTTGCACCTACTGCAATACTCTCAACATGCTTTTAGTTGGACCTTGTACTTTTAGGAAACTGGCTGCTTTGCGCTTAGTGCAATATTGCCAATATACTATTGATTCAGACTTCTCAATTTGACAATAAAAATAATTTTCTTAATCAATTTGATTTCTTGTTCATTGTTTCCCTCCTTTTGCAATTTTCTTTTGTCTAAAGTCCGACCAATATACATATTTCATGAGAAGAAAGAAGTCAATAATAATTTGTTGCACAGATAATCAAAAGAAAATAATTTTGTCCTAGAAAACAATAACCTAAATAATACTCTGTTAGATTCCTCTTTTGTTATTTTAAAATGAGTTTTGTTTATAATTAAATATGGGATTTGTGTATTCTTTTCCATTTCTTAACCATGAAAAGCTTATGCAATATAGTCTTTCTGTTTTAGTTCTCCTCTCTGGGCTCATTGGATGAGAAATGGATGAATGAGTTTGGATCATCTCTCTCAGCTGGTAAAACTGATGATGGGTTCCCTCTCGGAAATGGCAAGCCCCTTATTATTTTTCCTACAGTGGATGATGTTAGATGCTCCCTTGAGGTATTAAACACTAATCTAGAGGCATTAACTATAATTAGTAATGTTATGTAATAATTATGTATGAAGTATTATTTTGAAGGGATATGCAGCAGGTGGTGCAATTCCAAGTCCTCAGAAAAATGTGGAGAAAGATTTCTTAAAGAAATATTGGGCCAGATGGAAAGCTGGTCATGTTGGCCGCTGGTATGTTATTTTCTTGAATTACAGTTACATCATACATAACCTTAAGGTGCATTCCTATGATGTAATTGTCACTTAATCTTTCAATGATATATATATTTATTATATTGACAGCCGTGCAATGCCGCATATAAAGACATATACAAGATACAATGGTCAAAATATTGCGTAAGGGGTTATTTTGAATAATACACATATTCTGGTTACTTTATATTTTGAAATAGCTTTGAAAGATTGAATTTGTGAATTTTTTTTTTCATTGTAAACATACCGCAGATGGTTTCTTCTAACTTCAGCAAATTTAAGTAAGGCTGCCTGGGGTGCATTGCAGAAAAATAATACCCAACTTATGATACGTTCTTACGAGGTACATCATTCATGCTTATTTTCTCTCTTTTTGTAAGCAACATGTAATGTTAAAGTTCACAGTTGACAGCTCATAATGATGAACCCGAGCTATTAGTACATATAAAACCTTAGTGTCACATTTATTTCCCTATTTGCTTATTTTTACTCTTTAACTCGTGCAAGTTGATGTCATTTTGTTATAGTTGGGTGTGCTATTCTTGCCCTCTATGTTACTCCATGAATCCAGCTTCTCATGCACAAGGAGTACCAGTGTTGTACCAGTAAGTTAAAATTTTTACACTGTAACATAGTTCGTTGTCATTTTTATGCTCACTTGCTAATTTGCTTTATTGAAGACTGTAAGCAAGTCATCCAGTCATGTCGAAAAGCCAAAGGCAAAATTGGTTAGTCTATGTTGGAACAAAGAAAGAGAATCTAATTCGTCTTCAGAGATCGTCAGATTACCTATACCATATCAGCTCCCTCCACTGACATACACATCAGAAGGTTTTTTAATTTCTTTATTTATTTTTTCTCTAGATTAATTAATGCTGTGATGGGTGGTTGCCTTTAAATCTGCTCAGTGTACCTTTTGCCACTATAAGGGTTTTTAGGCCTATCATGTCACGTTTATCAGAATCGCTTTAAACATCATTAGTCATTACCAATGGTTGGCTATCAAATTGGGAATATGCATTAAATAGGCCGTGTCCATAATTTGGCCCGGGTGGATCTGCTAGCCATATTTGAGCCTATTTGTGATTACTGATTACTCATCTTCTATGCAATTTGAGTGCGACAATTTTGTGATTGCTTTCAGATATTCCATGGTCATGGGACAAGAGATATACGAAGAAGGATGTGCATGGTCAAACATGGCCCCGCCATGTGTAGACGAAGGGTGATTTTTAAAAGCTTGTGATGTGAATGCATCTGTTTTCATGTAGGGATTTTTTTTCTTTTTCTTTGACACATGTCGATGATTAGAATGAGAATATGAAATGCAGGTAACTTTGAGAAAACTATTTTAGTTTATCATGATCGTTGCATACGACGAGTGGAAAATTAATTTTGCTTAATTAATCATCAGTTTGCTTTTTAGAACTAGTATTTAGTCTAGTGACAAAAACAATACTCTTTTTCCCCTGCCCGGCTAGATATTCCACTCCCTGTGGCCTTCGCGGAACATCTATTGCACTCCTTTCCACCGAAGCGTCCGTGTGCTAGCGCTTAGGGCTTCACTTGAATTTGCCCAAGTGCTTGCTGGCTCTCGCATCGGCTGGCCCTTTTGCGTAAGTCCCCCTCCACTATTCCCTAAAGTAAAGAGAATCTCCCCTTTAGGTTGAGTTAGCCGCGCGGCGTCTGAGCGGCTGAAAGACCTCTACTATTCCCTAAAGTAAAGAGAATCTCCCCATTTAGTTAGCCAGAGCGGCGAGTGAGCGGGCTTCGCTTGTTTAGTCGGGCTCCTAGATGATCCCCCAGACCCCATCCCCGAAGAGATAAAAGGAGGTGTTGATTTGGCTGAGAAAATATATCTGCAGCGAGCCTTGCGACGATTGAGCGCGGACCACAAATCAAAACTGTTAAATATCTGTAGCGAGCCTTGCGGCGATTGAGCGCTAGTCAAATCGAAACAGTTAAATCAAAGTCCGAGCCCGAGCGGCGATTGAGCGGGCGTTCCGAGCCCAAGTCGTTAAATATCCTTTAACGATGCCGGGTGATCCGGGAGCTAAAGAAGAGCTAAAAAGGGAGGGGCTACCATACGATTAAGCTGCCCCGAACCTCTTTTACATATCTATATAATTTCAAAAAATTAAAGAAATTCAGCTTTTTTTTCCTTTAAAGAAAAGCTGACATAGATGTTATGGATCTGATGTATTTTCGGTGAGAATACATTAATCAATCTTCTATAAAGGAGCCGAATGAAAAAAAAAATCTCATGTTCGGTTTTGAATTAGAGACGTTCAAAATGATCGAGTAACGTCGACTATAACCCCTTAGAAAATTGCAGGTTTCAAATTAAAAAAAAAATCAATCAATTAAATATGAAATAGTTAGATGACTTGATTTTCAATTTTTAGTCAAAAATTCAATCAATTAGCCCTTCACTTTCTTGTTTTTTTTTTTCAAACAGCCTCGAATATTGACCAGCTACTCCAGTCAATTATTGGCCCCTCTTTTCGTACCATATTAACAAAATTAATTAAATTCCTAATTAACAAAACAGCAAAAAAGAAAAGAAACATATGACGTTATGGACATCAACGTTCAGACAATTGCAAAAAAATCCTTAAAAGTTCTACATATCAAATGATATCATTTTCAAATGACATAATTTCTTAAGTTTAAGTCTGAATATTATAGATAGTAATATCCGGAGTTTTTTTTTGTTAATTAATGATAATTTTGCTAATTTGGATGTTATGTTTTATAACGTTCGCTGAAAATCATAATAATTTTCTTATATTTCGAAATCTATTGAATTCTTTTACTATTCTCAATTTTTATTTTTATTTTTCTATTAATAAAAAAATCGGCCAGTCCACGGATCAGAATCAAAACCAGGGACGACACGCCTCTCCGCGGCACATGTGAGTAATGTGACACCTACTCGAATTATTTTTTTTTGTCTTGCCTCCTGAATCTTGTTGGATTATTCCCTTCAACCTTGCTTATCTCGAATACCTTCCGAATAAATTCTCCATTGTTCAGTTCTACGCTCCAATATGCACTCAAGTGGTGCATGATGACGTAATTTTTTGAATTGAGAAGTTGTGCTTGTATGAAGCCTTCAAAATTTAGAACCAATCAATCAAGCGTTAGTTTTCTTATTGCAACTGTATCCTTAGAGCATCTGCATCCCAATAACTCAAATATGTTTCTAAATAATTGTTAACAAATTTTAGAAATTAAGGTGGACGATATGAAAACACAGAAACGAATTGTGCTTTGACCAAGGTAAGGAGAAAAAAATCCCCTAAACAAATTATATATCTGATTGTTTCTCTTGTACAATATTGGGCAGGGCAAGTTAGGCCATAGGTTCAGGAATGCACAGCTTTATGGCTACCAGTGGACATGGATGCTATTTTCCTAGCTAGCTGGCACCTGGATGACCCGCAGGAGGAAGAAGCGCAGTTGCAAGATACTGATCCAGGGATACAGATTGTGCTGTATGAAGATGCTGGACACTAAATGGGGCATGGCTTTTCAGCCCAATTTTGTTAACAACTTACTCCTCAGCCCCAGTGTGTGTGGCTTAAATGTGTTTACTTTAGGACTGCTCTTTGGGTATCTATGCCTGAATGGCTTTTGTTTCATTACACAGTGAGGAATTTTGCTCTTTTGGTAGTGATGCCTAAATGGCATTGGCTACACTATGCAACTAGGGTTGTATCTGTTTCTTTTTGTTAGAACAAATCTGATATCTGCGATGTAACTTAACTTGGTTTTTTTTCCTAATGGAATATGCTTTAGCCTTTTTTATAAAAAAAAATTAAGGTCACTAAAATTTGTAAACTTTCACATTTCTGAAATTAATTTTAGAGTTTCTATTAAGTCAAGTTAACAATAAATTAAAAAGAAAAAATAATACGAGCTAATCATTTGACTAGGATGGAGTTTACAAACAATTTCTTAATAAAAAACTTTTCTTCATAGTTTATAATTAAGAAACTCTCCCACATTCCTAAACCTACATTAGAAATTAGAAACTCTAATAATACCAGGATGTAGACGCTCTTAGTCATTTAAGATATTTCTTCTCTCTTATTAAGCATGTATATATCATGATTGGCCAACGACTGTGATTAAAAGATAAAATTTCAACTTTCTCATCAAATAGGTGTCCTTTTTGTATGTGATATATGCATCTTTTCGATGTTTTTTTTATGAAGTCTAATTATTTAGCCACGTACTCGTCACACTTATTTGATTGTCACATACTCAATTTTTAGATTGGTCTTGATTTCTTTCATTTTTTAAATGTCATTTAAGAAATTCTTAGATTGATTGATATTTAATATGTCATGTCTTTGTTTCTTTTAAAAAAAAAAACCATTTAAGCAATATTATTTGTCATTTAATGATTCATTTTTTTAATTTGACAAAGGCACAATCAAATAAAAAAGTGTCAAAAATAGATATTGTATCAAATTTGATATAATTTGAAATTCATTTAATTTAGATAAAAAGTTCATAGAACTGAATGGTTAAATTTTTAAAATTAAGCTGGTTAATTTAAAATGCATCAAGATTATTATATGACCTACACAAGTAATGGAAAACATATCTATTATATATGATTTTGATAAATATTTCTCCAATTATCATAATTGACAAATGATTTCGTTATTTTTATTATCTTGAATGTGATAACATGAAAAAGTAAAAGGATAATTCTTTTGATCTTATTTATCTCCCTTTGAATGAGCATAAAAGTTCTTTTTTACCATTCATTTTTCTCACTCAGACATAAACATATGGTAGCGCAAGCGGCGATGACAATCAAGTTCAATGTTTTTCGTGAGTTTGTTCTTTTTCTATTTTATTTTTAAGAAAGTTTGTAAACAAAATAATATAAATTAAACCTAATATAAATGATGACCATGGCACATCTCTCACGTACCGTGAACTTTACCAATTCAATTCAACGAGTCACCGATTTTTTTTAAATAGAATTATATTTAAATTTTTTAATCAAACAGATACACTGAATTGGATTTATATAAAAAAAAAGCTCCATTGATTCGGTGGAGACAGAATTTTATTTTGCTCAAACTTGTATATAGAATCGGTGGAGCTGTTTTTTATAAAATCCAATCTAGTGTATCTGTTTGATTAAAATATTTAAATATGATTCTATTTAAAAAAAAAAAAAAGAGTCACCAGTCAACATAAAATTATCATGTCCCCTCAGAAATTCCAAATATCTCCATCTAAATTCTAATCTCCTTCCTACCTCCCATGTGCTCCGCAGTGTGCAATACCGCCAAAACCAAGTTCCCAGTCCCACAGCTTCGCTCCACGAACTAGTTACAAATCTCTCCACCTTCCTCACAGAATCGAAACCACTTCTCAACTATATAAACCCCGCCTCTTAATTTCACCCCAATTAAATGTTTCGTCCGAAGCTCCTCAATTTACCCAGACTCTTACCCGCCTCACCTGCTTCCTCTGACCCCACCCGCCTCATCACCTCTTGCCTCCCCGACTCGGTTCAAAATCCAACCCAGCCCGAATCAGGCCCGACCCAGCCTCAGAGCCCGACTCGTCGCGCCAGCGAGCAGTTGAACCGGTGGTCCCGCGCTCGTTCGCTCCGGTCCGGTCGACGGCTCAGTTGGCCTGCTCTGAGAGAGAAATCCGAGTCGGCTGATTCCCTCATGATCGCGCCTCGATCCCCCTCCTCTTCGTCTACGTCGTCAACTGGAGATATGAAGGAGCAGATCGATGAGATGGACAGTCTGGATGGATCTGGTGAAGAGGTGAATCAAGGGAAGCAGATTTATATGGTGTCAGATGGCACTGGATGGACGGCTGAGAATTCAGTGAACGCCGCCTTGGGGCAGTTTGAGAATTGTCTTGTCGACAGGGGCTGTCCCATAAATACACACCTCTTCTCAGGGGTATTTTCCTCCTTTACTCCCTTAATTCTATTTTCCTCTGTACTAAGGAATTTTTTTTCTGAATAAGTTGGGTGATTTTAGGGTTTTTTTTTTTTTTTGAGGATAAATGCCCGTAGGCTTTCATTGATTAACACATAAGTCTTACAGGGTCCTATCTATTACATGCCCAACAGGCAATTCTGGTATAAAAGAAACCCCCTACTCTCAACCAACCTAAATCTGGGAACATAGGCAGAGTGTACCCTAAATGGTACCACCGTTGCACTCGCCCTTTTTTAGCCAGTTGGTCAGCCAATTGGATTTGGCATCTCTGAACATAGCTACATTCCCATTGAGGCCTATATCTAAACATCCTCCATACTTCCAGAACTTCAGAGTAAGCTCGCCAATCCGTTTGAAGTGGTGGGTTTGTATCCTGACATATGTTTGCAAGGCACTGATTATCCGTCAGGAACCTGCAACTCTCCAACCCCAGTTCCTGAACATATAGCAGCACATCCTTCATAGCCAGCACTTCAGTTTGGAAAGGTGAGCAAGCCCGCACTCCCACTGATTTGTATGCCATCATAGTAGTGCCCAGGTATAGTACGAATGCGGTACCGCCACACCAGTCATGTGTCCAGGACCCGTCAGTCAGGCAGTGCGGTATCTCATTCCGACAGCCAGCCATGTCTCCAACCAACAGTCGTGGGCCTGGCGGAACCATCTCCAGCCTTCCCCCGCTATGTCGATGATTTTTAGAGATCAGTATCTCATTTGTGATTTCCCAAGCATAACGGAAGAAGGCCTTCCTGGTTGGTGGTTTGGCCCCATATGTGAGATCATTTCTAACCCGCCAAATGGCCCAGAGTGCAGCAACGAACGACTCCCACTGATCATCATTTAACGATAGCGATACCCGTTCTAGAATATCCTGAGTCATACACGTAACGGCATCAGATCTGACCGCCACCATGGACCCAAACCAGCATGATCGGGCAAAAGGGCATTGAAAGAATGCATGGACCGCCGTTTCATCCTCCTGCTTACACACTTGACAAGTTCTACTTACCCCAATTCCCCTTGAGGCCAAGATATCAAACAGAGGGATAGCATTATGCGCCAATCGCCAGAGGAACATTCTGATTCTAGGAGGAATGCAAGCTCTGTCCCAGATAATTTGCCACACCTGTCTCTGTGTTTGGCCCGGCCCCTGCTCCCAGTTTGCCAAGACCCTAAACATGGATTTGATTGTGAAGGTGCCCGAGGGAGAGGCAGAGGGGTGATTTTAGGGTTGGAATGAACTATACTGCTATTACAACCTTATGTGCATTAATTTTCATATTAATGCACAGTCCTAACTTTACAATTATGCAAAAAAATTCAAACTTTAGCTCAACAATGAAGCACACCATCACTGTTATTTTGTGCCTACTCATGAAATAATTACCAATGAAAACCATGATGTCAGTAACCAATATAAAGCATATTTTGAATTTCTCTTCACACACGTTTACTGTTATAATTTCCATCCATATTTTAACTTCTAACCATTTTTGGACATTGCATTGTTTAGGTAGAAGACACTGATCGCCTCCTGGAGATAATAAAACAAGCTGCAATGGAAGGCGCACTAGTCCTCTACACTCTCGCAGATCCCAACATGGCTGATGCCGCCAAGCAGGCATGCCATCTGTGGGGGGTTCCCTCCACTGACATCCTTGGCCCCACCACCGAGGCAATCGCCACGCACCTCGGTGTGGCCCCTTCAGGAATCCCCCGTGGGGCTCCTGGCCGCAAGGCGCAGCTAAGTGAGGACTACTTTCGGCGAATCGAGGCTATTGATTTCACCATCAAGCAGGATGATGGGGCCCAGCCGCAGAACCTGAACAAGGCCCATATTGTTCTGGTTGGTGTTTCCCGTACTGGAAAAACACCGCTTTCTATCTATCTGGCGCAAAAGGGATACAAGGTGGCGAATGTGCCGATTGTTATGGGGGTTGATTTGCCAAAGTGCCTGTTTGAGATAAACCAAAAGAAGATTTTCGGGCTGACGATAAACCCCACTGTGTTACATGCAATTAGGAAGGCAAGGGCTAAGACTCTTGGGTTACATGGGAGCATGAAGAGTAATTATTCAGAGATGGACCATGTGAGGAGTGAGTTGGATCACGCGAATAAAATTTTTGCGCAAAATCCATCATGGCCTGTTATTGGTAAGTTCTCAGTTATTTCGATCTTTTTAATTATCCTACATAGATCAGGATTTTTTTTTATATGATGATATGAAAATGAGAAATGATAAGAACAGAGTTTGAAATTGCATATGTTTTAAGTTTCGCATTCATTGTGTACAAACTAGTTTCTGGTTCACGTAATTGTCTACGAACCCACCACGCATAAGATTTGCAAATGCATTCACTGACAATGTTCACGTACCAAAAATGTGGTTTGCAGACATTAACAATGTCTAATAATCTGACTAGTACAATACAGATGAGGATGGTTCTTTGTTTTGTTTTGTTTCAAGTTTACACCTTTCAGAACTCAATTTAAGCTTACACAACTAAATGTTTATTTTTCTTTAGAATTTTTTTATTTTTTCGTACTGTACCATATGGTAAACTCTTCCCATATATAGTGTTAAGCCGAGCTAGTTAATGCATTTTGATTTCTATTTCAGTCAACTTGACAAAGACTGGGTCCAAAATTTAACTATAGCTGAAGTTGTCTTCATTACCATTCATTTATTTATTTGAAGAAGCGCCAATATGAAAATTTTGTCATTTAATATTATTGTTTATCTTCTTTGTCAATTGCAGAGGTAACTGGAAAAGCAATAGAAGAAACAGCTGCTGTCATAGTGAGGATGTATCATGACAAGAAGGAAAAATGCTCGATGCCTCGAATATCTAAACGATATTAATTAATTGCTATCCTTCTAATATTTTGTAAAATATTGTATATGAACTAAAAGTGCTTTTAAATGAAGCAAACTGAAATTGCAAATACACAAAGGAAGGATCTTTTCTGGTTGTGAAACATGTGTTGACTAAAAGCTATTTCATTGAATCTACCAGTATTTGGCACTGGCTAGGTCAGTAGGTGTGTCGGTGAATGGTGGTACTGGTACACTAACAAAGTTTCAAATATTTACTGGCAAATAGAATATTTGTTCTGATAGATATGCTTCCAGCATAACAAATTAGTTACTCGTATCTTTTTCTCTTGGCGAGTACATACCATTGTTTAAAATTTGTTTCATAGACAGACACCTATGTAATTGTCTTTTGATTTTGAGGGAAAAGAAGTGAGAAATTGCTGGTAATGTTTGTATATTTTGGATTCGGTGTATTATGGGTGGGGTTTACTGTACCGTTTTCTACGCACGGGCAATATACATATTATTAGGTTATTGAAAAGATTAGTTGTGAAAATTGTAGCCTAATGAGGTGGTATTATAAAATTTGTTGTCTCAGCGCCAAAAAGGTGTAATTCTCAGGGTAAGAAACACGCAACTAAGTTGGGCATTTGTTTGTTCGGTGTATAAAACACTTGCATGTGTAGTTTTGGATAATTTTTGTTTTGTGAATTATTGATTGATAAAAAAGCTATTTCCACTAGGAAAAGGAGTTTAAGAAGAAACAAAATAGTAGATACAAAGATAGGAACTCAAACCAGAAAAATTACCAGAGCAATTTACACAGTAGTCCAACAAGACTATATCAAAAAAACTAAGAACTGATCCTTGGGACCGCTTTAATGAAAACTATCTCAAAGAACTAAACATCATATGGTGTTCAATGAGCACCGGGCCATCCACAGTATTATTTTGTACGTTGCATGTGTTAGTTACATTTTCACTAAATTTGTATTGGGCTCATTTTGTTGTATAGGCGTCATATATAGCCTATATATGACGCCTAATATAATAGTGGTAAAATCATATCCATATCCGTTTTTATTTGTCGGATACAGATACGGATCAGATATTAGACGGATATGTACGGATAAGGATCGGATATGGGATATCCGTAAATATATACATAAATATTTCTATAATATATATTAAACTATATGGTATATATCTACTTTTTAGATACGGATAATTAAAATTCAAAACCATATCCGTATCCGTATCCGCACGGATATTCGGATATCAGATATTCACATCAAATTTTCAGATACGGATCCAGATACGGTCGGATATTATCCGATCTGTTTGCACCCCTATGAGGGGATGTGTCAATATATATCTGCTATTATTCACGCCCTGTAAAGCATGGATCCGTATCCTTTCAGGTACCGGAGTCAAGTAAATTGAAACAGACGGCCCAGATTAATTCCAGCCAGATCAAACTCAATTCAGTACCTTTGAAAACTGTAGGGGTCTATATAATATAGGGCCTTTTCGAAGATCTTTATAAATTTAGCATTGAATAGACCTAATTATCTCTTTGGTTTCTTACAAACCCAAATCTCTACAAACATTGTTCGAGTTAGACTAATATGCTTCCAGTAACATTTCAACCTATATGATATACCTATGATCCGAATTCAGATAAACGGAGCAGATAGAATCCATCTATGATCTGAATTCGGATAAACAGAGCAGATAGTTTTCTAGATCCAAATAATGATATGAAAGAATTATCTTTTATTTAGGATCGGTGTTCTAAATAGCTAGTTATAGCTACGCTATAGTTTTTTCAGACCATAAACGCTACGCTATGAGATAAAAGTGCGCTATTTCAGTTACGGCTGCTATAGCTGTAATAGCTGACCGCTTTTACCGCTACGCGCTATGCGCTATTGGTACCGCTATGTTACATAGGCTTTTTTGCAATTTACATGGACTTCTGTACTTCAGTTTATATTTATGATACTACATGGTCTGTTATAATAAGCATGCTAAAATCAAATTATATGCCTTTGTTCCTATTTGTGATTTAGTCTCTAATTCTATATCAGAAAATATTCAAATATTAATTCTTCCTTTTGTTTTTTTTTCGTCTAGTATTCACCTGTAAAATTATCGCCGTTCGTTTCATTGAAAGCTAATTTTGATTATAATAATATATAGAATATTCAAATAGGTATGCTAACTTTATTTCACTATAAAATTAATTGCTCTTCGTCTATTAAAATCTATAATACTATGAAGTATGAACTATTAAATAATGTTACATTGTATATTCTTTTTTTTTCCCTTCTGATTTGCATGAATTTAGTTATTATCCTAATTCTCCAATATTTATCATGTTGATAATTAGTAGAAATATAGACTATAAATTTTGAAAATTAGAAAAACACTATGTAGGAAAGCTTCCGCTATAACTGCGCTATTCGTTATAGCTTTTTTTTTTGCCGCGCCGCTATATCGCTATAATCGCTATTTAGAACCTTGTTTAGGATTCATTCACTACATTCTTTTTTTTCTTCTATTTTTTCCTATTTGTTTTTAAAAACTAATTGTTTGGACAATAGTCAGTAGTGGTCCCAATATAATAGATTGAAAATGCCGTAATACAATAGTCAGTCAGTGGTTCCAAGCATTTGACATTGAAATTTATACCTATCAATTTGGACTTGAGAAAACAGGTGTTTTTGGAATCTGAAAAAGAAAGTACTCCAAACCGCATTGCAAATTGAACTATATTTTAGACCCCTTTGTATGTAGATAAATTTTCAAATATATAAAATGTACTTCTTTTACTCCCTTAATGTCTATATACCATTTTTCCTCTACATTTCATCATTAAAATGCATTCAACTACTCCTCTCTGTTGCATACACCATAAATACCTTGGATGCACAAAAAAAGAAAAAAAAATTCTCTTCTTTTCTCCTTAATTTTGACCCATAGTATCAAACGGTTTGACGCCTAGAAATTTCTTTGTCAGTTTGGATTTGGGTCACCGCATGTTGGTATTCTCCATTGCCATTTTTCCCATAGACAGTGTGAAGTACAGCAGAATCAAAGTACCCATACTGGACCTGAATTTTTGAAAGTCAAATTAAAAAAAAATAATCATAATCATCCCAATTGAAATTGTGAAAAATGATAAGATAAATTATTAGTTAAACAAATTTAATAGCCTTGCATGCACAATAGCATAGACTAATATACATTTTTATATATTTGTTATTTCCTGGCACAGCCATTGACCAATTAATTACAAGCAATAAACAGCTTCAAATTTTTGGTAGCAAGAACCAAAAACTCATGACATTAAAGGATTAGTTTTCTAATTCTAGCAGTACCAAGTTTAGCTATCAAAAATATAATGATACCTTAATTCTGGGAATAAATAACCTAAAATGTTGACAGTTCTAGGATTAATTTCCTAATTCTAGCACAAGCATTTAAATCAGGTAAAGGAGTTGTTGATTCAAAAAGCGTAATATTGCATTTAAAATTATTGTTTTCAGTGGTACAAGGATGTTCATAGAAGAAGTAATACTAAAAAAGATAAGGAATTCATGAGTATGAAGCAAATATGTGTTGCACCGAAATGCAACCCATGAATAAAAAACGACAAGTCATGATCTCTCAATATCGTATTCAAGTCTAAAACAAACATGGCTCTAAAATAGTCCCCATACCATATATTTCGTTTTGTTGCTGAATAAATGCTATGCTGGTGTGACATAATACCAGAAACATGGAATTAATGTGTACCAACAAAATCCAAATTGTCACAGTTCATGTCAATCTTTTGTTTTGTGGCTAAGTATTAAAAACACCATAAAATGATAAGGTGTCCGTCGCAATTGCTAAAGCTAATCCAAACAAATAGATTTTAGGTGGCTTATTAAGGACAAGTGTTGCCTCCAACAAAAGTTGTACGAATAGAAAGGATGAGGACAATGATAATTTATAATGTAATGAAAATAAAAAAAGGCTTTCAGAACAAGCTTAGAGTAATTTTCATAGTAATTGTGACTTGGCAAAAATAAAATCAGAAAATTTTCATAGACATGTAATAATACATATAAGAAACCTGTGCTAGAATAACACAACATTGGGTTAATTTCTTGCAAATTTTAAAAATATTTCATATGATGTCTAATACAAAAACTACATTTTAATTGGATCAGTCATTTTAATGGAACCAGCCAATTTGTAATAAAAATTCAGTATTTATTTTTAATGGAACCAGCCAATTATTGTTTTCAGTAGACCAATCGACATTTGCACATGCTTATCTTGACTAAGTGTAGATACAACATGATTTTTTTCTTGGAACTAACTGGTAGAAAATAGAACTTTGTTTCAGGTAGCATATGTAAATTGAGATGCAAAAGCAAAAACAGGGGGTTTTCTAGCAAACAATAAATCACCTGTATTAATTCTAGTAAAAATAAAATCAAGCTTTTATTTTTCTTTCTTGGCATTTATTTTTTTGCAAAAGAAGGTAGTAACTGGCAACACGGAGCGTGGTACAAGGATGTTCATAGAAGAAGTAATACTAAAAAAGATAAGGAATTCATGAGTATGAAGCAAATATGTGTTGCGCCGAAATGCAACCCATGAATAAAAAACGACAAGTCATCTCTCAATATCGTATCCAAGTCTAAAACAAACATGGCTCAAAATAGTCCCCATACCAAATATTTCGTTTTGTTGCTGAATAAATGCTATGCTGGTGTGACATAATACCAGAAACATGGAATTAAGGTGTACCAACAAAATCCAAATTGTCACAGTTCATGTCAATCTTTTGTTTTGTGGCTAAGTATTAAAAACACCATAAAATGATATGGTGTCCGTAGCAATTGCTAAGCTAATCCAAACAAATAGAGTTTAGGTGGCTTATTAAGGGCAAGCGCTGCCTCCAACAAAAGTTGTACGAATAGAAAGGATGAGGACAATGAGAATTTATCAATTTGCTAATTAAAACGGCTAAATTTATAATGTAATGAAAATAAAGAAGGCTTTCAGAACAAGCTTAGAGTAATTTTCATAGTAATTGTGACTTGGCAAAAATAAAATCAGAAAATTTTCATAGACATGTAATAATACATATAAGAAACCTGTGCTAGAATAACACAATATTGGGTTAATTTCTTGCAAATTTTAAAAATATTTCATATTATGTCTAATACAAAAACTACATTTTAATTGGGTCAGTCATTTTAATGGAACCAGCCAATTTGTAATAAAAGTTCAGTATTTGCTATAGACATTTTTTTTAACGAAAATAGTTAAACTAAGCTCAAATGGGTTGCAAAACCACTAGCATTTTCTAACCAATTTTATCAATTGAAATTGTCTTTAATTATTAATTTATTTAATTTTAAAAATATGAACTTACACTGTGGCAAAAGTGAAGAGAACTCTTCTTGGGTTGATCCATTGTGGGGACCGCCTACTGTTTAACCTCCGGCACTTTCCTCCCGGATTTGCTGTTGCCATCCCTGTGTGGCCATTAAGCATCTCCCCATTTGCTCCCGCTACGTGTGCATACGCGTCCAGCTTATCCCCTGGCCCGGGTCCACCTGTGCACCAATTCAAAATTCAAAAATCCTTCAACTGATTTGTCGAGCACCACTACCAGACAAAAAAAATGTGATTTTCCATTAATTTTATTGGAAATGGGAAGTGGGAACCATGCCATGCTTGTGCTTGATTGACCCAGAGAAAATAAAATAAGATAATTTTCGATTTTTCATGTGCTGAGAGATTCTTTTTTCCTTTTTTCTATACAAATTCAGATTTTATTATTAATTTTAATGTGAGAAAGAGCATGACTCACCGGTGCAGTTGGGATCTCCATCGGGTGTTTTCTGTGATCCTTTCCTCGACATCGTTCTCGCCAAATTTTTATTCTAAGCCCCCCAAAAAGAAAAATATTTCAAACTTATTAAGTGTAAATAAATTTTTGTTTTCTTTTAAGATGTTTTTCATTGCTTTACATGATGTTATTTTCTAATAAAGCAAAATTAATTATATAAAAAGCTGTACCACAAATTTTAGGGATAATACCAATATACCATAAAACAGCCATATGTTTTTGAACACGAACGCAAAAGATGAATCAAGCTAAATTTCAAAATATTGTGTAAAAGAAAATTAATAAAAGTAAAAAAAAAAAGGATGAGAGAAGGGTCATACAGAGACTAGTTCATCGGCGTGAGCCGATAAGGCACCGATATCGACAGCTACAAATCCATCTAACGGCTGAGATTCGACTACATAACTCGTTTTATGATTGTCTTCTGCTGGAACCTCGTTTGGAATGAGAAGCGGTTTTATCTATTGAAAAAAAAAAGTATATATATTAAAAGCAGAGATGAGATGAGATGAGAAGATAATTATTATGGAATAGGAGTTGAACTTACCGGAGAATTGAAAAGAACCATGGTTTAATTTGTTTCTTTATCGATCCTTCCTTTTTGTTTGCTACCTATAAGCTCAAAGTTCAAGCTAGAAAGAGAGAGAAGAGAGAGAGAGGGAAAGAGGACTTGGTGTCCGATATAAAACAAAGAGAGAAGACTGGACTTGTTAAGGGGCAGGACTGGAAAACGGCCACAAATTTGAATCTTTGCTCGTAGATCCTTCTGTTTTTAAAATTTGTAGTTTATATTACTTCGGTTGCTTAACAATTTATTTAGGAGGAGGAATCAAGTTATAACAATTTTGAGTTACCACAAAGTTATAATAACAGTTTTTTTTTTTTTTTTTTTAAAGTCCAAATCGTCGATCCAAACCGTTCAACGTGATTATCTAAATAAAATGTACTTCCAGATCAAATTTTATATTTTTTTGAATATTTTTAATATTTATTAAGATAGGTACAAAATTCAATGGTCTGAATTTGACTAGTTTTTGTAAAATACTTAATAAATAGTAAAAAATTAAAAAAAATGTAAAATTTGATCTGGAAACACATTATTTAGATAATTATGTTGAACAGTTTGAATCGATGATTTGAACTTTGAAAAAAAAAATTTATTGTTGTAACTTTGTGATTACTCAAAATTGTGGTAATTGGATCCCTCCTCTTTATTTAGTTGGGTTGCAACTTGCAAGTATGGAAGTCTAATTGAAGCATATGATACGCGTTCGAATGGGATTAATTATATAACTCTATTTTTTATAAGTTTAATAAATAAGTTAAAATTTAAAAATTAAATAAAGTTGTCAATATTTACGTTGACATAAATCTTAAAGCATTTTGAATTTTTATGTTGAAGTCAGTGGTATGAAGAACAATTTTCTGATTAATTAAACACTGAAATCTTACTATACGCGTAGAAAATATAATTTAGATCACATCAAATGGCTGTATTTATTATTTGAGTTATTAGTGCAAAGTAATTTAACCTTTTCTTTAAAAAGAAAAAAAGAGAAACAAAAACTCAGGGATTTGAATTCTTCACTTCACAAATTATAGTATAATATAATTCTCCTTGTCCAATTTTATAGTATAGAGAATCTAACCAGTATTTTTTAAATTAGTACTTATATCAAAATTGATGAATTAAAATTATAGATATATAGTCCTTATTGTAGATGATTCTTTTATCAAATTCATTTGACCATCATTAAACAATGTGAAGGATTAAACTTTGTAATTTTAATAACTTTTTGATTGAAGATTACAAAAATACCAAATTGGACAGTTGATCTGGAAGAGTAGTTTCACAATTTGTAGATTTTTTCAACAACAATAGTCAGGAAATTTGAGTTTTGACTAGATCAACCATTTCACAAATTACCAAATCTGAAAACGTTGTACGGTTGTTTGATAATATGCAGAATAGTACGTAGGTGTAATAATATGCTGTCAGGATCGTTTGACAATGTGATATTGTGATGAAAGAGTGCTATTTAAAATAGTAATTTGATGTGTTTTGAGGTGTAAACGGATGTGGATTATCCGTGAATAATCCGCTCTGAATCCGCTTAATATCTGTATCCGGATTAAATGGATACGGATACTTGTGGATACAGATACGGATAATTTTAGTATATTAAAAAATAATACGGATATGGATAATTCTGTGAGGATATAAACGGAGCGGATATCCGTATATATCCGGATCTAAAATTTAATCTTTCAGCAGTTTTCAATTCATTTTACCCTTGCGAAGTTCCCAAAAAACATACATATTTGTTTAAGTCCAAAAATTTTGGTAGGAAAATTATCTAATCTATTAGAATAATGGATTGGTTCTCTGAACCAATAAGCAATTGTTATGCATAATTGTCACCGTGTAAACTTAAAAAGTCTATTAAATTTTTGTTAAATTTTTGCGAAGTTCCCAAAAAACATACATATTTGTTTAAGTCCAAAAATTTTGGTAGGAAAATCATCTAATCTATTAGAATAATGGATTGGTTCTCTGACCCAATAAGCAATTAGTCATGCATAATTGTCACGTGTAAACTTAAAAAGTCCATTAAGACGGATAATTATCATGCATAATTTAGGTAATTTAAAATTATGAAATTTAGTAGAATTACTCAATATCCGACAATTATCCGTTCCATATTCGTATTCGAATCTGTATCTGTGAATTATCCGTTTCGTATCCGTATCCGTTTAAGATGGATATGGTTTTCAATTTTGATATCCGTTTACTATCCATATCTGTATTCATATCCGCTCGTTGAAAAACAGATACGGATATAGTATTAGCATTATCCGCTCTGAATTCGCTCCGTTTACACCCCTAGTTTTGACAATAAAATAAAAATAGTATTGTATTCTTTTTTTGGAAATCTTTGGTTAAAATAAAAATAGTATTCTAAAAAGCATAATTTTTTCTTCTCTTTTTAGCTATTCAGAGGTTGGAATTGCTGCTTTGTATGAGTGTATATAGATGACAAATAATAAAATAATTATTAATCTTGATGACGCTCAAACATATATCGAAAATCATTATATTTTTATTCGGAAAAAGACAAAAAGTGAATGTAAAGTAGTTATTTTACCGATTTATTTACCGCAAATGTGTTTTTGAGTCATTGTAGTAGGTTTTGGAAAAAAAATTGTGTATTTAGACCAAAAACAAAGCAAAAATATCATATTTAAACGATTATTGAAAAAGTGTCAAAAATGTCATGGTTATGAGTCAAAAAGTAAATACAAAGTTGTACTTGAATTATTAATTATGTTTTAATATATATCTATGTTTTGTTTTGTGCGTTGAATTTCTTTTTCACTTTAATATTTTATAATATCATTGCATATATAGTCCTGTCTAGTATATGCCAATGAGTTTCACATATCTAAGAGGTAACATGGTTGTTGCATCATTGTGTGAGAATGATAATGCATGTAAGTCCAAGCACTTAGGTTAATGAGACTTAGTAGCGGTTCAAAGACTAAGATTAGAACCTAGTGGGCTCTCTTAGCAGGATAATATAAATTGCATCATAGACTAAGTTTGGTTTCTCTATGAACAAACTAAACTTAGTTGGAACAATATTAGAAAATACTTAGATTAGGTACTGTCACTATCCGCACGGTAAACTAAGTGTTTGTCTATGTGTTTGAAAGATTTTTTTATCTTTCGATCGACTTTCGAGCTACCAAGACTAAAGTGTTTTAGGTACAGAATAGCAAATGATGTTTGGAATAATGCTCCTGCGAGGTTTACTGGAAAATGATTAGATAAAACAGCAATAGATTTGCAATACATTTTATACATTGAGAAACAAAGAAATGTGTTTATAGATAGTGTTTCAGTGCGAGTTTTTAGCTGAATTTTTCATTTATGTTCCTCCGTAATATAAACTATGTAACGTTATGTAAAACGGGTCAGAATAAGGGACTAGTGGGTAAATAATTAACTCACTTCGATTGAAAAGCAAAAGGATGAGGTGAGACTAGGCGAGTGACGCGTGTGTCTGCTAGAGAAGGAAATACGTGACACGCCGTGACGTGACGTGACAAACACGCCGTGATTTGGTCACGTGACGTGACGTGACGTGATGGACTTTTTTTTTCACGTGATGTGACGTGACGTGACCAAAATGGTGGCAGATGGTCACGTCACGCGAATGGTCACGTCACGCGTAGTCACGCCGTGACCACGCGTGACGTGATCACACGTGACGTGACGTAAATTAGTCATGTAAATTTTTTTTATATTTTAATTTAAATTATTGAAAATTTAGAAAAAAGATATAAAAACTTCTATAGTACGTAAATAATGTTGTAAAGATTATTTTTTTTAGGAAATGTTGCATCTGACATTACTTTAAAAATTTAAATTACAAATATTAATTAGACTAAACTAAAAAAAAAAAAAATCAGTACTACATGAGTACCAATATAACTGAACTTGCACTAAAATAAAAATCTAAATACTCTATACATATAAAAAAATTGGATACTCTATGTTTCATACCGTGACGTAACGTAACGTGATCACGTGACGTGACGTGACGTGACTGGTTCGCGTGACGTGACGTGACGTATATTTTCACTAAAATGTGGTCACGTCACGCGAATGATCACGTCACGCGTCACGCGAGTCACGTCACGTAATCGACACACGTGACGTGACGTGACGTTAACGTGACGTGACGTGACGTTAACGTGACGTGACGTGACTAGTCACGCCGTGACAAATTTCCTTCTCTAGTGTCTGCTGCGTGGTCCCGCTGCCGTCGTTAACTAATAATAACCAAACAACGCCCCCACGATGAATTTTCATACTGTGGGATGTTCCGTTGCATCGTCTTTGTGGCCATCGTGATGAAGAGTAAAATTAGAATTCTCTTGTCCGCCACACTGAAAATTATGTGGCTGGCCACAGACAGAATAATCGATGTTGGGCACATAATATTTCCTTCTAGTGTATTGAAAATGGGCCGGACCGGACGGGTAGGGATCAAACCCGCACGGGCGGAGATTGGCACGGACACAGATAGCTCAGGTACACGGGTTAAATGATCCGGGTAGCACGGGTTCAATTTTAAAAATCCTACCCTTATCTGGCTTAACTCTGGGTAGCACGGATCCACGCAACGGGCGGTCAGGATAGACGGGTTAGTTTGGACGGGTACATGTCCGGGTTGGTCCGTAGATTGGTTCGGATGGTACGGGTATGGATCAAACCATGACATTTTTTTTTGCTGTTTTTTTAGCCTTTTTCTGTTTCTGTTTTTCCTTTTCTATTTCTTTTTTTCTTTTTAAACCAATAAAATATAACATAAAAATAATATAACATCATTCCTCTTATAACAACCAAAAAAAAAATGTTTTCCGACGAGTAATTTTCAGAGGTCATTTGTTTGTTTTGTTTGAACACTTCTCTCATTGGTTTTATTGGGCAAATTAATTAATTCAAAAACAAGTTACTTTAATTGTGTAATAATATTTGCGTGTAATTTTGTGTATAATACAACTAGTTATATCAAAATGATGTAAAATTATTTCTGATTTTTCTGGTAAAAATTTGAACTTCACATATCCTCTGTGATGAGCTGATTTTGCATTTTGGTGTTGATATATAATTAAATTACGGAATTTCACAGAATAAGTAAACATTACATGAGCTTATTATATGTCATAAACAGTGCATGTCATAAATTACATAGTTGGATAAATCTATCATACATGAAAAATCTAACTTTTATGGTATATATATCAATTGTATATCTTAAAATTTGAAATCAAGAAATTAAAATTGTAGATATGTTCTCAACTATTTAGATATTTAGATCGGACATATATCAATTATAAATCTATCTTAAAATTGATCGTCATTCATTATAAATCGGTAAAACTCTACTGTTAAAATTTTATATTGTTTGATGAAATGCTAAATCTCTTTTAAATCAATCCAAATTTGATAAGTATGCTATTTAACAAAATCAATTACACATTCATAATATTTTTTAATTGAATAATAATTTTGATACTTTAAAGAATTATAACATTTGTGACAATCTATTTATGAGGACCACATTGTTGATTGTTCTCACAATTATTACACTTAACAATGATTATATGACTTGTTGCGGTCCTTACCATTTTACTGTATTATAGTGACAACTTAATTTGTCATCACTAAAATGATATGTAGAAATTGTGAGGATCAAAATGTTATAAAAATAATTATTTTTTTAATGGAAAATTTGTTTTGATGAACTTTTATATTGGAGCTAATTTTGCATACAGTTGTCACTAGTACATTACTAGTAGATCACCATTCAAAAGCTTTGTCAACCTCCAACTATCAAATAACCTTATTATAAGGATAAATTAAAATTAAAATCTGTCTGAAACTATGAATATCTTATATATCTTGGCCAAAAGCTGTATCCCTTTGTATAATTGCTACCTTTATATTGGTGTTATCTGATCCTTTCAATATTTGCACGGTTGTAGATGAACATTGGCCTGGACTCATAACTTTTCCGTTTGAAATTTGATAAAAGTATTTCTTGATAGAAGAGCAGGGGAAGATTCGGGAAATATTAATTTCACACGCCGTCGCTTTTTCCGTCATTATCCAGACCAAGTAATCTTCCCTTCTCCATTGATCTCCAACTGGAGTGTCAAATTGTTCTACTTGGTGTTTGGTTGATTACACCCAGTTTTGCTAAAAAAGGAGAGTATGGTTGAATGATAACATCACCACGTTAAAGTCGGTTTATCCGACTCTTTTGAGTATTATTCTGACGAATACAAAAAAGGGGAATAAGGATAAAGAATTAAAGATGTCTGTATCTATGTAATTATCAGAGGCGTGCGTTGGATTATCACTTTTTTTTTCTCATCAAAAGGCGATTGCACTGTACTCCGCTGATCCGCTCCCCATATCTTCTTCCACGAGAGAACAAAAAAAGTATCTGGGAGCCGGGCCCCACTCGCCTTAAAAGAGAGCCACATTTTTTTTTAAAGATGGTATTATATTTGACGGAGGTCACATGACAATTTTTTATTTTAATAATATTCATAATTTTAAAAAATATAAATATAAATTTAATATCATAGATAATAAAGATATGTATAAATTTTTTTGAGATTTAATGAATATTTTGCATATTTTGTCGTACATTAAGTGACTTAAAATTTGAGCGAAATGAAATTAACAGTTGCTGATACCTCATCGAGCAATGCTTAAATTGTGGGAATTTGATTGTTAGGCTATTAACATATTTATAAATTTGCTATCTATATTTTAGTTTTATTTTAATTATTATAAAAATTGATTGTCAAGATTGTCTAAACAATCATTGTCACATAATCCAACCTCATTAGTTTATGATATTATGCTTCTAGAATATTTTTTTTTAGGAAAAATTTACATAATGTCATTCTTTTTTAAAACATAGAACAAAATACTTTCTTTTCAAAATTCTTAACAAAATACTCTTGTCGACCCCATATTTCCTCCTCTTTTCTTTCTCCCTCCCTCCCTTCCACTCCTCCTTATTTACTCTCCTTTATTATTCTAAACTTATACTTATATTTTATATATTTAATATTACCCGTATAAAATTAATATCTCTTACATACTTAGACATATTCGGAGCATCTAATATTTTTTTTACATGTATCTATCTTATGAAATATGGTATAATTCAATAATCATATAAATTAATAAATGGCTTTATAGAGACTTCTATCAACTCCTTGTTCGTTTCATTTATACTCTAAAATGTCATTGTAATTTACAAATATAAACAAGAAACTATATAGAAACAGAGCATGATAGCGAGAGATTATAGTCAAAACAAAACTAAATAATTGACCATAATACAAAACCATTTCATGCATTTTAGTAAGAGGATCAATTTTTGATAGTATATTATTAACGATATAAAAGTTATTTTGAAGGGCTCATTTTATATCTTATTATGCTTTTAATTTTAATTTGTTATAACTAATATATTAAAACAGAATGATAAAATAAGACTATTACATTTGGTTATAACATTTTTGTTTTAATGATAATCAAGAATATGAAAAAAAATAATATTTACATAGGACATTTCACTATGATAATACAAAAGACAAAGTTCAAATATTTTAAGTATATATTTGTAGAGATAAAATGACATAGATTACAAATAATTAATTCAAAAATAAAATGGATTTGTGCATCGTAAGTTGGATTATCCTGAACTTATTCACCAATCATAGTGTATCAACTATCACCAAGTTCGTCAGCAAAACTCAATAAAGATAAGTAATTAGTAAATTAAACAAAAAAATAAGCATCAACACCCATATTTGTTTAAGCATATTCAATTATTAACAAAAAAAAGCCATTTTTTAACTAATTAATTATTGACTTGAGTATGTTTTTAAGTTTATTTAGAATCAACTATTGACAAATAAGTGTTTAATCTTTAACTTGTAAAATATTTATTTATGTAATATCAAAGTGCTAACAAATTTTTTATCAAGTGTGAAATCATATTAATATTGAATATATAAAACAAAAGTATAAGTTTAGAACAATAAAGGGGGAGTAAATAAAAATAAATGGGAGGGAGGGAGGGATGAGGGGAAGAGGAGGGAAATGTGGGGCTCACAAGGACATTTTGTTAAAAAATTTAGAATGATGATATTTTGTTCTATGTTTTGAAAAAGAAAGGCATTATGTAATATTTCTCATTTTTTTAGGGTGGGAGGGGAATGAAAATAGGGGTCAAGCTTTTTAATTTTGAATATTGACAACAGCAAAAGTTAGTCGGATTTTGAATATGCATGCTTTTACATATAAAACATTATCTGAACCACTATATTAATTGGATAATTCTTTATTATTCATGTCTATTTTTGTCATTTTCAAATTTATGCATGTTTTTTTTTTTTTTAATTTCGTAATGTCAGGAAAAGAAGACTGAGCAATCAACAATGCATTTAAGTGCCAACATATTTGTGTGAGTAGCACGCATGTAAGCGACAACATGTGATAATGTAAGAGTCACCTAATAATATCAAATATCAAACAATTATTGAAGCACTGGATTGGAGATATATAGACAATTAATCAAATTAATGTCAATTAGGTGACAACATATAAAAAATCATTAAATTAAAAAAATATATATATGAATGTCTTTTATATATAGATAAACTATGTATATATTTGATATAAGAGTTGGGATAAAACACCCCTTTGTTTTTGTCCCCCCCCCCCCCCCCCCAACTTATTTTTATTTTAAAAGTTTAAACACTCAATCCGAACCATACAACATAACCTTCATATTAAAGAAGATTATGGACCATTCAAAAAATAGTGATTTTATACCTATCTAAAATAACAATAAAAAATTTCTTAAGAATATAAAATTTAGTCTCGAGGTACTTTTTAATATGGAGATCACATTGAGCGGTTCGGATCAGTTATTTGGATTTTTAAAAATAGTGAAGCATTTTAACCCCACTCTTGATATTATTACGTTTGACCGCCAATCAAAACTAATTAATAGAACTTTAATCAAAACAAATCATTGATAAATGATCAACTTGTTTCAATTAAACTCCATCCTGTGTAATACACAAATTACCGAATTTTTTTTTTCCAATTTTAACATGATAATGTTTCGATACAAACATATTAATATACTAGAACGTACGCCATCCTATATAATTTTAGAAGCACGACACATGTGATCTTATCACTCGTGAATTTTCTATTTTTTCTCTCACAATAACCAACAAAAAAAAAATCTTCTATCTTAAAAGAAAAGTTATCACAAAAATCAACGAAGTCGTCATACTACATTTTGTCTCGGTTAAGCGTGAAACTTGAATAATAAAGCGCCAGCTTGTATTAAGACTTTTATTATACATTGTTAAATTAGGCTTGGGATCCGCGCTGGGCAAATATTGTATTCAATCTTAAATTTCTAATATTAATATGAAAATAACATCCCCTTAATATTCGTTAAAAGAGTTTGAAATAAACACATTCGTTCAGAGTAATATTTTTTTCGTATAAACAGCTATAAAGTTTTTCAATATGAGTATATGACTATTTAAGTATGAAAAAAAAATAGAAAAAATAGTTTTTAATTTAGTGGCAAAAGACAATGTCATATGTGAGAGGTTGCAGATTAAAACTCAAATAAATGTCTCTTTTCTTTAAAATTGAAATTTGAATGGCTAGACTTTCATCTCTAAATATAAATATATATATATATATATATACATGGACGTGGCTACGGTGCTACGCGTAGCATAGAGACCTCCGTGTAACGGCTCAAAATTTGAATTTTTAAAATCCTAATGGTCAATCCAAACAGTTAGATGTGTTCTCTATATTAAAATGTGCTTGGAGACCAAGTTTTACATTTTTTGGAATTTTTTTACTATTTATTAAGCCACTTTGAAAATCGCTGATCCAACGGTGGCTTAACCAACAGTGAAACCGTTGGATCAGCGATTTTCAAAGTGGCTTTATAAATAGTAAAAAAAAATCCAAAAAATATAAAATTTGGTCTCCAAGCACATTTCAATATGTAGAACACATCTAACGGTTTGGATCGACCGTTAGGAATTTAAAAATTCAAATTTTGAGCCGTTGCACGGAGGCCCTCTATGCTACGCGTAGCATATTAGCAATTTCCTATGTATATATAGTGTATGAATATAGTTAAATATGCTAATTAGAAAAAAAAAAAGTAACTTAACCAATGTTCATTTTCAAATAACACACCCCTTTAATCAGATGACATTTTTTCCCGACGTACTTAGATCTTCTAAACCAAAAAAAGCAACCAAAACCTTGTTTTAAATTTTTATGGGCCGTATCAATATTGAATTACTGTTATAATCAATGTTTTTAAATGCGGTCATGCATGAAGGTCTGCAGTGATAGTGTTAATCTTCACAATGGCTGTGGTATATCTCAAGATCTGCAGAATTAGAATTTGTCAGGTTTGTTTTTACTTAATTTCTACTATTGACTTTTTTGGTTGGTTTGAATTTTGAATTTGATTTTCTATCTTTACAACGGTTAGACTCGTACGACCTCAGATATCCTTTATCATACTTTTGGACAAATTAAAATTGATAAAATATGATCTTCACAATCTTCACAATACTGATCTCCATGATCTTCATGATTCAACATCCAATCAATATCCGACCATTCCAAATAGCTTGGGTGAATCATCATGTATCAAATCATTCCTTATGACTCGCATAAATCATGTATCGGATGATCTTATACAACTTGTCATGATATGTACCTTTGATGTGCTTTGACATTAATACATAACAATTAAACATGTTGCATATATCTCAAACAAAGAAAATGTAAAATTTAATGTTTATATGTTTTACAAATTAATCAAATAGCACAGAAGATTGCTTACAACAACATGTAGTCTCTCATTTAGTCCCACAATTTCAAAACACAACAATCAAAGTGCTGGAACGAACAAACTAGGGAGGCGCTGGATTTCTCTTTGAACAGGTCCGAGACTCAGATAATTGGTTCTGAATATTTTTAGGTTCCTGGACTCAGATAATGGATCCGGTAATAGGTTTTGAATATTTTGAATTTGCTTTCGGCATGGATATTTTTAATACGGCAACAGACTGCATACGCATATGCGGCCGCATTTAAAAACACTAGTTGTTAGAACTAGAAACTTTTCATAAAAGTCTTTTTTACAATGTGATATTAAGATTCTTTTTTTTTTTTTACTTTCTTGAAGAATTTTCAAAAATCGAAAACAGGAAGTTGTGTACATGTAATATATATTTGTTTAATTTGAAGGCTATAATTTTCTGAATGCCTGACCTATTAATAGAACATATTAAATTGTTCTACACTAAGTATTATTAGTTTTTATTACAATCCAAACATCATTGGACGGTCTACATTAACATTCAATGATGCTCAATCCGCAATGCATGGAGCAAGTAAAATTTCCTAATCTATATCGTAGTGACAAGATTCGTGAATAATTCCTGAATTATTTGTGAATTATTCGGATTTTTGGTGATGCCAAACCGAACGCCGAATTATTCGGTTGACCGAATTTTGACCGAATAATTCGCAAATTTTATCAATTTTTCCCGAATTTTACAAATTTTTCCTAGAATTTTTTTTTGGGTTTTTTTTTTCCTTGCAGAACTGAGATCTCTGATCAGAATTATACCGAATTATTTCCGAATTACAAATTTTTGACCTCGCCGAATCAAACCTGAATAATTAATTTGTCACTATGATCTATATTATATTGTGGTCCACACAGAGGCAACACAAACAACTGTTCTATCAGTACAAAAGATAGCTCCATTTAATTAGTCTTTATAGTTTAATTGCAAGATCTAATCGAATCCTATTTAATTAGTCTTTATAGTTTATAGCTTTCTGTCAAATATATATATGTATCATTTTCAGTATAAAAAGGTGTGTCAGCAAAGTGGAAATAGATAATTAAAGGAATTATGATCAATACAAAGATAGCTCCATCTGCAGTATAAATTCATTGAATATTAATATTCCTGTTAAAGGGGAGATGGTCCGATGGATATGTTTCAAAATTGTTGATATTTTCCCTAAGTATCTTTTCCTTTCATGTCAATTTTTTGGCTTGACTAGTAATACTAACAAAGTTTTCTTCCCTGTAGACATAAAGGATGAAAATGAAAGAAACAAGTAATTTTCCGGCTGGATAAGCATCAACAAAGTAATTTCCACTGTAGCATATATTCCTTTTTCTTGTCTACATATTTGAGCGTGTCTGTTTTCTTGGTTGATATTTGAAATAATATGTTCATGCACAGCAGCACATATATATTATATAGGGAACGACTAATAATCCCCTCCATTCTATTCCCTAAATGTCCCTCTAACTAACTTATCCATAAAAAAGTACAATGGGGACCACTAACTAACTAGGAGAAACATTAATTACTTGAGATACTTCTTACATTTGAAAAAAAATTACAGTTGGTAGGCACATGTATGAACACTTATGCGCGCGAGTATTCATAATTAATATATCAAGTATTCATACCTAAGATATTAAGTATTTAAACAAAAAACTGGACATCAACTTTCTTTTCTCTCTAGTCACACACATTTTACATGTTTTTAGAAGTGGGTTTTTTTTTCTCCGTTTAATCTAATCAATATTTCTAACGATCCGCGATGAATTTTTCAAATCTAAAACCACGAATATTTTTTACGTAATTTTCTCTTTCAAATGAGATCTATGATGAAGTACTTTCGGGTTCTTCGTCGTTCAAGTACTCATATCTCGGCATGTAAGTATTCATACCTCAACGATCAAGTATTCATACTTTGCAAATTATTCATAATATAACTTTCAAAGTATCATTACTATAAAATATTCATATTGCAAAGTATTCATACTAAAACATATAAAATATTCATACTATTTTTTTTTTAGAATATAAAATATTCATACTAGAACATTGGAAGTATACATAACAAAATCAATAAAATTAATCTTACTAAAATAATGTAAGTATTCACACTATAATATTGAAAGTACTACAAGGTATATGAATACTTGCTCGACGAGATATGAATACTTGCATGCCAAGGTAGGAGTACTTGAACAACGAAGAACCTGAAAGTACTTCATCATGGATCTCATTTGAAAGAGAAAATTACGTAGAAAACATTCGTAGTTTTAGATTAGCAAAATTTCTCGCGGATCGTTATAAATATTGATTAGATTAAATGGAGAAAAAAAAATCACTTCTAAAAACATGTAAAAGATGAGTGTGTCACTATGGAGAAAAGAAAATTGATGTCCAGTTTTTTGTTTAAATACTTAATATTTTAGGTATGAATACTTAATATATTATATAGGAATACTTGCGCGCATAAGTGTTCATACATGTGCGCACCAGTTGTAAATATTTTTAAATTTAAGTGGTCCCCCAAGTAATTATTGTGTTATCTCAATTAGTTAGTGGTCCCCATTGTACTTTATGGATAAGTTAGTTAGGGGGACATTTAGGGGACTAAATGGTGGGGGACAAAATCTTTACTCTATTATATATACTTTTTTTTTTTGATAAAATAAAATTTCAGTTATTAACCTTCGTAAGAAATTGCCTTTCAAAAACCTTTGTTAGAAAATAAGGCTGGTCAATTTTGAGGGTTTGAAATATTTTTCAACGAGTTTACAGATTAATTGAACCACACATAACGCAGTACCCTGCTAGAATATCACATGCTGGCTTCTTTATAAAATTCCTTTCTGGAAAGATAAGGGAGATATAATTGCGAGATTTCAGGCACATCTTATTATTATTATTTTAGAAGTACTGGTACTTTTTTTTTTTTTTTTAAAACCTTCGCAGAATATGTGAAGTTGTGAGGGGAAATCGAACTCTCGATCTTTTAATACAAAGATCTTAGGACTTTTTCTTAGCCAACTATGCTGCCTTCTCTTTAGTACTTGTTACTAATAAAAACCGAAATTAATAGAAGATTATATATTTTAGAACTAAAGTTAGTAAAAAAGAGAAAAAAATATATTTGTTAATATTAATTAGCAACTACCAATTGACAATTTAATTAATTAAAATACAGTTTTACATTATGTCTACGGGCTTTGAATAAAAAAAATAGAAATAAAGTTTTATATTATGAAAACAAACTTATAAAGCACAACTGAGAGAAGAAAAAGAAAACCTTAAAATAAATAATATAATAGAGAATAAAGGCATATACATTCAACAATAAGCTAGCATTTTGATTTTTGTAGCATTCAAGACCACTGTTACAGAAATATATCTCCCCATTTAGAGAAAAGTAGATTAATTTAATGCTGTCACTTCTAATATATCTCCAATTCTAGATAAAAAAAAAGTTTAATGTTGTGACTTCTTACGCGGGCATTTTATTTTGAAATCTTTGCATATACTGCAAAGTGATGAGAGAGAGGCTTGAACTCTGGACCTTCGAATATCTAACAGTTTTAGAACTTTTTCAACCAATTTTATTACCAGACCCATTCACTTATGTGTGCATTTTCACTTATATATGCAGAAGAAATTTATTTTTTGGAAGACTTTTAACCACTTGACTTTAAACTAAATTAATTTGAAACTTTAAAATTTTCACATGTAAACGCATCACTCGTAAGATAGAAGGATTTTAACGGTTTAGATTCGTCGTTCGAAGTTAATCCGATAAATTTTAGAGTTAAGAGTACAAAAGTGCTTGATACTCCTAGGAGCACCCTAATTCTACTCTATGCTAATATTTTGATTGATTTGATTTGTTCAGTTTATTTATTTTTTAATTATTAAATAGAATCATAAAAAAAATGGAAGCATCATTTTTAAATCATATTGACCCAAGTAAACCGAACAACAAACTATTTTTTATTCAACATAAATTTATTTCCATTAAACTCAAAAACCGAATCACTTTATAACCGGAAACCTTTCGGTTGGATCTTCAAATTGGAAGCTCTGTTTGATTGGTTATCCGAGAGTTCCAAGATTTAATCTCTCTTTTTCAATCAATACACGAACCCAATAAGATTTTATTATTTTTCCTCTTTTCTAAATTCTAATAAGTTATTTCTTTCAGTCACTGGTCGTACTTGTTTTCATAGCAACAGTACTCGCGAATAATTCACGTTTTATTCATTTTTTTGACGTTTCTGAACCGAACACCGAATAAAACACAAAAAAAACATATAATATGTTTTATTCGCGAATAAAACGCAAGTCACGAATTATTCGCGAAAAAAACGCTAAAAAACGACTGATTTAATCTCCAAATTTTGGGCCGGCCCGTGTGAATTGATTTCAAAAAAATGGAAGTCCATTGGTTTCAACTGTGCTGGATCTGCTCCAATCAGTAGAGCACCCGCAATTGAATCACTTTTTTTTTTTGCTGGTTTTTTTTGTTTCGTTATTGTACTGAATAATTTCCGAATTATACTCGAATCACGAATTTTTAATCCCACCGAACCGAACCCAAACTATTAATTTGTTACTATGCTTGTTACTACAATGGCAGCGTGATAATAATATAGATTAAAAAAAATGTATATATGTTATGCTGTGCTGTAGCATGTTGGACAGAAGAGATTAGTCTGACTTTGACTTAAATAAGATAAAATGAACACAAATGTGTCAATTTTGTGACATATAGTTTAATGATCCACTTGCAAAAGTTAGAAAACATTTCTTGTTTAATTAATTGGTGATAAAATATTAATTGTATTCTCTGCTGATCTAATCAGTTCGTCTAATATCAATTCATACTTACACATCCTAAAAGTCCACTATAAATTAAATCAAAGATATGAATATATGAATATATGAATTGAGAGTTCATTTGTCAATTGTCATTGCATTTAACTAATTAATCTAGAGGTTATGCTTGGCTTATTAATTAGCGCCATCAGTTTGTCAACAAATTAATAAAAATAATATTTCAAATATAAAATAGCAGGATTTGAAATATCATCAAGTACAAGTAAATATTTTTTATAAAACAAAAATCAAACTTAGATCCATACACCTTGTTCAACATGTGCTTACAAAAAAGATCTCAGTCCTCTCAGAAAAAAAAATGATTATGTTGCTTTCCTTGTAACTTTCTTTGGTGGCAAGATAACTTCCTGTCATAGTTTTAACACCAGAGGAATTAAAAACTATGATCTTGATTGATCCATCTAGTAATTAAAAAGCAATCCTTTCATTTTATAATTAAATGATGTTGATGCTTCGTTTCATGCTGCCCATAGTGAACCAACCTGTTAAGGTCCCAAGTCCACAACAAGAAACAATTAATTAATTTGATCATATGGGACTTTATACAGTTGACAAGAAAATAATATATAGTAAGGCTACCATGCTTTGCAAATTAAAGTGGGTGTTTTAATTTGAACTCATATTTTTATTTTCAAAGTTCAAATAGTTAATCCGAACAGCTCAACATAATCTCCATATTGAAACGTGCTTGGATACCAAATTTTATATTTTTTGGAATTTTTTTTACCATTTATTAAGCCACTTTGAAAATCGTTTATCCGGTGGTCCAGAAATTTTTACTGTTCATCCAGATTTTCAGATTTTCAAAGTGGCTTAATAAATAGTAAACAAATTCTAAAAAATATAAAATTTGGTATTCAAGCACATTTCAATATGAAAAACATGTTAAGAAGTTCGAATTGACTATTTGAACTTTAAAAATAGAGATATGAGCGCAAATTAAAACACATACTTTAATTTGCAAAACATGGTAGCCTTACTATATATATATATATATATATATATATATATATATATATAGAGTATGGCTAATATGCTTTCAGTTGTATTTCGGCTGAAATACAACCAATGCATTTTTTAATTTTCAAAATCCAAAAAGTCGATCCAAACCGTTAAATGTGTTCTCCATATTGAAATGTGCTTGGAGACCAAATTTTACATTTTTTGGAATTTTTTTACTATTTATTAAGCCACTTTGAAAATCGCCGATCTAACGGTGGCTCAACCAAACAGTGAAACCGTTGGATCAGCGATTTTCAAAGTGGCTTAATAAATAGTAAAAAAATTCCAAAAAATATAAAATTTGGTCTCCAAGCACATTACAATATGGAGAACACATTTAACGGTTTGGATCGACCTTTTGAACTTCGCAAATTGAAAAATACATTGGTTGTATTTCGGCCGAAATACAACCGAAAGCATATTAGCCATACTCTATATATATATATATATATATATATATATATATATATATATATATCACCAAAGGGAGAACAAAATATGCACAACTAATGAAATGAAGATGGAATACGGTGCGTTTTTGTTCATTTAATTAGTTCATAAAGATCTAATGAACAATATTGGATTTCCCTTATGAAACTCGTTCTATATTAAATGTCAAATAGTACCACAATAAAACAAAATACATTCTTTCGTATGTGGAAACATAGAATACAAGAAAAAAAAACAAATGTATGGACCATAGCAAAAAAAATACATAAACTGGAACCCAAGAGGAAAATTTTCCGCATTCTATCAAACAGATCTTACACATTAAGATATGCTCATCGAGTACATTTAGCAATGCATTAACAAGATTAAGTTAAGAAATTTGATTCAAGCTTAAGCAAGGGCGTTGACTTGATTTAGGAAGCCATGTGCCCTCACGTTATAAGTAGCTTGCTTTGAGTTGAACCATGAGATCGAGTATAAAATTGTTTTTATTTTCATACATACATACATACATACTTACATATGTATGTATATGTATATGTACATGGTGGAACTAAATTTTTTTTATAGAGTTGACTGAAAATTAAAATACAAAATTTCGATGAGTGGAATTTGAACCCAATGCATCTCAATCACACAATATAGCTTTAACCACTATGCTACATTTAAATATTTGTCATTTATTGAGGGTGATTAGACTATAAAATTTTTTAGAAAAGATAGAATTCAATTAAATTTCTATACGTATAATTAAAAATTTCAAATCATAAGGGTGGCTTAGCTATATTTGATTAAGCCTTAGAAGTTCAAACACACACACACACACACACACACACACACACACACACACGTATATGTATATTTATATGAGGAGGGTTCAAATGCACTATTATTTTGTACTCCATGCTCCACATTCTTTATATCCGTTTTCAAAGTTCAAACAGTCGATCCGAACTATTCAACATGATCTTTATAATAAAATATGCTTAGAGACCAAATTTTATATTTTTCAGAATTTTTTTATTATTTTTTACATAAGTACTATATCACTTTATCGGAGAGACCAGAATCTCCTTAAATTTTGTTTTTCTTTGACACTCTAGCGGGTACGATTTGTTATCTATCCATGGGCCACGGAAAGTATTTTCTTGGGCTGTATGTTTGAAATGTTTTGTAACTGGTAATCTCACTATAGATTAGAGACATTGGCCCCTTCTAGTGGGCTCAGAATAGGATCCCATAAGAAAATTAAATCCATATTATAGGCTCGCATAATTAGATTTTTTTTTTAAATAGAACTAAAAATAAATAAATTAACCAAAGCAGCCAAGTCGTCGAAGAAGGTACAAAAATAGCCTCCACCAGTTTGGGGGATTGGTGGAGATTTTATGGTTTCCCAAACCGGTGTAGGCACTTTCTCCTTTGCCACAGCGGGCACACGGTTTACTATACGAAATTTACCTACACCGGTTACCCAATCCGGTAGAGCTCCAAAAAATGCCTCCACCGGTTCTGTTACAAGGCAGGAAAAGCTAAATTCCACCTCCCAAACCGGTGGAGACTTGTTTGTGAATTTTTTGTGACGGGGCCACAGCCTGGTGGGAAAATGTGTCAGCCGGGTAAGAAAAATGCTCCACCGGTTTGGGAATCCGGTGTAGAAAAGCCCTTTTATACTACACCGGTTTGGGAGACCGGTGGAGGCTATTTTTATAACATACCAATCTGCTATGCTGCTTTGGTTAATTTATTTAGAATGAGTTCTATTTAAAAAAAAATCGCATAAATATTACAGCAAAAAGGTCGTAAAGTCTAAACAAAAACAGAGTAGACGGTACAAGGTTTTTGTGGAAAAAAAAAAACGACATACAAATACATCTAATTACCAAACCATGCCACGCACTAGCTACATTAGTATGTTAATTTTCAAATTAAAGCAAATAGAAAGATAATGGCGAATAAAACACTATTCAGGAATATACGAGACAAGATCATGACTGAGAACCTCTGGCCGACTCCCACATTAACCTCGAAGAACATATAAGAGAACTTGTGCCCAAGTCCCACATCAACACGTTCTCTAGTCAGAGGATTAACGGATTTTAAAAATGCTCCCCACCCTCGACGCTTCCTTATTGGTCCTGCAAGTGAAAACACTGCGAAAGACGGATTGCTGAATAGAAGTACAACGAATGTAACAACACATATCAGTATGGTTAGTGTCATATTTACTTGATATAACACTGAACTTATTGCTAAAGCAAATGCACAGACTGTGGCTTTAGTAGCAATTTTCACCATCTGTACTGAGAAGATGAGGCATGTCATCCGAAGCTTGAAATCTACATTACTTGACCCAGCGTAGGTCAGCCATGATGTGGCTAAGATAGATAACACGAACGCCATCGCATTTGCAACAGTAAAAGCCTTAAAAAGATAATACTGAGATAGAATAGGTGTGCCTCTGTGTTGATCGCCATCAGCTCTATATCCGCCTGGCATTGTGAAACTAGCAGCAAAAGTGACTGTTGCAGTAAGCACTGAGATAATGGCCAAGTTACGGGTAACACTTTCAGCATTCTTTATCTCTTTGTCTTTTTCATATTTGGGAAGCTCTAAATCAACTGTCACACGGTCTAGTCGATGGGCACTGGGAAGTCCCTCAACCCACATCAATAGACGAAGTAGATTGTAATGTACGTTCTGAAAATGGAACAAAATGTTAACTAATTAAAACATAAAACATGAAGCTTTTAAAATATTGAAGCTTGTTAAATGTTAATTCAATTTGTTACATAATGTTGCAGATTAATAACAAAATACACATAATTGGATATGCAAGACTTGGAGTGTTGTTGGAGAGACTTCACAGCATCATAGGATATCATTTAGTCTCTCCAAGATTACAATATCACTCACATTAATAACCAATCAATTAGGATCAATTTGCTGGATTGGATTTTGTATAATAGGAAAGCCAAAAAAGCTGGATTAGATATTGGTGTAATAGGAAAGCCTAATTAGCCTATATAAATCCTTGTAAGCAATTAATGAGAATGATCAATCAATCAATGAAATATTAATTCATCTTCAAATTATATATCAAATTTTAATACATGAGAAGCATACTTTCTGAGACTTGTTGTGCGCAACATCAGCATGCCAGATCAATGAAAGATGGCAGTATTTTAAAACTTTTTTTGTTATGTTATCTTCTCAACTAAGAATTGTGCGCGCTCTATAGTGAGAAAAACAAGAAAAAAATCTTCACAAGAGTAAGAAAAATAAAAATGAAACAAAAAGTCCATAAATCGTACCAATCTGTGCATAAGTCCTGGTTCCGTGTTTTTCATAGCAAGATCAACTGGTGTAAGGCCCTTGCTGTTCATTATGTTGGGGCACACCTCCTTGAATAATATCAGGAATCGCACAAAACGGAGATCTCCAACTTCACTTGCTAAATGAAGTGGTGTATTTCCTTGATAATCCCTGGCATTGAGCATTCTCAAAAAGGTGCAATTATCACTAATACTACGAATTATGTTTCCCTTTTCACTTACAATGGCAAGGTGAAGAAAGTTTCTTCCTTTTTTATCAAGTAATTCATCCGAGTGGGGAAGTTGCTCTATCAGCTCCTTAATTATCAGTGCTCTGCCACACTTTGCGGCTATGTGTATGGGAAACAACCCATCCCTGTCTGCCATGTAAGCTGCTGATTTCTTATACTGCAATAAGAGCTTTACAGTCTCTAGATTTCCTACTGATGCTGCATAGTGAAGGGGAGTGCTTTTCCAGTTGTCTAACTTAGTTGCAAGCAAGTTGTTCCATTCCAAAAGTGCGAACGTAATTCCTGTTAGTAAGGATTTTGCATAACAATCAAATGAGCTAGATTCTGTAAATGAATCCAGAATATATCGAATCTTGTTTCAAATTGAATATTACATGACTAAGGCTTGGATAAATGATCAACCAATCTGGGTCAGTTCTGTTAGTTTGGGTCGGAATAAGTGGAAACAACTGCCCTGATTTTAGTGTCAGAAGAAGAAATAAAAGATATGAAATGCTTTATTTAAGAGAAGTTTTCAGTTTTAGCAGCCTGTATCTTCTATATTTTCCTATTTAGATTGTAAAATTTCCTTATTTTTTTTTATCAAAACCGTCTTTTTTAAAACAAACTGTGTCAGATTAAGCTGCAGATGTCATCTACATATGAGTCATTGAAGTTTTCAGTAAAGAAATCTGATGCATTTGCTCTAGGATTTGGATCAGGAAGAGTAGTGAAAAACAAAGGTACATCCATCTAGGAAGGAAACAGGATGAAATATTTCTGTTATTATTTTAGCAAGGCTGTGTTTGTAAACCATTCTTTTTTCTAAACATTGAAATATAACAGATTTAACATAAACAAGGATCATTCAAACTTGGATTTTTTAATTATTCCTCCAGTTACTTGATCTTTTAGCATTGTTTAAATTCACGGGTGACAAACATATTTTTACTTCTGCAGATTAATCTAAATAATGCTAATGCATTTCAATGTTAGTATTTTTGAATATTTTTCACCATTTAAAGTTTTAACAATTAAAAAACATTTAAGGTTTTGGTCTAATAAAACCTAATATAATAATGAAAGAAAACTGGTCTAATAAAATCCCGACAGATAACAATACGTACCGGCATGTTCTAGCACAGCAGCGTGTAGTGCAGTTTGTCCTTTTGGTCCCGCAAAGGATACCATGGATGGCTCTTCTATTGTCATGAAGATTTTGACTATGTTAAGCGATTTCGTCATAGATGCCAGGTAAAGAGGAGATACACCTTGTGCGTCAACAATACCAGCTAAGCTAGGTTCAGAGTTTATAAGCTTCCGCACCATATCCTTGTGACCAATTCGTACTGCCTCATGCAGTGCGGTCTCACCATGCATATTTCTAACTGTTAGAAGGGTTGTCAGGGTAATTCCCTCTCTACTTTGCTCGTGAGTATCAGGTTCAGGATAAGACCCCTCTCCATTTTGCACGGGAGCATGTGCAGGTTGGAGAAGTTGTATAAGCTTCTCCACCATTGTATAGTTCCCCGCCTTCGCGGCACAGTGGAGAGGTGTCTCCATTAACCTATTGGGTTTTATCAGCAAGGATCTGTTTTTGTCGTACACTGCTTTTGCGAAGTCTGTGAGGTCACGGCTTGAAGTAGCAGCAATGTGTAACACTGTGTTATCTCCAACTGTTACTCCATCCAATTGATGCAAATCTAGCACAATCAAATTAATTGAGGTTTATGAAGATATATCTAATAATTAATCAAGTAAATAAAATTTAGTCTTGATCGGACTAATACCAAGAAGTTTAATTGTCTGGTATGGGTATATGTCAATGACCGAAATCAACTCAAGAATCGAAAAAAAAAGAATTCTCTATCTGACCTTGAGGTTGTAGAGAAGTGACATATCGGACATTGCCTTCAACGAAAGCTTGGTACAGTTGTGGATCTATTGTCATCCGGTGAGGCGGGCTTTCTTCCTCGCCTTCTACAGGATCTTCTTCACTTGTTTCATTACTAGAATCCTGATCAATAGGTATTTCCACATGAAGTAAGTTATCAGATGAATTAGTTTGTGACTGCAAAGAACTCATTTATTGAGACCTTGTGCGCGGCCGAAACAAAACTAAACTGGTAAATTAGCGTGGTTTTTTAGTTTTGCGGTTGATGCATGGATGGTTTGCCAGTATTATATAGCTAGCTGGTATACAACTCACATATATGCACATTACAAAAAAATTCCAATATGTTTCGTTAGACTTCAATATATAAAATGACAGTCAGACACAATCTCCCATGCAGATAAATTACCTGGTTCCACTTGGAAATTAAATATGCAACCAATCGCAAACACTACAAGAGTTGATTTCAAATTTTATGGGATTATTTTTTTCACAATGTACCGGTTACCGGATCTAGTTTTGGTGGCACTTTCAGTTCTTTATCTTGGTTCCAATTTTGTATTTTATTCAATGGAGAAGATGCTGCAGTCAGGGAGAAAATCGATGCAATTGGAAATCCGTTGTAACAAATTATTGGAAGCTCCCAAAATTATATTTGCTGTCAAAGAAATAAAGTTTCCGATTCCTACCAAACAGTATGAATACTAAAATGAAAAGTATTTACTGTTAAAATTATCCATGAACATATATAAAAAGCTTCCAATTCCTTAAACAATCAATTTGATTATAAATAGATCTCATTCAATTGAAGGTACACCGGGGGGCACATCCCACAGCAACAATTCATAGGCAATTTAATCCGGATTGATTTTTATTTTTTATTTTTAAACAGTGGATAAATCCACCGATTTCTATTGAAATCACTTTGCCCATGCCTAAGTACATCTAAAATAGGTATCTAAGACATGACCGGTATTACACCAGTTTACTTACAAAACATCATCGTACTTTGAATTAATGCCGCGTAATTTATTCTCTTTTCTCAATCACTACATTGAAAATATATAAATAACATTTCAACAAAAATTAAAACTGATATAATTAATTTATTTGTCTGTGGATTTTGAGGTAAATTGTAAATTAGAGGAGAGATGTGACTGCTTTTGAACATTTATTTATTTACCTGTTTCTTTGTACATCTGTTACATCTTATTCTCTATGAGAAGTGAAATAACTATTTATTCTCTATGAGCTGAGGATATAAAAATAATGAATTTTTGAAATAGATATAGTTCTTTTTAAAAATGATGAAATTATAATATGCTATATTAACAAGTGAAATACTAAAATAAAAATCAACAATATGATGATTGAACTTCACTTGGGAAGAAGTTTTGAACTTTATTTTAAACCATCTTTAAACAAATTTTAAAAAAATCCTGGAGTCAACAGTGCCATTTGTTTGACTTAGGAAATCGTGCTTTGACTTAATTTTTTTTTTTTGAAATGTGATATTGTGGGAAATGAGAAACGGATTAACTTTTGGACCCAAATAATTGTCCATGCACTATCATCCCTCCAATATCCTCCCACTAAAAGACAAAAAAATTAGTTACTAACAATTTGATGGTTTAAATTTTCTGCAGTATTTAACTTCAATATTTAGTGTATTTACCATGCATCGATCTAGTATTTAACTTCGTTTATTGTAGTATTAACCATTGGCGTCTAACAGCAAAAAATGTTGTCCCCGCACCACCATCTCCCCATATCCCCTCACTAAAAGACAAAAAAAATTAGGTTCCGATTCTTTTGAGTATTTAAATTTCTTGCAGTATTTAACATCTATCTATAGTGTATTTATAGTGCATTGAACAAGTATTTAACTCTATTTATTAGAGTATTAACCGTCTGTCCAATAGCAACACAATCTTTGTCCCCGTAAAAAATAAAAAAAATCTGTCCCCACTAGACTTGCTAATGAGCTAGGCTCGGCTCAAACTCGGCTCGACTCAATGAAAGAAGCATAATAACTCAGATCCAACTCGGCTCATTTTTGAAAGAAAAAAGTTTGGCTCAGCTCAACTCATGTAAATACTTGACTCGGCTCGGCCCGGCTCAGACCATATTTGAGCCCGACTCGTTTGTTATTTTCGCTGGTGCCTAGTATTTCATTTGAACGTTGGTGCTACAACTCCTCTCTTCCTAAACGCAGCTCATGAAGACCAGCGCATAGTCACTGTTTTGGTTCATACTCATCAGGTCTGCTCGAAGAAAAACGAAAATAGAAATTTGAACGAAAGCGCCAGCTCTCTGACTGTCCCATTTAATCTGACCAGACTCATGTGCACCAAGTCTACAGCTACTGAATAGCCTCCTTCGCAAAATGAGACAAAATATCCAACAAATTTCATTGGCTAAAAATAATAAAATATCCAACAAAATAGATTATGGCGCAGTCAGCTTGCGCCAGCGAAGACAAAATATCCAACAAAATAGAAATTGCCCCAAAATAATTAAATTTTGCTAAAAATCTCTCTCCCAGATTCAACTCAAGCATAGTCAGCGAAGTGGGGACCATGAGCTGACGCGACAACTCATTGGCTCATGAGCTGGCTCGGCTAGGCTCGGACTCGGCCCAGTTTGAGTGATAAAATATGAGCCGAGCAGAGTTCGGACTTTATTTAGTTTAAGGCCTAGCTCGATATAATTTATTGAGCTGTCCAACTCGTTGGCTCATGAGCCGGCTCAACTCATTAGCAGCCCTAGTCCCCACACATCCCCGTACTAAAAGACAAAAAATTTAGGTTCCGACATTTGATGGTTTAAATTTTTTGCAATATTAACTTCAATCTTTAGTATATTAATAGTGCATCGAACAAGTATTTAACTCAATTTATTGGAGTATTAACCGTCCGCGTCCAACAACGACACAATCTTTGTCCCCGCAAAAAATAACAAAATAATTTGGTATTGTGCCTGCGTACCCGCACATCAGTATTTAACTTTATTTTTTTTTGAAAAGTAGTGGATGCTCCACCGATTTCATATTGAAACCCAGAGTTAAAGTCCAGTACCCAAAATAGGTACCAAACTTACATCAAAGCTTACTGCCAAAAGAAAACCAAAAAATAAGAAACATACATAATCAGAAAATTAACTGAACAAACATAACAGCCTATACCAAAAGTTTGTCAATATGAACTAGCAACCTATTCTAAATCTTCCTAGTTAATCAGATCGTCATCAATCATTCCTTCTCCAAACATTGGGTTTCCAGCACCAGAATCCGGACTGAGGGTGTTGCTGGACTCCTCTTGTGCCTTGGACAGCAATAGAGCCACAGCCTGTGCCGTGTCCGCACTGCTGTCCTGTTCTTCCAGAATCTGATCTGGGAGTTCCTTAACATTAGAAGGTAGAATTAAACTAAGTTTAAGTAAAGAATTATTAGATTTAGTCTTACACCAAAAAGTAGATAAGGATATAATTTGTGTACCCACAGCTTTGAGTGAGAGAGGTTTAGTAGTGCTAAAACAAACCCTATTTCTTTCAAGTCAAATACACCATAAAACTGCCCCCCCCCCCCTAATAATTCCACTAATAGTTTATCTTTAGAAATGAACGGAGAAGTGGTGGAACGTGCGGAACCCCATATTAAATTACTCCATAGAGGGATCTAGACACACTCCCTCAAAACAAAAATTATTATACTGTGCAATCCAATCCCATATTGCTCTAATATAAGAGCAATTAATCAAAAGATGATCTATAGTTTCTATTTGATCACAGAAAACACATGATAAGTCACCTTGCCAACCTTTAATGTGCAGATTCTGCTTAGTCAGAATCTTATATCTACGTACTAACCACATGAAGATCTTGATTTTCAATGGTATATGTGATTTCCATAGGATTTTAAATTCAGTGTTAGGTATACCCCCATATTCCAACCATTTGTAAAACGAGTGAACTGTGAAACGAGCATCAGTGGCCCATCTCCAAATTAACTTATTCTCCAAATTGGAGACTATGTAAAGTGCAAAGATCTTTGTTTAAGTGATAGCCACTCCTCTCTGTAAATTCCAATAAGTTGCCTACGGAATTTTATATCTAAATTAGAATTAGAAAAAACTGTGGCCACTGAAATAAACCTATCAGTAGCAATAGAAAACAGGTGAGGATATAAGTGCTGAAGGGCTTGGTCTGAATACCAACGATCTAACCAAAAGACAGTGGAGTGACCATTGCCAATTTCTTTATTTAATTCTAAATCTATGACTTTATGATCCCGCAGTATTGATTTCCAGAATGGAGAACAAACTGATGGGTTTGTATGAGATCCATATTTAAAAATTATGATATCTTTCCATTTCTCCTTAACTGAATTATCTGAAAACCTAATCCACCATTTTGCTAAAAGGGATTTGTTCATTAATTGGAGGTCTAAAATACCCAGACCTCCTTGATCCTTACTTTTGCAAATTGTCTCCCAAGAGATTAAAGAATATTTTTTTTCCGTGTGGAGTTTTCCCCATGCCACAAGAACTTTCTTCTAATTTTATCTATTTTGTGTCTAATTTTTTTAGGGAGTCTATATATAGACATCCAGTACAGAGGAATAGCTGAAAGAACTGAATTAAGAAGCGTAACCCTTCCCCCCAAAGAAAGAAGAGAACACTTCCAACTTTGAAGTCGTTTCTCTATTTTATCAATTAATAATTGCCAATCTATGTCTGTCAATGCTCTATTATTAATGGGAACACCTAAATAAGTAAGAGGTAAAGAAGCTACTTTGCAACCCAGTACAGATGCTAGGTTATTACTTTCTACAGAAGATAAATTAAGAGGATACATCTCACTTTTATCGTAGTTAATCTTCAATCCTGACAGATTTTCAAAAGCTACAAGAATCCACTTAATGTGTAAAAGAGTTGTAGTGTCAGCCTTAAGAAAGAGAAGAGTGTCATCAGCAAAGTACCAACAGATGAGAAATTGCCCAACCCATCAACTAAACCCCCAGATTTAGCTCTTTGTAAAATTTTGTTTAGAACACCTGTAACTAAGATAAAAAAAAAAGGTAGATAGAGGGTCCCTTTGCCTTACCCTCCTTTTACAAGAGAAGTAGAGACCTAAAATGCCATTTAAATTAACACAGGTACAACTTCCTTCTAGGATTAATTTAATCCAAGTTATAAATCGAACTCCAAACCCTCTAATACGAAGAACATCTAAAAGAAAATCTCAATTAACATGGTCAAAAGTCTTTTCAAAATCTAATTTAAATAACACTCCTTTCTGTTTTTTAACTTTGACTTGATGAAGGATTTCATGAGCACACACTACATTATCAAATATTAATCGGCCTTTAATATTGGCTGTTTGAGAGGATTCAATTAAAGAATTCATAATAGTAGCTAGCCTATATGCTAACAATTTAGTAATAAGTTTAAAATAGAAGTTGATCAAGCTAATTGGCCTAAAATTTCTAACCGTAATAGCATCCTCCTTTTTAGGAAGGAGGCATATAGAAGCTAAATTAAATTTGGCTATATCTAAATTGTGTTCATAGAAAGCTGAAAATAAACTAAATAAGTCTCCTTTAAGTAATTCCCAGAAAATTTGATAGAATTGGAAGGACATGTCATCTGGGCCAGGAGCTTTAGTTGGATTACAAGTAAATACTACATGTTTGATTTCCTCTAAAGTAAATGGTGCTTCCAAAAAGGAAAGTTGATCTCTATTCAAATTTTCCTCAGGCATCCAGAGATTTAGTTGTAAAGAAATAATCCTAGGAGAAGGAGTTCCCATCAAACTTTTATAAAAGTCAGTTATATGTTTATGTATTACAGACTGATCTGTAATCATAGTACCATCTATTTCTAGTCTGCCTATGTAATTTTTCTTTTTTCTAACAGAAGCAACTACATGAAAGAATTTGGTATTCGAATCCCCTTCTAAGAACCATTTTAATTTGGATCTCTGTTGCCAGTATTGTTCTTCTTCAAGGTACAACTTATGCAATTCATCTTGACAAGTCTGCCAAACTTCTAAATCAGCATAACTAAGATTGTTATTATCTAATTGCTATTCATATGATTTAATGGAATTTAACAACCTAGTTTTAATTCTTTTATTTTCACATCTAATATTAGAACTCCAACCTCTTAATTTTTTCCTCAAGAATTGCATTTTCTTTTGCCAACTAAGACCTAGATCAGAGGTCAGGGGGCATTCCTGCCACCAAGAGACAACTAAGTCATAGAACCCTTCAGTATTTAACTTTAAGAATGTACGTTATTATTTATCTTTAAAGTCAAAAGTATTAATATCTAAAATTATAAATAAGTTGTATGGATTCTATTTAGCATCCTATATCTTGGTATTTAACTTTATACACATCAATATTTAACTTGAGGAATGTTAGTATTTAACATTATGAAAGTTAGTATTTATCTGATGAAATGACAACAGAAAAAATGTAATATTTATTTAGATTAAGGAAAAAGATCAAATTTAATTAAGATAAATAATTAATGTGGGAAATGATGCTAATTATGATAGTTAATTAATATGGAGAAAGTTGGGAGATGGAAATGGAATGTGGGGATGATGTTATTTAAGGTAGTTAATTAATGTGAGAAGGATGTGGGGATATTGGAAAAATAGAAGTGGGGGGATAGAAATAATTATTCTTAACTTTTTATTATCAGCATCTCAAAAAAAGAAAAAGAAATTCAAAGGCGCATGGCCCGATCTTGCTTTTCTCTTTTCTTTTTTGAAAATCTATTTGAAGGTGTTAACATTACGGCATTTTGTATTGTGTGTAATGTTTTTGGAATAATGATATAATTATAATGACGCAATATTTGTTGTCGTTACAAATCGGTAATTAATGAAATCAGAAATGAACATCGCAAATAACATCACTCCGGCTGATATGACAAATATCGAGAACACGGTCATATCGCAGTTTGTGCATTGGAAAAATCATGACGTACAACATCTACAACTTTGTTGTTGTGAGTATTGAAAAATTCGGAACGCACAACATCCACATGATGCTCAACATCCATGAAGAATCAATGAAATTTCAACTAAAAATAGATAATATAATATATGTTTCTTCATGTTTTTCTCCGCCAATATAAAATTTCTTAGAATCTGAATAAAGAAAAACCATTACCAGTCTAAAATATGATTACAATATTCACTTTAAACTCTAATTGCCCACAACGTTTGATAGTTGTATGTTTTTAGGGTATGTTTGGATGAACTCTAGAATAGCTAGAATAGCTACTGTTTAAGAACAATGCTATTCAGAACAGTGAAAAAATTGTTTGGATTGTATATTTGGAATAGAGTTTGGAGGTAATAGCTACTGTTTAATAATTTATGTGTAAAATTAAATATAATATAATATTATTTTAAATATTATATTAGTATTAAATAAAATATAATATTATTTTAAATATTAAATGTAATATAATATTAGTTTAAATATTAAATGTAATATAATATTAGTTTAAATATTATATTAGTATTAATAAAATATTAGATTAAATATAATATAATATTAGTTTAAATATTAAATGTAATATGTCTTTATTATTTAGATTGGTACAACAATGATGAGGTGATCCAACCAGCTCGACATAGTTTTTTGTAATAAAATATGTGTTCTAGTTGTAATTAATGCTTGTATTATATTATATAATTAGTTGATTATTTTAGTGTAATCTTTTGTCTTAACATAGTTTTTTTACAAATTAATTATTTTACCAATTTTTTTCTTGTTTTTTTAGTACAAAACAAGTTTCTACCAAAAAAATCCAAGTTTTTGATCTGATTCAGGCCGATTCATCCGATTCCGATTCTGATTCCATGGTGAAGTGGACGATTTTGATTTTCAGAACCATGGTAAAATAGTCATTCTGAAATGGACAGTCAAGCTGCAGGAGATACAACCGTTCCTAAGGGGCGATCAAGCTGTCGGAGAAGTTCCGATAGAAGCTCTCAACAAACTCATTTTCACCACAAAAGATCACCAATACCCGGTGCAACACCGCCATACACACAGGGGCACAAGATTGCCAGCAACACTCTGAAATTAAAATTAGAATTTCTTAATTGCTACATCATCATTTAATTAAGATTAGAGTTTCTAAATCTTCAGATTCACATCTCTGAAATTAATAAAAAATTTATATAGTTATATTTTCACGAGGACCCACCACGTGCATATCTTTGTCCCTTCTGTAGTTCTGTTGCCTCTGTGCTCTGCTTTGTCTCCAATTTAATTATTTTCCTGTCTCAAATCTTTTTTTCTCAAAATAAACAAGTATGAAAAATTTATAATTATTTGTAAAAATATTACTTTAATATATAGTATGCATGATTTGGCGGACATAGCCGGGGTTTCACTATTTTATTTGATGGACACGTCTTTTTTGGTCCGTCATTTCATTTGGCAGACGTGATACAAATTTAATTCTATAGAATAAGTGGTTATTTGACTTATTTTTTTAAATGGTATAAATAAAAATTTCTATCGTTTTTGCAGTTGAACCGGAAAAAACCACTCAATTAACCAGTTTTTATTAAAAACCGCAAACCAGTCTTTAAAAAAGACCGGATTTAAGTAAGGTAATAATTATTACCCTATATTTTACTTTGGCATAAATTATTACCCTAATGTTTACCGGTACAGTTATGAAATGCTGGAGAAACATTTGTAGAAATAGATGTTACATTGCTTATTTTTAGTTATGAAGAGTTTTGAGGTAATGCGTGAGCAAAATTTGAGAAAAACCATTGAAACTGGCATACTAACTGTTGTTTAAAAAACTGCAGCAGGTTGCATCAACTTCGAAAGCCCCAAAACTTGATATCCTAAGGGTATGTTTGGATGCACAAGAATAGCTACTGTTCTACGAATAGCAATGCTATTCGTAACAAGGTGCATCCAAACGAGAAATAGAGCTATTCAGAATAGCTACTGTTTTTAAAATAGCATTGTTATTCGCTATTCTTACAAAAAATATGGAATATCATTTGTTGCTTTCAATACTAATACTAATCTAATATTTAAACTAACATTATATTACATTTAATATTTAAATTAATATTATATTGTATTATATTTATTCTAATAATATATTATATTTAATCTAATATTTTATTTAATACTAATAATGTAATGTCAAATGAAAAAAATATATATAGTAAAGAGACTTTTGACTACTTTCTCTTCATTTCGTGATCATACATCAACAACTGTCAACTATCAAGTACCAACGGACTTTTAAAAAAACATAAAATGAGTGAAGGAATCTGCTGACTCTGACTTATTATGGCAAATAAATTAGCTAACTCAGCTGAGTCAAACACTATTCAACCAAGTTTAATTTTGATGAAAAAATCGCATATATGGGCGCGAGACTCGGATAAGACTCGGGTGAAACTCGGATTGAACCCGACCGATACCGAGTTGACTCGGCCGAGTTTCCAAACCATATATTTTACCCTTCCTCTATAAACTGCTGTCAAACTTAACTGTATATGTTGTGATTTATTTAATAATGTGGACCGTCCGATCTAAAAAATGAACAGTTAACCTAAAAACAAATTATCCATGGAATGATATAAGCATTTGCCATATTCAATTGGTGCATATTTTATTTTCAATTTAAGTCACATTTGTAAAAGCTATACGCTCCAGAATTGGCCTTCTTTATACGGGTCAGAATCTGAGGACCCTCCCATTAGAGAGAGGAAGAGAGAAAAGAGAGAAGGAGAGAGAGAAAAGGAGAGAGATAAAGAGAGATATATAGAGAGGAGAGGATCCTCCTTGTTCCTCTTTATACAGCCAAACCTTCAATTACAAACTTTAGAACCTCATTTAACAATTCTTCTGTACTCAGCAAGCTCTGAAATGACTTCCCCCATGTCAATAACTAATTCAAATGCTAACTCTCATCAGACTCTGCCATTATTCATCAGAAATTCATCAGCTGTTGATGACAGAGTGGTACAGACTAATCCCCATACCACATCTGACAATGTAGTACAAGCTCCAGAAGATCATGTGCAAAACATCCCCTCAATGGCTTTTGATAGTAGCGACGCTAATACATTAACTGCAGTTGGGTCTCAAACACCAACTGTACCACCATTGGAGGGTATAGAAGGTGCAGTGATGGAGGCACAAAGCTCCACTGCAGGAGATGCCCTAGAAGGGAGTTGTCCTCATCGAATTCGAATACATCCCAAGCTGTACAAAGCTGCAGTGGAAGGGGATGTTGAGCTGCTTATAGAATTTCTACAAACGCAAGGTGAAATTCAACAACACAAATTTGATAAGACAAAATATCTTCTTTTTCATGATTTTCTTTTTAACATATGCAAAACCAGGTAACCAACATATACTGCTGTTGCAATTATACGTCAACTTCTTCAATCCTTCCAAACAAATCACCACTATTTAGCTTATTATTTTGGGATAAGGTTTGGTCCAAATGGCTTTGGACCCGACACCGTCCAAAGCCTCTAAAAATTATACAATTAAAGTCTGAACAATTGATCCGAACCGCTCAACATGATTTCTATATTAAATGTGCTCATAGACTAAATTTCATATTTTTTTTGAAAATTGTTTACTATTTTTTTAGATACGTACAACATCACTGGTTTTGAACGGTCCAAAAACAGTGATTTTGTACGTATAAAAAAATAGTAAAATTTTTTCAAAAAATATAAAATCTGGTCTCTAAGCAAATTTTAATATGAAAATCAAGTTGAGTGGTTTGGATCGACTGTTTGGACTTTAATTGTACGATTTTTAGAGGCTTTGGACGGTGTCGGGTCCAAAGCCATTTGGACCAAATCTTATTCCTATTATTTTGTCGCAACAATAGAAGAGGAAGCTGCAAACTAAACTTGGCAACCTCAACAGAACTCGTTCATCCCCAAACCATGCTAATTTGAGGTGGTTTGAATTTTGTTAATTAACGGATAGAACTTACAAATTACTCCGTTAATCTTCGTGCGGAAGCGGATCTTGCGAGCGTAGCAGTATCACTGGTTCTGCAAGGAATCACAAGCCGTAACCGGAAGCCCTGCATTTTCCACAGTCTAAAACCTTCTTTTCTTAACAGAGTACTTCTTGGTGCTCTCTATCTTTTCTCTCTATTTTTGGCTGTCACTATTCATACGTTTTTCAGACAGATCATGAAGAGAGATAAGGATAGGGCTTATATAATATTATTGCACCTTTTCATAAAGGGTCTGCACCCTTTCATAATGGGTCACTTATTGGATTCGGGTTTACCATAATGGGTGTACCAATTAATAAATCTAACATCTCCCACTCGCACAAAATGGGATACCCGTTATAAACTAAGAGAACGCAATATCTTATCTCTGTTAAAATTTATACAAGGAAATAGGCCGTGACCAGCATATTTTAATTTGAGAGCATATGTTGTTATCCAACTGTTAGGTATGTATAACAACATCTAAGTAGAGTAAATATGCAGTACCCCAGATCATCAAGTTACATTTTTCAAGTATCACAGGATCTCTTTTATGTATGATACAACCATACTTATATATATTCACAATTATGTTACATAAACATAATTGGTGCACCAGTGAATATAACTTAATGTAACACTAAAATGATCTTTTTCTTTTATCTAGAATCTCTTCATTCCAAATCAATTGTTATCCAGATATGTTACATTATATCGCATCATACATGATCATCAGTAACATTCCAAAATAACTAATTGAAAAGAAACTTCAAGTAATTAGTAAAAAATCAAAGAGTACTTTGAGATCCTTTTAATCTCGCGGGTCTCACACAACTAAGAAGAAGAGATCATATCTTCTGTTACCCTATTGGTCAATTGCACATATGGTATGAAACATATGTTACGGTATTATTCTCCATTTCTTATGGAGCGTATGTCTAATTTAAAATTCAATACCGTACAAGTGATAGTTCAGATATACATAATATCTAACTTGAGTCCACAACTCTACTTATCATATAAATCTAATAACAAGACTCCCACTTGGCATAAGACAGTTAAGGTAAATAGTGGGTATTTCACCTTCGGTCATAATACTATCATATGACCTCATCTTGATTCTCTATCAAGGCGATATATATATTTTAAGCACTTTCTCTCACATCTTGTATCATATTTAGCTTAAAATCAATCTCATTTCTATGTTCTACTAATACATAGAAGCGATTGCCTGTGTGAGAAGGCCAATCAACTGTCTGACATACCTTTCATTTTATATCTCATGTGTTATGCTAAATATATTGGTATTAAATAATTTGTAACAATTATCACATAAATAAATAAGAAACTAGCATTCATTGCATTTATCCCACAAAACAAATATACATAATATATTGTTCAATCAAAAAATTAAAATTACAATCTACGTAACCCTAGAGACTTAACATGGCCAATAAACACATCTCTAGGTATTGCCTTTGTAAAATGATCTGCCACCATTTTGTGTGTAGATATGTACTGCATGCAAACTTGCTTTCTCGCCACCATGTCTCTAACGAAGTTATACTTAGTATCAATGTGTTTGGTCTTTGAGTGATACTTGGGATCTTTTGTATAAGCGATTGCTGCTTGGCTATCGCTGTATACTAACACTGAGTTAGTTTCATTCTCACTGAAACCCAAGTGATTCAAAAATCTTTTAAGCCAAACTGCTTCTTGTACTGCTGCTGAGAACGCTACAAATTCAGCTTCCATTGTGGATAAGGATATGCAACTCTGTTTCTTACTACTCCAAGAGATAGCTCCATTACTAAGTAAGAAAACATAGCCTGAGGTAGATTTTCTTTCATCTAAATCTCCTCCCCAATCAGCATCTGCATAACCCATGAGTTGCAAATTTTCTCCTTGAAAATACAATGAATAATTCGCAGTACCTTTCAGATATCTAAGTATTCTTTTTACTGCTTTCCAATGGGACTGTCCTGGATTAGCTTGATATCTACTCACCATCCCAATGGCGAAACTAATATCCGGCCTAGTACACATCATAGCATACATGAGGTTGCCAACAGCACTTGAGTAAGGAACATTTTCCATTTGTGCTTTTTCATCTGGAGTCTTCGGACACATTCTTAAACTAAGACCTTCGCCTTTTGCTATAGGAGTATCAATGGGTTTACAGTCTTGCATATGAAACTTTTCAAGTACTTTCTTGATGTAATGCTCTTGTGATAGAGCTAACATCTTCTTGGAACGATCTCTTTCAATCTTCACTCCAAGAATGTATGCTGCTTCACCCATATCCTTCATATCAAAATTTGAGGATAACCATTCTTTAATAACTTGCACATACTCTTTATTGTTACTAGCCAACAGTATGTCATCCACATAAAGCCATAGAATCACAAATTTTTCTTTGGATCTCTTGACATACACACAATGGTCTTCATCAATCATTTCGAAATCAAATGATATGATTGCTTGATGAAACCGAATGTACCATTGTCTGGAAGATTGTTTGAGACCATAAATGGATCTCAACAGTTTGCACACTTTATGCTCTTGACCTTCGGCAACAAAACCGATAGGTTGTTCCATATATATCTCTTCTTCCAGATTGCCATTTAGAAACGCAGTTTTAACATCCATTTGATGTAATTCTAGATCTAAACTGGCAACAATAGCTAGTATCAATCGTATAGAAGTAAATCTGACAACAGGAGAGAATGTCTCTTCATAGTCTATCCCTTCTTACTGTGTATACCCTTTAGCAACAAGACGTGTCTTATATCTTTCAATTGAGCCGTCAACTAGACGTTTAATCTTGAGAACCCATTTATTCCCAATTGCCTTGCGTCCCTCAGGGAGATCAACCAATTCCCAAACATTATTTGATCTCATTGACTCCATTTCTTCTTCCATTGCTTTCATCCATTTCTCTTTAGCAGGGCAAGTGAGAGTCTCTTGAATATTTCTTGGCTCTTCTTCATCTTGCATGACAATCATGTAAGATTCATTTTCGATTGGAAAATGACGTTTAGGAATTCTAGCACAATTGCTATGTCTAATTTGTGATTGTGCTGAACTTGGCTCAGCATCATCGACTGACTTGCTCCCACTTGGATGAGATACTGTTGGAGGTTCAGGAATATGCACCAAACGATTTGCAACAATCAAATCATCTTGCTCCTCTACTTCGTATAGAGAAAATTCCTGACCTATCTCACCCTTTCTTGGAAATTCATTTTCTAAAAAAATGACATCTCGGGACTCAAATTCTGTTACACTCCCACTCAATTGTTCACCAATGAACACATAACCTTTAGAATGTTCAGAGTATCGTATAAATATACTCTTTTTACCTCATGGACCCAATTTACCATGTTGATAAGATGAATCATGAACAAAAACAGCACATCCCCAAGGTTTCAGATTACTAAGATCTGGCTTTCTGTTATTCCAAAGTTCGTAAGGAGTTGAAGAAACAGATTTAGAGGGTACTCGATTTAGAATATAGGCAGCAGTTAATAATGCATCACCCCAAAAATTGATTGGTAGATTTGCTTGAGTCATCATTGACCTAACCATTTCCAAAAGAGTCCGATTTCTCCTTTCAGCCACTCCATTTTGCTGTGGAGTATATGGCATGGTTAGTTGCCTTAGTATTCCTTTTTCTTCGCACATTTGTTTGAACTCATCAGACAAATATTCGCGACCACGATTTGTTCTTAAGGCCTTAACATTTCTATCTAATTGATTTTCACATAAAGTTATAAATTTCTTGAAACATGCAAGAGCGTCAGATTTATGAGAAATAAAATAGATATGACTGTATCGTGTATAATCGTCAATGAAGGTGATAAAGTATCTACCCCCATGTCTTGCCCTCACATTCATTGGTCCACAAATGTCTGAATGAATTAATTGCAACGGAAATTCAGATCTGGTTCCTGTTCCAAATGGATTTCTTGCCATTTTTCCTTTTAAACAATTTTCACATGTTGGTAGACTAACCCTTTCAATTTGGCCTAACATGCCTTCCTTGGCTAATCTATCCATTCGTTGCTGTCCAATATGGCCTAATCTCATATGCCATACATTCACATCAATATTTTCATCAGAATATGATGTAATTAAAGAAAAATGGGTATTAGAAGAAGTCATTATATTAATAACATCCAGAATAATAAAACCATTCGATACATATCCATAACCATAACACACATCATTAAGATACAACTTAATACTACTACCACACATGTTCAAACTAAATCCAAATTTAAGAAGAACTACTACAGATACAAGATTCCGTCGAATGTCAGGTGCAAAGAGAACATCATGTAAGAGGAAGGTTCGACCACCACGCATATCCAACTTGCATGTGCCTATACCCTTGACTGGTACACGAGAGTTGTTTCCTACATAAAGCCATTTTGAACCTTGCGGAATTCGACGAAAATCCACAAACAAGTCACGATCTTTGGCTACATGGTCTGCTGCCCCTGAGTCTACAGTCCACAAAGGATGAGAATCAGCAATAAAAACAGAACTGGAAACATATGAAAAATATGAAAGTTTTTCTGTAACTTGTACCTTGCGGGACTCTTTGCATTCACGAGCATAGTGACCTTTCTTGCCACAATTGAAACATTTGATCTTGGCTTTATTTTTCTTCTTAGAACTGGTCTGAGAAGCCTTTCCCTTGCCACGATCCTGCCCCTTATGCTTTTTCTCTTGTTTGCCCTTTTGACTATAATTTGACTTACGCTTCTGGCCTTGCCCTTCATGAGAGCTTGAACCAGCCAAATACACGGCAGATTCAGTTTCTTGAGGCTTTGATGCCTCAATACGATCTTCCTCAAGTTCCAGATGCCTTGCTGCATCATTGAAAGTTATAATACTCTCATTGTGGGTCAGATTCACCTTCATGTGTTCCCATGTATGAGGAAGTTAACGAAGCACTGCTTGAAGTTGTTGCTCATCAGTCAAAACATGTCCAGCATCCTTCAATTCACTAATCATATTTGACATCTCCCTCAGATGTTGCCGCATGCTATGATTAGGACGTTTCTTGTAAGTGTCAAACTTGATGGTGAGTTGTCTCAGTTTTGTAACAGAAGTTCCACCGAACTTTTGCTTCAAAGCAAGCCACATCTCTTTAGCAATATCATATTGCCTAAACTCACGCATGACATCATTTTCCATACTGCTCAGTAATGTAATACGAGCAATGGAGTTCTTCTTTTTCCAGGAATCATATGCAGCTTTGTCACTGGTATGCTTTTCAGTTGTACCTTTTTCTAGTTCGGTTAGAATATGGTCAAGAACCGTAAGAACCTCTTGTTCTTCCAGAACATACTGAATTTTCATGGCCCAAATTTCATAATTATCGCCATTCAGTTTTTCACCCTTATTGAGTTCAGCCACAATATTATTAGATGCAGATGCCATTTCACTAAGAAATTACAATTAAACTAAGTTAGGCGACATATCACATTTCTGGTGGTTTAATACAAATTATTTAATACTAAGCATAACACTTCTAGTTTTACAATAACTGTGAAATAATTTAATAATAAGAATATATATAGATTAAAATCGAAAGATCACTAAGTTTCACAATCATCTTTTAATCTATAAATTTTATTATCATTAATTATTTCGCTGTGTAAAACTCCCACTAAAATTATACAAATAATACTTTATATAATTTTAACAAAATTTTTAAACAGATACAAAAAATATGTATAATAAAACTGTACAAAAAAAATATGTACATATTATTGTATAAAACAATTTTTATTAAAACCGTACAACAAAACAAAAAAAATATTGTATCAACAATTACATAAAAAAAATTATCATTAATAACTTCAAAAATTAGATTGGAAGTTAAGAGACCACAGTTTTATGTATTTATATATTATAGAGTTAATATAGGAACAAGAAAGTTAGTGTGGTGTAGTGGTTAGGGTGATGGGCTCTCTTCCAAAGAACACGGGTTCAAGCCCCGCTTTTGACAAAAAAAAAACATTTTTCGGGGTGTACAAGCAAAGAATGGACCATGTTCATTTAGCCTTAAACCGGTGTATAGACCTCTCCAATTCCGACAGTAATGGACCCGTCCATTGGCGCTGATTGGATTAAAATTTGATTCCATACAATCCGGAAGTATAAAAATGGTCCACACCAAATATCAACCCTTCAAGCCGCGAAAAATAAAGATGTCTAACCAAGTTGAGAAAAAATGGGTCTTTGGACGGTTGTGATTTGTTTGGACTAAAATATTGTCTAACCAAGTTGTATAAGATCCCAAATAAATTAAAGATGCATTGTTTTGCTTTGTATCTCCCATTCCCACTTTACAGGATAATTGTTTTCCAATGCATCTCCAAAAGATACATTTATAAAATCTCCAAAACAATGAAAACATATAAAATTCATTTTTATATTGATTAAATTTACAAAAAAATTGTAAATTAAATCTGAAAAATTAACCATGATACAGAAAAATAATTTTTCGAAAAAAAATAATTTTTGAAAAAAATAATTTTATTATTTCATAATTATGCATTTTTTCTGAAACATGAAATTAATTTTCAGAACAATTCGGGTTCTTTATTAAAACTAGAAATTAATTTTCAGAATAATTCGGGTTCTTTATTAAAACCAGAATACATGCTATAAAAGCTCTGATACCAATGTTAATTAACGGATAGAACTTACAAATTACTCCGTTAATCTTCGTGCGGAAACGGATCTTGCGAGCGTAGCAGTATCACTGGTTCTACAAGGAATCACAAGCCGTAACCGGAAGTCCTGTGTTTTCCACAGCCTAAAACCTTCTTTTCATAACAGAGTACTTCTTGGTGCTCTCTATCTTTTCTCTCTATTTTTGGCTGTCACTATTCATACGTTTTTCAGACAGATCATGAAGAGAGATAAGGATAGGGCTTATATAATATTATTGCACCTTTTCATAAAGGGTCTGCACCCTTTCATAATGGGTCACTTATTGGATTCGGGTTTCCCATAATGGGTGTACCAATTAATAAATCCAACAAATTTAAATAATATATCACCGTAAAAAACAGCCCATAAATTCGAAGCCTATAAGTTCAAAGGCACAAGCTTAGATGAAATAAACCTCTTACTCTATACTTAAGATGTGAAATGAGAAGTAAAATAGAAGTAAGATAGAAAAAGAACTAATTAATCTAGAGTAATTAAGTTATTACACCCCTTCAGACAGATTAATTTACTCTACACTTACTCAGCCTATAAGATTATTGTCATAGGCAGAGATTTATTTTTCAACATCTTACTTCTCTAGATAGATTAATTTAAGCTATGATCATGGTTTCGAAAATCGGCCAATTCCGAGTTGATTCGGCTAATTCGGACCGGAATCAGTCGGTGACGATTCGAGTTTTTGTCTGATTTACTCATCCCTCTGTAATTTTGCGCTGAAAACTGAAATCAGACAAAGTCTGAGGCTAGATCGACAATGCTCAGAGAGTCCACAATGAGATTAATTATTATACTGGTTTTGCTTCTCAATTTCGCATCAATCAGTTTAATCAGTTTTGACAAGCAAAAAAATATGCTGGATCTTGCAAATGCCACAAAGTTAAAAAATAAATGTACGAGAATAATTTCCATTCAATAATATACTTAATCGAAGAGAACAAAATTGTTATTTTTGTAAGTTTGAGAGGAGAGAATTTTTGATGAGAAAAAAGTATTTCATTGATCTCGACTTTTTACAAGTTCTTACAATCTAAGTTACTGTTTATATCTTTGGTACCTATGTACAGAAGTTCTTACAATCTAAGTTACCGTTTATATCTTTGGTACCTATGTACAGTGCATCTATTATTGAATATATGCAAGGAGACCCCTTTAACTCTTTGATTTAATCTTAGCCCTCGAATTTTAGATCTATGATGATTATTAATCTGAGATCCTAGATCATATTTCTCAACACTCCCCCTCTAGCTGGGTCATATAATTAGTGGGGACCATAGTACATCATTAGAGGAAGGTTAATGTGGGGACAACGCGTGGATTCATAGAATTATTCTAATACTGATATGTGAATATGTTTAACATATAGTGGTGATTTTCTCAATGATGTAATAATATTTTGAGTAATAATAAATTACTAGTATTGTACTTGTGCATTGCAATGTAAACATATTATAAGAGAACAAAAAAACTCATGCAAAATTACATATTTTCATAAAAAAAATTAAACTAAATAACAAATAATATTTCTTAAATAACATCTACATGGAAATAACATTCCTTAAATTATATATATATATATTGAGAGAGAGAGAGAGAGAGAGAGATGGGCTAATTTGCTTTGGAAAGTAAAGATGGTGTTTTACTTCCCGCTCATATCTCAATTTCAAAGTTCAAATAGTCGATTCGAACCTTCCAACATGTTCTCCATATTGAAATGTGTTCGGATACCAAATTTTACATTTTTTAGAATTTTTTTTACTATCTATTAAGCCACTTTGAAATTTTGAAAATCCAGATAAACAGTAAAAAATTCTAGACCACCGGATCAGCGATTTTCAAAGTAGCTTAATAAATAGTAAAAAATTTCAAAAAATGTAAAATTTGGTCTCCAAACACATTTCAATATGGAGATCATGTTGAGCGGTTCGGACCGACTATTTGAATTTTGAAAATAGAGATATGAGCGGGAAGTAAAACACCATCTTTACTTCCAAAAACAAGTTAACCCATCTCTCTCTCTCTCTATATATATATATTGTCTCTTTGGTATATTTTCATAAAAAAATGTCAAACAAAATGACATATTAAATGACAAATAATATTTTTAAATGATATATAAAAAAAATCATGACCAATTAAATAGCTGATACAATTTGCATGGGAAGAGTACGTGTCTAAATAAATTTAGATTTCTACATATAAAAAAAAAAGATGCATAGAATTAGAATATTTGATAGGATGACTAATATTCAACCCAAAAATTTATCTTTTAAAATTATTGGCAGATCAAGAGATCTACATGCTTAATATAAGAATTGAGATAAAATATATTAAGCCTTTGAAAGATCTTAATTTGAAAGTGGATGATGTACTTCTGTTATTGCTCTGTCTTCGTCTAATGGAGCATTTTTCCTTTCGCTTGTTAGCAATTTAGCATATAATTGTTATTTTTATGAATTATGAGGAGAGATTATTTATGAGCAAGAACAGTAATTTTTCTATTGATGATTCGCTATTTATTACAATTCCTAAAGTTACCGTTACTGTACTACAGTTACTGTTATACAGTGTTCCTAATAAATGTAGAGAGACACTTTATCTCCTTGAACTAATCCTAGCCCTCTATTACTTAGATCTATGATGATTAATAATCTGAGATCATATATCCTATTTCTCAACACCCCCCCTCAAGCTTGGAATGTATATATCATATAATCCTAGCTTGCTTGAATTTATCTCGAATGGACTCGGGTCCAAGCCTTTGGTGAAGATGTCCGCTAATTGATCTTCGCTTTTAACATATGGTGTTTCTATTTCCTTCGATTGAATTTTTCCTCTAATAAAGTGACAATCCACTTCTATATGTTTGGTTCGCTCATGGAAGACCGGATTTGATGCAATATGTCGTGCGGAATTGTTATCGCAATACATCTTTATTGGTTGATCATATGCAATGCCTATTTCGTTGAGTAGTTGTTTAATCCAAGTTAATTCACACGAGGTTGATGCCATGGCTCGATATTCCGCTTCGGCGCTTGATCGAGCTATAACACTTTGTTTCTTGCTTTTCCATGTGACTAAATTTCCGCCTACAAATGTGCAATAGCTGGTCGTGGATTTTCTATCGAAACTTCCGGCCCAATCTGCATCGGAATAGCCACATATTATATTAGAATTATTATTCTTCATCAAAATTCCTTTGCCGGGATTTTTTTTGAGATACCGTAAAATTCTATGTATGGCCTCTAAATGTGGAGTTCTTGGTGAGTGCATAAATCTACTAATTTGGCTTACCGAAAACGAAATGTTCGGACGTGTAACCGTTAAATAAATTAGTTTTCCAACTAACCTTTGAAATTGGTTTATGTCTTTTATTGGTTCACCATCCTCACTATTTAATTTACATTTATTATCAATTGGAGTAGAAATTGGTTTGCACCCTAATTTACCGGTTTCTTTCAAGAGATCTAAGGTATATTTTCTTTGAGAAATAAAGAGACCCAATTTTGAATATGCTACCTCTATTCCTAAAAAGTACTTCAAAAAACCAAGATCCTTGATATCAAAATTTTCTTTTAATTGTTTTTTGATATTTTTAATTTCCTCTAGGCTATTTCCGGTAAATATAATGTCATCTACATATACTAGTACAAGGGTTATATTTTTTCCATCATTTTTTTATGAACAATGAGTGATCGGCACCGCAAATTTTAAATTTGCAAGAATTAAAAAAAGAGCTGAGTTTTCCATACCATGCCCGTGGAGATTGCTTCAATCCGTAGATTGATTTATTTAACCTACAAACTAGGTTAGCATTGTTTTCCAATTTATGGCCGGGTGGTAGGTTCATATATACCTCTTCTTCAAGTATTCCTTGAAGAAATGCGTTTTTTACATCCATTTGGTACAAATCCCAATTATTATTTACCGCAATAGAAAATAAAATCCTAATGGTATTCATTTTTGCTACCGGGGCAAATGTTTCATTATAATCTATTCCATAAGTTTGAGCGTAACCTTTGGCCACCAATCTAGCCTTGTACCGTTCTACAGTACCATCACTATTGTATTTGGTTTTATATACCCATTTGCAACCAACGGGTTTTTTATTTTTTGGTAATTGTATAATTACCCAAGTTTCATTTTTCTCAAGAGCTTTTAGCTCATCTTCCATGGCTTTGCACCATACCGGATTAGTAATGGCTTCTTGATAATTATTTGGTTCTAGTTCTTTCTCAATGGAAGTGAGGAATGCATTATAAAAAGGAGAAATATTCTCATATGACACAAAGTTTTGTATGGGATATTGAACCGTATTGGTCACATAATCTCTAAGTCTCGTAGGTGGTCGGTGTGTTCTTATGGACCGTCTAACTTCTAAATTTTCTTCTATTTCACTATCGTTAGTATCAACATTTTCTATTAATTCTTCAAGTTGGCTTGTTTCAACTTCTTGATCGATATTTTCTATTGTTTCCTCAAGTTGATTTATTTCAACCTCTTGGTTGCCATCTTGTGTGAATAATTGTTCGTCTATAAATGGTAGTACCGGACTTGATTGATTATTTTTGTGTGGACTTACATTTATTTCTAAATTTTTAAAATATGGTTCATTTTCATTAAATATGACATCTCTAGATGTGAATAGTTTTTTTGTAATAGGGTCGTAGCACTTATAACCTTTTTTATATGAGGAATATCCTAAAAAAAATAGCTTTTGTTGACATATAGTCAAATTTGTCTTTCCTTTTAATTTTTACAAAGCATGCACAACAAAACACTTTTAAATAATCCAAATTAATTTTTCGTTTGTAAATAATTTCCATTGGGCTTTTATTTTTTAAAATAACGCTAGGTAGTCTATTTATTAAATGAGTAGCGCAAAGGATGGCATCCGACCAAAAAGTTTTTGGGACATTATTTTGGAATAATAATGCCCGTGTCATTTCTAGCAAGTGCCTATTTTTTCTTTCTGACACCCCATTTTGTTCGGGAGTGTATATGCAAGATGTTTGATGAATAATTCCTTTTTCTTTAAAAAGATTTGTAAAATTTTTATTTACAAATTCCGTTCCGTTATCCGATCTAAAAATTTTGAGTTTTGCATTAAATTGATTTTCTATGAGACATAAAAATTCTTGAAAACAATTGAAAACTTCATCTTTTGATTTTAGTAAATATAACCAAGTGGCTCTAGAAAAATCATCTATGAATATCACAAAATATTTAAATCCATTATAAGAATTAATTGGGGCCGGGCCCCATACATCGGAGTGGACTAAATCAAACAAAGCTTCACTTTTGCTATTTGATAGAGGAAAGGGAAGCTTTGTTTGTTTTGCCAATTTGCATATATCGCAATTAATACAATTTTGAAAAGAAAAATCTAGTGCACTAATTAAAATCTTGTCGGACGGATGCCCAAGCCTCTTGTGCCAAATGTCATGATTTGTAAGCTTTGCGGAAGCACAAAATGATTCTTGTAAATTTAAAAGGTAATGCCCATTCTCAAGGAAACCTTCCCCAATCTTCTTCTCGGTTTCCCGGTCCTGAAAGACGACATTTTCACAAGAGAATGTTGCATTACAATTAAACTCATGTGTCAATTTTTTTTATAGAAAGTAAATTAATCGGAAACGTTTCAAGGTATAGGACATTGTTAATTTTTTTATTACAAATATAAATTTCTCCTATACCGTCAACTTTTGCTTTCATACCGTTGGCTACTAATACATATTGGTCACCTTTGGTCATAACCAAATTGGTAAAGAAATTTTTGTCCCCAACCATATGATCGGTAGCCCCGCTATCTATGATAATTTGATTATATAAATTTAAATTCTTTGAGTGAGAAACAATACCACAAGTGTTGTTTGAATTTTTCATGGAGAACCACACACTAAACTGCTCAAATAGTTGCTGCATTGGATCTGACCCGCTTGACCCGCCAGCCTCAGATCTAATTTGATTAAATTTCGGTTCAGTGGAACCGGTCCCAATATTATAGGGTTTGGTCGGTTCGGACTGGGCAGAGAACACCCGATCTTGCTCTTTTTCTTTCTTCTTCCCGTTGTTCCCTTCTCCTTGCGCCGCTGCACTTCTGCCTTTTGAATCCCACCATTTCGGCCTCAGATGGGGGTGCAGAAAATAGCATTTCTCGGCTAGGTGACCTTCCTTCTTGCAGTAAGAGCACCTATCTCCCTTGTTGCTTGGTCTATTGGGGTGATTTTGGAGATTAGGGTTTTTTGCGAAATTGGGGTTCTTTGTGGCGAAGCTGTGGGTTTCGTGTCCCTCGCTGCCACCGGCATGTGGACCACCCATAGCAAGCCGTCGGCTTTCTTCTTGCTCCACCATGGTGGTAATTTGGGCAAAGGAGGGAAGGGTGGTGGTCAATAGAAGCTGTGATTTTACGGCTTCGTAGCTTGGATTGAGACCCGTGAGGTACTGATATATCTTGTCGTCTTCTTCCCTCTAGATTGCTATTGGATCTGAAAGTGGTGGTCGGTAGACTTGGAGTTCATGCCATTTTTTATTAAGAGCACCCAGGTACTCTGTGTTACTCCTTGCCCCTTGCTGTTCTTGTTGGATTTCTTGTTTTAATCGACATATGTGGGAATGGTTGTTTTGTCGACCATACATGGCTTTGATGCTTTCCCATAGTGAGAATGCGGTTTCATGACCAAGGAATAGGTCTGAAATTCTTGGCTCCATGGATTGCATGATCCATGTCATAACTCTGTTATTTTTTGATTGCCACTGTTTTGCTGCCTTTGTTTCAGCATCGGTTGCCTCGGTTTTTTCTGGTTTTGGCTTTTTTGACTCTCCTGTGATGAATTCTAACACCTCTTTTCCACTGAGAGCTAATCTTGTGGAACTAGCCCATGAGAGATAATTTTGACCATTGAGTAGTGAAACTGTGAGTCTTGAGGGATTGGTAGCTTCTCTAGAATGCTGCCCCTCTGATGCCATTGCTTTGCTGTGCTAGGCTTGTTTATGGATCTGTTTTGCTTATGTACCAGATTTGCTGGTACGATATTGGGGAATTTTCGGTTGCAGAGATTAGTGCTCTGATACTATGTTATTTTTATGAATTATGAGGAGAGATTATTTATGAGCAAGAACAGTAATTTTTCTATTGATGATTCGCTATTTATTACAATTCCTAAAGTTACCGTTACTGTACTACAGTTACTGTTATACAGTGTTCCTAATAAATGTAGAGAGACACTTTATCTCCTTGAACTAATCCTAGCCCTCTATTACTTAGATCTATGATGATTAATAATCTGAGATCATATATCCTATTTCTCAACAATAATTCTAAGTTTAAATCTGTGTGTTTGAGCCAAAATAATGCTTGTGACTCTTTGACTTTGACTAACATAAGAATTTATTGGGATTAGTTCAAGATGTAAACTCTTTTACTTGATTATATATATCTTTAACCACAATTTGATTGTTCCAGATTTGGAACAATTAGATGGACCTAGCCCACTACAAGGAGTAACAATTGGAGATAGCACAGTGTTACATATTGCTGCTACTTCAAGCCTTGATCTCAGTTGGTATTATCCCATATGGGTTCGCAAAGGAGATTATGTAGACTTTGCAAAAGAAGTCTACTATAGAAACAGATCCTTACTGATGACACGCAATAGGCTGAGGGAGACACCTCTCCACTGTGCTGCAAAGGCCGGGAACTATAAAATGGTCTCCCACTCTCCCTCTTGATATTTTTTCCTGAACAAGAGAATCAGGATGGGGAGCAGACCCTACTAACAGCAAGAAATATGCACGGTGAGACCGCACTTCATGAGGCAGTGCGAGTTGGTAACAGGGATATAGTGAATAAGCTTATACTTTCTGAACCTAGCTTAACTGGTATTGCTGATGCGGAACGGGTGTCTCCTCTGTACCAGGCAACTATGATGAACGCGCTTAACATAGTTGAAATCTTCACAAGAGAAGATCCATCCATAGTATCCTGTGTGGGACCAAAAGGACAAACTGCACTACATGCTGCTGTACTAGAACATTATGGTATGTATTGTTTTCTATCATGATTTTATTAGGTTTGTTAGACCAAACCCTTAAAGTTTTTAATTGCTTAATATTTTAATTTCATGAAAAATATTCAAAAATTAGTATTAACGGAATATATATTTTTCCACAAAGAATTTGACTAATATTGAAACGTGTTTGCATTATTTTTAATTTCCCCAGTGCTAAAAACAAAGTACATCATTTAATAGACCTGTGACATTTAAACTCTTTATAATATATGAGGTAGGAGGTAGTTTTCCCCAGTGCTAGATAGTTTGGGAATATATGAGGTAGGAGGAAGGAAACGGCCAAAAAGGCCATTGTATAGTACTAGGTTTGTAAATAAACTTTTTATAATATATTGTTAGTTTGGCACTTGCCAACTAATCATAAAAAAAAAACAATGCTGATCATGTAGCCAGAGGAATAATTAAGCAATCTAATTTTGAACGATACTGGTTTATGATAAATCAGTTATATTTAATTGTTTAGAACAAGAATGATCTATGAACAAAGCCTTGCTAAAATAATAACAGATATTTGATCTTGTTTTCTTCTGAGATGGATGCCTTTGTTTTTCAATCTTCTCTTGCTGATCCAAATCAGAGGACCCTGCTTTTTTTGTCAGGATCGTCCGATCTAGAGCAAATGCATCAGATTTTTTTTACTGACATCATCAATAAACATGTAGATGACATGAACAGCTTAATCTGACATTTTTTTTTAATCAGACGGTTTTGTTCAGAAAAAGGAAAGTTTACAATGTAAATCGAAGTAATAGGAAACAGAGACTGCTAAATTGGTACCCATCTCTGCCTACTAGCCTTCGAAAACAAAAACAAAAAAGTTGCACCCCACTCTGTGCCAACCTTTCTTCTAGAAATTGTCAAAAACTGAACATTTCTTTAAACTAAACCATTTCGCCTCTTTTATTTCTCTTCTTGCACAAAAATCGGTGCAGTTTTGTCCCATTAAGCCAATGCTGGAAACAGTGGAAAGTATTGAGGATGAAGCAACTGACTGGATTGATTATTGCAGTAAAAATTTCTCAGATGAATTTCTCTCGTAAAGATCAGCTCTTGTCCTGCCATTTCCATCCCAAACTAACAGATCTGACCCAGATTAGTCGATCATTTATCCAAAATCATGTAACATTTGATTCAAATATGATATGATTATTTTGGATTCATTTACAGATTCTAACATCTTTCCTTGATTGTTATTAAAAAAACCTTAACAACAGGAATTACGCACGCACTTCTGGAATGGAACAAATCACTTGCAACTATGGTAGACGACTTGGAAAGCACCCCCCTTCACTATGCAGCATCAGTAGGAAATCTTGAGATTGTTCAGCTCTTATTGGAAGATGATGAAATAAAAAAAGCAGCTTACATGGCAGACAAGAACGGGTTATATCCCATACACACAGCCGCAAAGTGTGGCAAAGCATTAGTAATTCGGGAGCTGATAAAGCAATTCCCTGACTCGGACGAGTTACTTGATAAAGAAGGACGAAACTTTCTTCACCTTGCCATTCTAAGTCGAAACGGAAACATAATTAGTAGTATTCGTCATAATCAAACATTTTTGAGAATGCTCAATGCGAGGGATTATCAAGGAAATACACCACTTCATTTAGCAGGTAGGAGCGGTCAATACTACGTTGTAAGGTTTCTGATATCAATGAAGATGGTGTGCTCAAGCATCATGAACAGGGATGGCCTAACACCAGTTGATCTTGCTATAAAAGAGGTGGATCAAGGATTTAGATTCACATTGGTATGGACCATAAACTTATTTTTTTTTTCCTGTTTTTAACTAAATTTTCTTTCTTCAATGAGCTAACTTTCTTGTGATTACCCTTCCTTCTCCAAATTACTCTTTTCTACAGAGCTTGCCTTTTTTTTTTTCCTCTAAAGAAATGTGTCTTCTTTTCTCATTGAATAACATACTAAATTTTGTACTTGAAAAGGAAGTAGTGAAAAAGATAATTTAAAACCCAAACATCTTTCAGTTGTTCTAGCATGTTTCAAATACATAGCATCAACAATAGACATTCAGCAGCTTAAACAAACCTTATCCTTGAGGTTGAAACCTTAGAATGCCAAATTGGTGTGTTTGTCAGCAATATTTCAAATATCTCTTCCCCCAAGCAGGGAAAAAAAAAAATCTGATTATGTATAGTCATTCAACTATTCCAAAAGAAAGCCATATTGGTTAACACTGACCCTTATCATTGTATCAACCCCCGCTAATATCTCTCTCCTATAATAGTATCCCCTGCAGTTGCCTATAAACCTAACTAAGAGAATGGAGGAAAATTCACCCGTAGAAACTATAATGGATGTTCACTAGCTTATAATCATTTGAACTTCTGGTGACTACCTGTTGTTATAGGGATCCAAAACCCAATAAATGGACTACCTTTCAATTCAGATTTGTTAATATTTGATTTATGCGAGTTATATTTATGATAGTGGAGTTTTCAAATCATGTTATTTTATAGTAGTTATGTGGAACCACCTGCTCTAAGGTTTGATTTATTTTTGGAATCACCTAATTTCAGTAATGTGCTCAAAACTGAAATGCCCATTGTCTAAAAAAATTGAAAGACCCCAGCTTGCTAATGCTTAGTTAAATATTCGGAAGAAATTTTTATCCTTATATTACACTTCCTTCTCCTTCTGAGCGGAACTCAAACTTCTCCCAGTTACATCAGCAAGTAAGTTAGCCCTTCTGAAAAATTAAGTAATGATTCTAGCATCAACATAATTCTTATGGATAGTTCAAAGCGTTAAACCTGAATTTTCCAAATAAAAAATTATAATGTTAGATTCAAAGAAAAGGAAATAATAACTTTGTAATCTCTCCTTTTTGTTTAATTAACTCTCCTATTTCTCCTTCTTCAGGCCAGAGAGTACCACATACTTCGTTGCTTGATGATGACTGGTGCACTTCCTAGTCCCCATCGGTTTGATCATTTCAAAGATGTTTTAAAGCTCCCCGGCAAAGACAAAACAAGAGAGATAGAGAAGCTCGAGAGTATTATCCGTAACTTGGGTATTATCTCAGTACTCATTGCAACAGTGACTTTTGCTGCTAGTTTCACCATGCCAGGTGGATTTATAGCTGATGACCATGTGAACAGAGGAACACCTATTCTGTCCCAGAAATATGCCTTCAAGGCTTTTATTGTTGCAGATTTGTTGGCGTTTTTATTATCTATATTGGCCACTTCATGGCTTATTTATGCCGGGTCAGCTAATGTACCTGTTCAGATTCGTCTCACATTCCTTTGGTTCTCAGTAAACATGGTGGCTATAGCTGCCAAAGCCACTGTCTGTGCGTTTGCTCTAGCAATGTATACAATGCTATATCAAGTAAATTTGCGAATAAGTGAACTGGTTTGTGTTGCTTCATTCGGTTTACTTTTATTTAACAATCCGGTTTACTGGGGAATGCTAGTACTTGCACAACCGATAGTGAGCAGGGTAGGGTTGAAAGGATTGTTTATACCCCACTTTCGTCCTCAGACTTGGTGGCGCGTAAGAGAAGTATATGGGCTTGGGCGCAACTTCTCAAAGGTCGTCTTCTGGAAAATGTTTTGGAATATTTTGCTGTACGGTATTATTTTTCTGTTGGCACTACTTTAATGAATAATTTAGCAATCTAGTTTGGTTTGGTTATTAGAATCGTTGGAACTTGGATGTACTGTCATTCATTATTTTCAAAACCTGGTTAGGTCAGATGTGTTGTACTGCTTATCTTGTGATTTCTCGTACTTCTTGTTATAATAATTATTCAGGCATGTTTCGTTAATCATTGAAATAAATAATTTATCTTTAATTTCTTTTTAATTCTTAATATATTAGCGTTGTGTAGACTGATTCTTTATTGCAAAGAAAGTTTTAAATTTCCCTAGTTATATATTAAAAAAAAAGGATTGAAATTTTGACAACGAGCATTAATTTAAAACCACTTCACTATGGCGATTCATGAACTAATTAAGAATATGAAAAACTACGAAGTAGCGGCCGGGTAGTGCCAATCGTATCTCTGTGTAGGCGTTGTCGGGTAAATTATGAGAAATTCAGATAGTTACGAAATTTATCAAAATAAATCAAATTGAAATTATATTATTCATATTGTGCGAAGAACTGTCTTTAAGAGTATGTTCTCTATAATGGTAAGATTTAAATGGCCACCACAATATTCAACAGTTTATTAATTGGAGAATTAATTAGAGATTTTCTCAGATGAAGGTTACATTCAACAAAAATTCAAAACCCAGCGGAAGCTGCGGATCCCTTAGCCCAACTCAAACCCCTTGCCCAGCCGAACCAACCGAGAGGCCAACAGAAACCCAAAGTCCAAACCCCAGCCGAACCCAACTATAACCGGGAGAGGAGGGTGTCCGATGCCCATCGGACCAAAGTCTGTTCGATGGGTGGTTTTTACCGTCCGATGCACTTCAAGATCTGTGCGTATTACTTTAATATACGTGCTGTTTGCTTTAATATCCGTGCGCACAGATCTTGAAGTAGATCGGACGGTATAAACCGCCCATCGTACAGACTCTGGTCCGATGGGCATCGGACACCCTCCTCTCCCACTATAACCCAGGAAGAGCTAATAGCAAAAGAAAAATACGTAATATGTTTTGTTCTGATATGATTTGATAGCACCAGAAATGAACTCAAAGCATTTTTTTAAAACCTGGTATGATAATGCCCAAAGTAAATTCATACCATGTCCAAAAAAGCAGACTCAAAGCAAAAGAACAAAAAGAAGTATCAGCAGCAAAGAGCTGAATGTCCCGATGAAGAAGAGAATGATGCTAGATAGAAAATAATAACTGATGAGAGATTTGCTACTATGCGTCATGACCCATTGTTTAATTAGGAGGATGAGAAACGAAAGAAAACAAAGTTGTGAGTAATTCTCGGTTCGGTAAAAATTATAAAGAAAAGAAAACAAAGTGGTGTTGGAAGAAATGAATATAAGCTATGACCCAGCCAGACTGGACTGTGACGGAGGTGAAGCTTGTACCCGGGAACTCAAGTGGTATTACCCAGAGTGAGTTGAAGGTCAGGAGGTAGGTATTACCCCTAGGAGCCGTAGTGAACAGCTTTCCTTCCTAGCGCTTGGTTATTTATGATTGTATAGTTTCTAGCCCGACACTCGACATTAACGTCAAAAAAAGTAGAGAAATAGCTCAGTGACAGTACGGTCTCATCAAGGAGGTCGTCTAATGAATGAATTGAAAATATCTAGGAGTGACGGACTTGATTTCAACTATATATGAGTAGGAATTGCTTGTTCTAGAGGAAGTAACTAGCCAACGTAGCAGTGGGTAAAAGAGGTAACTTGGGCTAGGCAAAGGAATACCTCAACTCCAATATGCTTAACACCCACATTTGCTCACTCAATAAACTCATCTGATAGTTCTTCTCAGGTAGCTGTATTCCAATCCAGAAGACAAGAAATCCACTCATCTGCCGTGACCGAGTTGGATGAGTCGGTGCCAGTCTGCCAGTCGAGCACATACCAACTTCAAAACTTACTTCAAGTACGATCCACCCAGAACCAAATAAGGAAGCATGTCAGATCAAACCTGGCTAAAGGAGATGTTGATTTTGATGATCAACTTAATACCAACCATATTCTTGACCAAGTAAATACTACTAAAGGACCAGAAGAAAGTTCAGATACAACTAAAGAGTCTAACCAAGTGGCACCTGTGGTATAGCTGAACCAGTGAAGGAGAAAGCTATAAAAGATGGCACAAAGAAGGATAAAGCTTCGCAAGAGGTGACTCAAACAATTGATCCTGTGGTGTTACTCGAGAGAAGAGAAAGCGCAAGAAAACCAAAGCTGCCTCCATCTGGCCGAGAAGAGCTCTTATTTGCTTTCCCGAAAAGGAGAATAGACACCCCTAATAGTTGCAGGAGATTGTAGGGGTCGTTGGTGAGACCGCGGATCTGTCTAATAAGAATGTCCTTGCTGCGCTGCCCTCGAATGGCTTGGTTCGAGGAAAGAGCATCTATCTACTCAAGTAGTAGCTATACCATATCGAAAGTAAGCAACTAACTCAGCTCTGAGCTACGAAAATAGCCATTCTATCGCTAAAATTACAAATAAAAAATTGTGTTTAAAATAATTATATAATTATCTTCAATTATGAAAAAAAAAATCCTACCTTATTCTATTTCATGACTCCACAGCTCAATATAAACAAAAACCTAAACAATATTCACACTTCACTGATGGAAGCGATCCAATTACATAGGGTACGTTTGGATGCACTCTAGAATAGCTTGAATAGCTACTGTTTAGAATAGTAAATAAGAATAGCTACTGTTTAAGAACAGTGCTATTCAGAACAGTGAAAAAGTTGTTTGGATTGCATATTTGGAATAGGGTTTGGAGGGAACAGCTACTGTTTAATAATTTATGTGTAAGATTAAATATAATACAATATAATATTAATTGAAATATTAAATGTAATATAATATTATTTTAAATATTAGATTAGTATTAAATAAAATATTATATTAAATATAATATAATATTAGTTTAAATATTAAATATAATATAATATTAGTTTAAATATTAAATGTAATATAATATTAGTTTAAATATTAAATGTAATATAATATTATTTTAAATATTAGATTAGTATTAATAAAATATTAGATTATTTATAATATAATATTAGATTAAATATAATATAATATTAGTTTAAATATTAAATATAATATAACATTATTTTAAATATTAAATATAATATAATATTAATTTAAATATTAATGTAATATAATATTATTTTAAAAAATAGATTAGTATTAAATAAAATATTAGATTAAATATAATATAATATTAGTTTAAATATTAAATGTAATATAATATTATTTTAAATATTAAATATAATATAATATTAATTTAAATATTAATGTAATATAATATTAATTTAAAAAATAGATTAGTATTAAATAAAATATTAGATTAAATATAATATAATATTAGTTTAAATATTAAATGTAATATAATTTTATTTTAAATATTAGAATAGTATTAAATAAAATATTATATTAAATATAATATAATATTAGTTTAAATATTAAATGTAATATAATACTATTTTAAATATTAGATTACTATTAATAAAATATTAGATTAAATATAATATAATATAATATAATATTAATTTCAATATTAAAATGTAATATAATATTATTTTAAATATTATATTAGTATTAAATAAAATATTAGATTAAATATAATACAATATAATATTAATTTAAATATTAAATGTAATATAATATTAGTTTTAATATTATATTAGTATTAATATTGAAATCAACAAATGCTATTCCATGTTTTTGTAACAATAGTGAATAGCAATGCTATTCTAAGAACAGTAGCTATTCCGAATAGCTCTAAAAGTCGTTTGGATGCACCTTGTTCCGAATAGCAATGCTATTATATGAATAGTAGCTATTCTTGTGCATCCAAACATACCCATAGTGTTTAGTGTCAACTGTCAAAGTCATAGCGCGCTTATAAAGATACAGTAGTGGGTTTTTACAAAATAAAATATTAATATATGTGCATAAATTTGTTTAAACTTGTATATTTTTATCTTTTAGAAGAACGAATTAAATTTGTTAGAATTCTAAAATTAAAAATTCTATTATTTTATGCATAAAAATAACAAAAAACAAAATAATTAAAAGACTTGTCATATCAAAGTTTTCTTAATAAGTGTGTATCATCATATTCATGTCGTATCGATAATAATGTAATTAGGGAATTTTATTAGTCAGTTTGGTTCAAACCATGAACCGAACTGAAATTTTCCAATAATATAAGTATTAATTTGATATATTGTATACTAATATCTAGGTTTTTTTCAGATTGTTCAATTTTATTTGATTTTAAATAGTTGAAATCATTCCGTCCACATAATACTAAATAATTAGGAGGAATTTAATAATGTCTGTCCCTAAGAAAATCTAAAAACGAAGTAATTTTCTCTAAAATAAAAAAAATAACCTTTTAAATTAAAAAAAAACTCCTTTCTTAATAAGTACGTATCTCAAATTACGTAATTAATTCAGATTGTTCAATTATTTTTTTATTTTTTTTATAAATACTTATAAAATAATAGCTACAAAATAGTCTTTTATTCATATTTGTTTAGTCAATGAATATTTTTTCTTTATCTGATAAGTTAATAAAAAAAGTTTTCTAATTTATATGTGTCTTATTAAACGGATAAACAAAATAGTAGACAAAGCCAAAACCCTAGATCGCGAACTACTACTCTCTTTCCTGTTTAATCCCTCTCCACTCTAGAAATCGAAGCTTGCTATTAAGCCTAGTTTTTTTTTTTTTTTTTAAAAGAAGAGTTTCTTTTATTTAAAAGTAGGTATATAAAACTAGATCTACTAATTGAACATATTTTTTCATGGGCAAACGAACTGGACAACACCTGGATATAATTTGTACGGGTTATAATCAGACACAGTTCAAATATTCAGTTCAGATCCAATTAAAATTTAATACATGAATTGGTCACGGACCGAATCTGATCAGTAACCGAATGAAGTTCGATTTATGAATTATGAGCAGTCCCGTTTGAGAGCCCGTCTGAGAGCCCGGTTCAGAGCCCGTTATTTCTGTTTTCTTCCCTAATCGGGAACCCATTTTTACAGAGTAGTTTTTAGTGCGTACAGAGTTCGAATTTTTGATGGACCAAAATACCCCTGATCATCAGCGTTCGAATTTTACAGAGTAAATCTTATGCCTTTGATGCAGGGGTATTTTGGTCCATCAAAAATTCGAACTCTGTACGCACTGAAAACTGCTCTGTAAAAATGGGTTCCCCCCTAATCGATCTGTGTCTCAAGACTCTCAACTCTCACCGTCTCACGTCTCTCTCACATTCTCTCTCCCGCCGCCTCTCACAGTCTCTCTCCGTCGCTACTCTTCGCCTCCGTTCGTTCCGCCTCTCCTCCGTCGATCCTCTCCACCTCTCCTCCATCGCTCCTCTCACTTAATAACATAGAGTCGCGCCTTCTTCGCTCGCTTCCTCTTCGACAGCTTCTTCTACCAGGTTGGTTACACTCAATTTCCCTCAATCAGTTCTCTCCTCTTCTATTCTCTTCTCTCTCTTTTCCATGGTCTGACGATGCAAAACAATTACAAGTACTGAGTAGTGAGTAGCTCTATTTTGTCTGTGAGTACTGAGTAGCTCTATTTTGTCAAACTTCTCCCTAATTTTCTCCTGGTAAATTGACGACAATAATTTTCCTATCTTGTAGAAACCAAAATTACTGTAGAGCTAATTCTACAATTCCATGGCAAACTTTGGTTACCAAACTTAATCAAAATTTAGTTGTCCTTCATGGGGTTGCCTAATGTTGAATTGATTTAATAAGGTCTAATTTAGGTCTACTGAACCTTACAACAGGAGAAAAAAAAGGAACATAAAAGAACATAACATACATCCAGTTACTTGTATTTTATATGCGGAATAGTTGGGAATGAAACCTTTTGTTACCTATATTGACAGTTAGTGATTTTCTTTAATTACAGAAAGTTCAAACAGTTGGCCGATTAAGTGGAGTCATTGAATGAGAGCTTGATTAAAAATGACCATGAAATAAGCAAAAAGCACAGCAAATAAAATAAAGTATGGTAGCTTATTATAATTAAGTTGTTAACTTGTTATTGCATTTTATTGAAGCTAATTTGTTATGATATAACTTTTCAGAAGTGAATGCTTGAGAGCAGTCTTTTGGGGTTCTAGACTTCTAGTGGATTTCACTCGGTCTCTCCCTTCCCAATTTCGTCCCAGCCACTGCCATGGCACCTTCAGCCGTAATCGACGAGAGGAAGCAGAAGAATAAGAACAAAAATAATAAGAAGAAAGAGACGCCCGAGTCGGGGATGGAACATCACGAATCACAAAACCCGCCGAAGAAGAACAGGAGCAAGGACAAGAAGCGCAAGCTCGAGTCTTCTCTGGAGATAAATGGAGACGATGAGATGAGGGATAACTCAGGTTAAGCTCTATTGCTGGGTTTCGTTCTGTCTTTTGAAAATAATCGATACCCAAAATAAAAAAATTCTAAAAAATTGAAACCTGATTGTTTCAATTTTGCTTAGTTTCTGCTGTTTTTTTTTTTTTAATCTGGAATGGTCTGTTTTCTACAAGGTTTTTTGAAAATGTACCATATTCTTCATTGGTAATCTTAATAGAATGATGTGTCAGGGTACTAAGTACGTGCATAATCCCAAATTAAGCCCTCATTACTAAATGATATTGTAAATTCAACACAGAAAATACATGTTTGTCCCCCAAATGAAGTACTTGATCTTATAATAGACCATTTGATTCAACCCAGGAAGAGATAATAGCAAAATAAATAAGTAAATGGTAAGTTGTTCTGATATTATTTGATAGCATCATAATTGGACCCAAAACATTTATTAAACCTTGTATGATAATGCCCAAAGTAAATTCTTACCATGTCCATCAAAGCAGGCTCAAAGCAAAAGAACAAAAAGAAGAAGCATCAGCAGCAAAGAACTAACAGTCCCGATGAAGAAGAGAATGATGCTGGAGAGAAAATAATAACTGATGAGAGATTTGCTACTATGCGCCAGGACCCATTGTTTAGGAGGATGAGAAGAAAAGAAAACAAAGTGGTGATTGACTCTCGGTTCGATAAAATTTTTAAAGATAAAAATTTTGCCGGGTCGGCTGCACCCGTGGATAAAAGGGGGAGACCTAAGAACGATGAGAAGGGAAAGAGGTTCTTGATGCAGCATTATCTCAATCAGGAGAGGGAACTGGAAGAGAGAGATGAGGGGAGGGAAAAGAAGGAAGATAGTGACGAAGAGGTGGATGTGCAAGATAAAATGAGACTTGATTTGTCCGAGAGTGATGATGTGTCGGAGAGTGATGAGAGCAGTTCTAATGACGATGATGATCAGGTTATTAATTTGATTGTTTATTTATTTCTTATTTTTCAATTATTTTTTTGCTTTAATATTCTGATGAGGTGCTTGTTTGGGACTAAAGGCTTGGTTGTTGTCATTGTTTATTCTGATGAGGTGCTTGATTTTTTTTTTTGGGTATAGATTTCGGTGAACAGTGACATTGTTCATTACTTGATGGCAAACCATGACGATACACCAACAATAGAGAATGAGACTTACCGGCTTGCGGTTGTTAATTTGGATTGGAGTCATCTTAAGGTACATGATATTTACAAACTGGTATACGATAAGTTGTGGTATCAAGTCCACAATTCTCTAAAGAAAATAGCTGCAGTATGAGATATTAGTGCCGTTTTGCTCCTTGTGGCCTTGTGGGTTACATTATACAACTGCCAAAGTTTCTATCTGAACCAGTTGAGTATCACACCATTTAGTCCCAATCATAACTCGAGCATCCTTTTGGTATTTTCTTTGTTCTTTTTTTTTTTGTTCCTATGAAACTAATTTGTAAAAGCAGATGATTAATAACAAACCTAAAAATGGTAAAAGTTAGTGGTTATTTTGGCTGAAACTTTCAAATCTTGTGTTAAATCATTTGTGATTATTATATTGTTTTTTAGGCAGTTGACTTGTATGTGGTGATGAACTCATGCCTCCCAAAAGGTGGGAAGATCTTGTCAGTATCTGTGTATCCGTCAGAATTTGGCCTTAAGTGCATGGATATTGAAGCTACTCATGGCCCCTCTGCTCTGTTGGATATAAAGCCTGACGATGACAAGGCTGATGCTGATGATGTGGATGATGTTAATGATGATGATGATGATGATGATGCTGCTGCTGATGCTGATGCTGATGCTGATGCTGATGATGTTGATGTTGATGATTATGGTGAGGATGAGGATGAGGATGAGGATGAGGATGAGGGTGAGGATGAGGATGCAAGTGATTCTGATGAGGATACAGGTGATGAAGATGAGGATGAGATCAACAATAAACTTCGAACTTATGAGCTAAATAAGCTGAGGTGATGAGACTATTTTTAATTTTTTGCTGTTTATTAGGAAGAAATTTTTGGGATGTGCATTCCTTAAAATATGTCACTTGAGTTGTGGAACTTAACCAAATTAATACAATGTGGTTGCTTGCCTAGTCGAACCATATGATATCTGCTCTTAGGTTTGGTCAATACCTGTTAACTCTGATACGATGCTCTATGCATTTTACAAGTTGCGGGTATGAATTTAAACTATATGAAACTGATCCTTTGAGCTTTTGACTAATTGTTGTTAGTTTACCAACATTGGAGTCATGTAATTAATTCGTCCAGAACTTACTGTACGGCACTAATGTTTTCTTGCATTTTTTTTTCTTTTAGGTACTATTTTGCAGTAGTTGTGTGTGATTCAAGTGCAACTGCCAATCACGTGTACAAAACACTGGATGGTACAGAACTTTTAAAAACCTCAAATGTGTTTGACCTTAGGTTTATTCCAGACTCCATGGAATTTAATCATCCACCCCGCGATGTCGCAACTGAGGTAGTAATAGCTTCATTGCTGTTATTTTTTTTTTTTTAAAAGAAGTTGTGGAATTACCATATACCTCATTTAGATTTGAGCGTGTTGAACATTCAGCTGAAATGTTTGGTATATTATACAGGCACCAGTGAATTACAAGGAACCTGATTTTGAGACAAGGGCACTTCAGCACAGCAAAGTCAAGCTAACATGGGAAGATGAAGAGCCGGAGCGAAAGAAGGTTTTGAGACGGAAATTTAATCCTGACGAAGTATTCTCTCCCTCCCTTTTTTTCTCTCTTTCATGTGCATTTCTGTCTATTGGATTTAATTTGCTTCACGCACTCTCTCTCTCAGTTTGGGAAAAGGAGAAGGGTGTGATTTGAAGTATCTGTTTATGTTTGTTGTTATTCTTGTTGGGGGGTTATGGTTGATGGTGATACTAGTGTATAATTAAACAATAGTAAAAAAATATTGTTGGGGTGCATTCTTTTATAAATCTGTATTTAAATATGAACTGTCCCTTCTAATGTAACATTGTCATATACATATATAGCTGGATGAGCTGAACATGTATTTGGCCTCCACTGACGACAGTGAAGATGAAGAAAATGATTTAGATCCTGAGAGCAAGAAGCAAGCGACCAGAGAAAAATTCCTTTCCCTTTTGAATTCTGGAAACAACTCGGACTCAGAGAAGAGTGAGGGGGGAGATAAAGAGGGTGACATGGAGATCACCTTCAACACGGATCTTGAGGCACTTGGTAAAAAGATTGTGGAAAAGAAAGGCAAGTCAGAAGAGACTGTTTGGGAGTCAGTTCTAAGGAAGCAGAAGGACAAGAAGAAAGCTCGAAAGATGTCCCAATCCATGCAAGATAATGATGGTGATGATGATCTGTATGACGATCATGGTAATGATTATGCCAGTGATGATGATGATTTCTTTATGGAAGAGCCGACAGAGAAAAAGGTTAAAGAGAAGGCCAAGAGGAAGGATAAAGGTAAGAGGAGAGAGGAAATCGAGGAGACAGGAGCTGCAACTCAGGCAGAGCTGGAGTTGCTATTGGCAGGTGACGAAGATAAGAAGAGTGAGAAGAAGGGGTATAACATGAAACGGCTAAAGGCAAAGGGCAAAAAAGGAAAGAAAGAAATCAATGACGTTGATGATAAATTTCCTGATGTTAATGTTAAAGCTGATCCAAGATTCAGTGCTTTGGTTAATTCCCATGAGTTTGCATTGGATCCCACTGATCCTCAGTACAAGAGGTATTATATATTTTTTTTCTGGCTGTCAAAACCTGTTCAAGAAAATGCACTTAATTTTTTTTTTTTTTTTATAATTTTTATGTAATTTATTTTGACCTTCCTGATGGCCGTCAAGGATAGTTAAGTGTAGTGGGGGTGAAGGGCCAGTCTGTCAAAATAATAAAATCGTTCTTTTAGATAGCAATATCTTAACGTGCTGTAAATGATCGATATGTTTGCGGGAATTATCTAAGCTTCTGCTTTTTTTGTTGTGAGCTCATAAGATGGGACTTGATTAAATACTTGTTTTTTTCATTCCAACAGGACACCGGCATATCTAAGAGAGAAGTTGAAAAACCCTAAAAAGACCGGTAAGAAAGGACCCAAGCATGTTGATGCACTGGAAAATCTGGATAATAGAAAGGTAGATCAAGTATCTACTGAAAAAACTTCGTCAAAGAAACATGAGCTGTCGGCTTCCATTAGGTCGGTCATGAAAAACCTTCCCAAGTCATAGTATTAATGGCTAGTAATTCCTAAAATGCCCTTAGTTCAAATTTTGTTAGTGCCATGTCAGCATCTCTTTATTTTAAGGTATCATCCTTGTTCGGTTGACATGGCAATAAATTTTGTAATCTTAGGGAACTATTTATTATGGATGAGTGTGTATCGAGGAAAAGTTATTTCTTTATCTGAGCTATGGCTCACTTTTGTAGCATGTTTTAAGCTATGATATTTAATGTGCTATCACTCCTTGTACACACTACCTGTAAAACTATAATTCATATTTAAGCCTTACGACATGATGATGTCTCGTGATTGTATTTACTATTTTTTAGATATTTTGTAATTTAGCTCGTTGTTGGGGTAACTTGCCTAGTTGCTTTATTAATTAGATAGTTTGTGAGAAACAACATAATTTTTTTTACTTGCTATTGAATATAATTTCAAAGCATATATTACAAACAAATATATTGTTCTTATAATTGAATAGTTGAATTTTACACTTTAAAACAAGATATATAAAGTTACAGTATACAAATGCACTTCTGGATTGTCTGTGACCCTATATTTTGAGATGTACATATATAAAACCATATAATGCGTACAGTTTCAATTTATAAATAAAGCACATTAAGAGAGAATTATACATAAGGCAAAATATCCTACAAAGGAATAAACAGAACCTCGTGACCAAGTATAAGCCAAACCACAATAGGAGTGCTGCACCCAATCAATATCACCACAATCGACAACCATCTACAGTCCGGCTCGACTACAAGATACACTGCAGTCATGAGGGAAACAATCATCGACAGACATGCTACAATGGTAAGTCGATGGCCCCACTTCAGTTGATGCAGTTTGAACTTCACGGGGTCTCGCCAAGCCCAAATGAAACAGAACACCACAACAAGAGCACTGCACATAGCAACTGTAGTGGATATAATAAAGGGTTTGAATGCAGGTTGTTTACCAAGAATGGCAATGCCTGTTGTTTGGTTGTAGCCTCCGGGCATGGTAAACACGGCTGCAAAGGTGACAGTTGCAATTAGAGCTGCAACAAGTGTATATGTTTCTACACTTAGTTCGAAATAGTCATTGGGTGTTTTCTTCCTTCCAAAGGATTTTGAAGATGGAACTGGAGGTAATTGTTGCTTCTTGCATCTCTTTGCTTCTTGTTTCTTTAGCTCTCTCCAAATATACATCTAATTAAAAATGAATTAATGGTCTTTAATTAGGAATGGTAATTAAAAGCAAAAGTTATATTTAAGAAGTAGGATGAACAGGTGAGTTTCAAGATTTCAGAGTGATAAATTTATAGTACAACAAAGTGCAATTGAGATGTGTTGTATAATCATTAATCACACATACTTGATGTTGAAAACCTCTTTTTGTTAAATGGCTATTGGATGAGAAGTTCCCAGTTTTTGAAAGTTTCTGTCAATTTGATATAAAGAAAGGGCACGTTGAGCATAAATAATGTGGTACTCACTAGATTATTACCTCATATGTGTTTGCTTCAAGCATCTCAATCACACTTCGAGCAGTTTGCCCCTTATTGTTTAGCAAACAAGGGTTAACCCTTCTGTCCCTTATAAGCAACAGAGATGATTGTATCCTTGATTGCTTAGCTGCAAGATGCAATGGTGTATTTCCATCAAAATCTTGATGGTTTATGATCTCCTCTGGCTGTATGAGTTTTAACAGACATTTGAGTGAACCGAATTTCCCTTTGTGGACTGCAACATGGAGTGCATTCCCACCATCAGATCCGAACTGTTAAGCATAACAAAATGACATCTCTTCAGTAATTAACACGTGCAGATTTATTGTACATAGTGGAATTTCATACTCATTCTCCTACTTGTACTCGTACTCGTACTCATACTCATACTACTCATAATCATAATCATAATCATAATAATCATAATGATCATAATAATAATCATAATAATTATAATAATAATAATCATAATCATAATAATCATAATAATAATAATAATCATAATAATAATCATAATAATATTAATAATAATAATCATAATAATAATCATCATAATCATCATAATAATCATAATAATCATAATAATCATAATAATAATCATAATAATAATAATAATCATAATCATAATAATCATAATAATCATAATAATATTAATAATAATCATAATAATCATAATAATAATAATCATAATAATCATAATAATCATAATAATCATAATAATAATAATAATAATAATAATAATAATAATAATAATAATAATAATAATAATAATAATAATAATAATCATAATAATCATAAATAATAATAATAATAATAATAATAATAATAATAATAATAATAATAATAATAATAATAATAATAAATAAATAAATAAATAAATAAATAAATAAATAAATAAATAAGTATGCTACCTGCTCTGCTGTATCAGGACAATGTTTAAGGATTGCCTTGATTGCTGATTTGGAACCATACTGGACTGCCACATGGAGTGGGGGTTGGCCCCTGTAATTGTTGTCATACGCAAGAGTTGGATCCTTAGCTATTAGCATCTCCACCATTTTCGGATTGTCATTTTGTGCTGCATAGTGGAGTGCATTGCTTCCATCACCGTCCACTTGCTTCACAAAGTCACTCCTCTGGTACAGCAGCATCTCCACTATTTCTGGAATCAGGTTCATGGTACAAGTTATTTTAATACTCATAATTTTATGTAATGCAAATTATGATATAATTATGGGTAAAAATAAGACAGATTAGGGCAGGTTGAAGTGGCATATTGTTCAGTTGATTGGGTACTTTGTCTCAAGTTTCAGGCTATCTCAAGTCTCAGTTCATTTTGGTTCAGGTAATTCAGGTTTGGAAGTTTTGGATATTGAGTCCATAATTTTGGAGGCATCAAGCATTGTGGATTATTACCAATCCTTAAAGAAACTTATAAAGGCTATAATTTATACTTACTGATATGACCGCCAACCACCGCTTGGTGAAGTGGCGTCCCTGTACCAGAAACAGTTGTTTGAGTTTCCTCTTCCTTCTCAACCCATGGTTGTTTCAGTATCTCTTTCACCACCGTTGCCATGCCTTCCCGTGCAGCTATATGTAATGGAGACTCTTTCTTTTCATTGAGCATATGGCCCACATTAGGGTTTGCCTCTAATAGCCTGAGGGCCACTTCAGTTTTTCCATGTGTCACCGCCTCATGTAATGCAGTATTACCTGTTGTTATCACCAACATATATATTTTCTAAAGTTAGGAATATATAGGTTATTCACCATAAGAGAAGTAACCAAGTAGAGCCAAGTCCTGTTCCGATAACAATGTATGGTATGTATGACATATGAGCACGACACTGGGGACTGATACAGTTATACTCTTCACAGATCATGTACATGCTCATGGACTATTGTCCCACATAAGGATAATTTATAACATAGTCCTAAAATAGCATGATAGAGACATAATCTGTAGACTCTTATTATTTCATACAACGGTCCTGTAAAATAGCCACAATACTACTGGGCCTTTCTCGTTTACAATTTCTGCAAGGTAGTCCCTGATAGGCATAGTTCAGAAGTCTGGTACTGCAGTAGCATATATATCCATGGTTATATGCTGCAATTATAGTAAATATATGTGGGAAATAAGTAATTTCAAGGTTTTATTGCATTACCCAGCTTATTTCTTGCTATAAGTGGACCATCTTCTTCATCATAATCAATTGGCCATTCCAATGAATAATTTATCAGCAGATCTGCAACTTCAATTTTACCAAATTTTGAAGCCATGTGCAGAGGTGTGTCCCCGTCTATGTTTCTTTCAAGAATAAGTGTCTCGCATTCTTTGAGGATTCTTTCAGCAAAGTGTCGGTAACCATGGCGTGCTACAATGTGCAATGCTGTGTTTTCTTGAGGAGTTTTGGAGAGAAGGGCTTTTGGGTCACCTGTCAGTTTAATCTTTAGCAGTTCCAGATTGCCTTGTGTCACTGCCTTGAGCAGTAGCGGATCCATAATTTAGTTTCTGGAGCTTCCTTATCTTTACTGATGGAAAAAAAAAAAGTAACAAGTTATGTAATGGTGATTCCTGAAGAAGTTTATAGTTAGCTCACTGCATAAATAACAGTGTAACAAGCAAGATAATGATTTTTGTAAATTTGCAACTAATATGGTTAGGTTAACAGTCATGTCCTATCAAAATGCATGGCTTTGCAAGATGTTGAGTGCATCCAATATAACAAATAAGATTGTGATTATAAGATGCAAAAACAAGGCATTTATATGTATCTTGATCATATATATATATATGAGGAGGGATCCAATTATACCTTTTTTTTTGACACATCATGACACCGTTTTTTTTATAGGTTAATTTTGCGATTTCAAAATCCAAATAGTCGATCCAAACCGTTCAACATGATTGATATACTAAAATGTGCTTGGAGATCAAATTTTACATTTTTTTGAATTTTTTTACTATTTATTAAGATGGTTACAAAATCGCTGTTTTTCAATGGTCCGAAAACAACGATTTTGTAACCATCTTAATAAATAGTAAAAAAATTCAAAAAAAATGTAAAATTTGATCTCCAAGCACATTTTAGTATATCAATCATGTTGAACGGTTTGGATCAACTATTTGGACTTTGAAAATAGTAGGTGTCAAAATGTGTAAAAAAAAAGGTGTAACTTGATCCCTCTATATATATATATATATATATATAGAGAGAGAGAGAGAGAGAGAGAGAGAGTGACTAATATGATTTCAGTAGCATATGGGCCAAAATGCTTACGGTCCAAATTTGAAATTTCAAAATCCAAAAAGTCGATCTGAACCGTTAAATGTGTTCTCCATATTGAAAAGTGCTTGGAGACCAAATTTTACATTTTTTGGAATTTTTTTGCTATTTATTAAGCCACTTTGAAAATCGCTGATCCAACGGTGGCACTGTTGGGTTAAGCCACCGTTGGATCAGCAATTTTCAAAGTGGCTTAATAAATAGCAAAAAAATTCCAAAAAATGTAAAATTTGGTCTCCAAGCACTTTTCAATATGGAGAACACATCTAACGGTTCAGATCGACTTTTTAGAATTTCAAATTTCAAATTTGGACCATAAGCACTTCGGCCCATATGCTACTGAAATCATATTAGTCATTCTCTCTCTCTCTATATATATATATATATATCTGAGGAGGGTTCTAATGCACCCAAAATTTCATGCTCCCATTTGCTTCCAATTCTTTATCTTCATTTTCAAAGTCCGAACAGTCGATCCGAACCGATCAACATGACCTTCATAATAAAATATGCCTGGAGACCAAATTTTATATTTTTTTGAATTTTTTTACTATTTTTTAAGATTGGTACAAAATCACTTTATCGGATGGTTCATAATCTCTTTAAAACAATGATTTTGTATCTATCTTAAAAAATAGTAAAAAAATAGTAAAAAAATTTCAAAAAATATAAAATTTGGTCTCCAAGCATATTTTATTATGAAGGTCATGTTGATCGGTTCGGATCGACTGTTAGGACTTTGAAAATGAAGATAAAGGAGATAAATAATTGGGAGTAAATGGGAGCATAGAAATTTGGGTGCATTTGAACCCTCCTCTCTCTCTCTCTCTATATATATATATATGATAAAAGTTAAAGAAACTATTAGCAAAATAAATATAAAAAATAAATCACACTAAAACATAAAAGAAGAAAACAATCACCTACAAAGTTGTGGAAAGAAGCTAGTGCTTGTCTAGAGATTGTACAGAAAGAGTGACCTTTTCAAGGCCTACACCACATCTGAATAATGCATTCCTTGTCATAGTCACTTGGCATCTACTTTTGCCCCAAGGATGGTACATCACATTCCTTTCCAAAATGGGTTAAGTATCAGAATGTATTATTCTGATGTCAAAATTGGAGCAAGCATGTCGCATCTACATTTTCTATTTTAGTTCAGACAACTGTGGTGGGTCATTACTAGTGTTTGTATGCTTTTAAGATAAACAAAGACCATTCAGTTAAAATCAAATTCTATTTTTTTATACTCTAACATGTATTAGAGGCCTAAGCTTGTCTTTGCCAATTGTAAGACAATTTTTTTAATTCCTGAAATTTTAATGACGCCCATAACCTGTAAATCCTCTATTTTTTTTTAATTCCTAATTCAAAATTCACAATGTCTTGTATTTCCTTTTTCTCTATTAAAATTTTAACTTTACTTATATATACTACATCTTACAGATTGAAATAAACTACTACAAAAAAAGTAATGAATAATTGTCGAATAAATTAATAATTTATATGATTTAATCTAACAATATAACAAATAAATAAATATGGATATTGTTTATGTTGAATATTTGTTAAATAAAGAATATTTAACATTTGTTGAATATTAGTTATTTAGCCAAATTTCGGTGGGTACGATTCGTTATTTAATTAGCCAAATTTGTTGAATATTTAATCTTACTCTATCAGTTACGATTAAACACTGATGTTTGTATGTTTTTAAATTTATGTTAATTGTATGTTTCTTGAAAAGAGTACTGTATGTTATTTTATGTATGCATGGATGTTTTAGGTTATTGTGGCTATCAGTCCGAAGGGCTAGCCAATTATATAAATTAAATTCTTTAAATAAAAGAGTTTTTTTTATCGGTACATAACATATGAGCGATAGAAGAAGATCCTTTACTACCCATTATCGATAGCAGAATAAATTGTCCTCTATTAGAGTGATTATCGATACACTCATAATCACTCTAATACTTTATTCCCCATTTCACTCCACAGCGAGATCCACTCTTTCAACTGCTGTCGCGATCCGACAGCCAGATCTATTCACTGTTGCGCTCCGACGACTGGATCTATTCACTGTTACGCTTCGATCGAGATAAGAATTCTACTCTTTGAACTCCGATGATATATATTGCGTTCTCGGCTCTGGTCGGCTCCGCTTAGCTCGGCTCTCTCTCATCTTCCACATTCTCCTCTCCGCTCAAGGAGATATAGATGAGAAAGAGAGAAGGGTATCGTTGTGTCAGAGGTGAAATCTCGAAGAAGAAAGGTGTGGAGTGAAAGACTACTTTGAGTATGAGATTCTTTTTATCTCCTTTGGAGTCGCTGGAGAGCCGCTGGCAAAAGTTTATCTATGTAGATAAACTGTTACTAGTGGTGGATTCCCAATCGTCAGTATTTGTTTTATTATTCGGATGGAGAAAGAGGAAATACAACAGACTGTGAATTTTGAATTAGGGATTAACAAAAAAAAGGGCATTTACACATTGTGTGCGGCATTTAAAATTGAGGAGAAATCATGAACATTGTCTTACAATTAGCAAATACCAGCTTAGGAATATGATGTATCTGTTAATTATTAGAAGTAAACAGAAAAATGTAATATTCTGCAAGGCCAATTAGCAAAAAAAAAAAAATGACCACCAAAATTAGACCAGACATGCTAGCTCCCAATTTCGCATCAGAATAATACATTCTGATTCTTAACCCTTCTTCAAAAGGAATATGATATACCATCCTTGGGGCAGAAGTAGATGCCAATTGCCAAGGGATAGTGACAAGAAAGGGATTACTCGCATGTGGTGTACAACTTACAATAAAGGTAACTATTTCTTTACCATCTCTTGACAAACACAAGCTTCTACATATCCATAGCTTCGTAGGTGACTGTTTTTTTTTTTATATGTTTTTGTTTGATTTGTTTATATGTCTATTTTTTTTTTGAAAACTTTGGCAGTGGCTGCAATATATATGTCTATTTTGCTATTTTGCAAGATAATGCTCTTTGTAAACACAAGCTTCTAAATATATGATCAAGCTACATTCATCAAATGCCTTGTTCTTGGCTTCTTACACCGTATAATCACCATTGTATGCGCTACATCTTGCAATGCCTTGCATTAATATCATAGTTAATGAAATAGATGAATAATTGAAAGGACAACTGTGAACTGATCCATATTACTTGCAATTTACAAAGAGCATTATCTTGCTCATTACACTATTATTATTTGCAGTAAGCTAACTATTAACTTCAGGACTTGCCATTGCATTACTTATTTCTCTTTTTATTTCAATTAGTAACGATAAATAAGGAATCTCCAGAAACTGATTATGGATCCGGCACTGCTGAAGGCAGTAACTGAAGACAATCTGCAACAGTTAAATCAGCTTATTCTGGCAGCTGACCCAAAAATACTTCTCTCCAGAACTCATGAGCAAAATACAGCATTACACATTGCAGCACGCCACGGTCACCACCACTTTGCTAGAAGAATCCTCAGAGAAAGCGAGGAACTTATCCTTGAAAAGAACATAGACGGTGACACACCTCTACACTTAGCTTCAAAATACGGTAAAAAGAAAGTTGTGGATCTGCTGATAAAATATTCGGTGGAATGGCCAATTGATATTACATCTGAAGGTCCACTTACAGCAGGAAATAAGCTAGGTAATTAATGCAATAACTTTGAAATTAGCTCTTCTCATATATATTTTCTTTATTAGCAGAAAAGAAACCCTGGATATATACACCACCACTGTACCAGACTGCTTTGCTATGCCTATCAGGGGTTACCTTGAAGCAATTGTAAACTAGTATGGCTGGAACGGAGAGGGGGACTGTTGTAAACTACCTGAACTTTGGGTACAATCTTCAGAGGGACACTACTTGGGGATCATGCAAGTTATCTGCTTATGCCATTTTAATACTATGTTGTAAATTATGGTTATTCGTTTCAATAGTCCATGAGCACGTACATGAGCTGAGAGGAGTGTACCAGTCAGAGGTGGAGACAGGCTTTCAAGTTATGGGGGTCAAACACATAAAAAAAAGATAAAAAAAAAAGGTATGGGGGTCAATTTAACAATGCCCACATTAATTTGCTCTAATTATATAGTAAAATAATGTCTTGGTACATACATTTTTAAAATAAGTCAATTAACCCCCATTTGCCTCACATATATCCACCTGTGGTGCCAGTCTCCTATGTCACATTGTTATCAGAACAAAACTTGGCTCTATTTGGTTCCTTCTTTTATGTGAATAACCTAATATATTCCAAGCATTAGAAAATATAAATTCCATATCTTGGTACTGACTACAGGTAATACTGCATTACATGAGGCGGTGATACATGGAAAATCAGAAGTGGCCCTGAAGCTATTAGAGGCAAAACCTGATTTGGGTCGTATTGTCAATATATGTAAACAGTCTACATTACATATAGCTGCACGGGAAGGTATGGAAATGGTGGTGAAAGAGATAGTCAAACAACCATGGGTTGAGAAGGAAGAGGAAATTCCAACAGCTGATTCTGGTAATTTATAAGTTTATGTGAGGATCAGTAATAATCCAAAATGCTGGAAGTTTCCAAAATTATTGACTCAATATCCAAAACTGCTAAACCTAAATGATCTGCACCCTAGACAACCCAAACCAAGATGAACTGAGACTTGGGATAACCACAACTTGAGACAAAGTGATCCCAAATTACCTATCAACTGAACAATATGCAACTTCCAAAATTGTAACTAACCTGGTAGCCTCTACCACATTTATAAAAAAAATATGCAACTTCAACCAGGTCTGACCTGTCCAGTAGTTACCTCTTATTATATCACAATTTACATCACAAAAAACATGAGAATTAAAATAACATGTACTATGAACCTGATTCCAGAAAGGAGTGCCTTAGGGAAGCACGTGGATAATGAGGACAACAATGCACTCCACTATGCAGCACAGAGTAACAATGCAAAACTGGTGGAGATGCTAATAAGTAGTGATTCATCTCTTGCATACGCCAAGAATTCCAGGGATCAACCTCCACTCCATGTGGCTGTCGAGTATGGTTCCAAATCAGCAATCAAGACAATTCTTAAACATTGTCCTGACACAGCAGAGCAGGTGGCCTCCTTAATTCCTTATTTGTATTTTTTTTAAATATTCATTGGAAACTTGTTTCTGGAGCATGATGTCGGAAAATCATGGCAAATAAGGGATTAAGATTTCCATGTCTTAAGATCTACTTTTGGCTCCATTTAAAGCTATTTTTATTTTTATTTTTTAACTCGAGTCCCAATCTGGTATATGTACTTCTCACTCTCAGGTCACACTTGTTAATAGCAGAAGCTTGGACCTGATGGTAGGAATACATATGGTTACTGACATGTCATTTTATTTTATTTTATGTTATTTGAAGTAGCAGGCAAAATTTTTGCCACAAAACACCTTTTATTATTTTCAATAACAAAATAAAAGTTATGAAAAAGAATTTCTAGCAAATTATATACATAGTTTTTAAATTCGCTCATGTAAAATGAAATTTGGGTGTGTGTTTATTATTGTGATCCATGTCATTTTGTTATGCTTAACAGGTCCGACATGACGGTGGGAATGCACTCCATATCGCAGTCAAAAATGGGAAACTTGGCTCACTCAAATCTCTGTTGAAACACATAAAGCCAGAGGAGATCATAAACCATAAAGATTGCGATGGAAATACCCCATTGCATCTTGCAGCCAAGCTATCAAAGATACAATCCTCTCTGTCACTTCTCAGAGACAGAAGGGTTAACCCTTGTTTGTTAAACAAGGAGGGCCTAACTGCTCGATGTGTGATTGAGAAGCTTGAAGTTCAAGCAAACATATATGAGGTATTAATCTAGTGAGTACCACATTATCTACACTCACATGCCCTTTATTTTAATCAAAATGACATAAATTTCAAAACTGGGAACTTCCATTTAACAAAACATGTTCTCGATCTATACCATGTTTGTAATGATATATAAGTATAACAAATCTAATTTGCACTTTGTTGTAATATGAATTTATCACTCTGAAATCTTGGAAACTCATCTATTCATTCTGCCTCTTATATATAACTGTTATTTCTTTTTAGAATTCCTAATTAAAGACCATTCCTTTTATTAGATGTATGTTTGGGAGGAGCTAAAGAAACATGAAAAAAAGAGATGCCAGAATCAACAATTACCGCAAGTTGCATCTGATAGATTCTCTGAATGGAAGAAAAAAGCATCTACTGAGTATTTCGAACTAACTGTACAAACATATACACTTGTTGCAGCTCTAATTGCAACCGTCACCTTCGCAGCCTTCTTTACCATGCCCGGTGGCTATGACCAAACGAAAGGCTTTGCCATTCTTGGTAACAAACCCGCATTCAAACCCTTTGTAATATCCAATACAATTGCTATGTGCAGTGCTCTTGTTGTGATGTTCTCTTTCATTTGGGCTTCGCGAGACCCTTTGAGATTCAAACTGTATAAACTGAAGTGGGGCCATCGACTTACTGTTGTAGCATGTCTGTCCATGATTGTCTCAGTCATGACTGCAGTGTATCTAGTCGTCGAGCCAAAGTCAAGATGGCTTCCAATTGTAGTGATATTGATTGGGTGCAGTACTCCTATCGGGGTTGTTCTTATACTTGGTCATGAGGTTCTGCATGTTCCTTTGTAGGATACTTTTGCTGCTTTTTTGTAAATATCTATTGCTGGGCTTAATTTGTCAAAAAGAAAACTGGATCACAAATTCAATTTTAATGGAATTGGAGGGCCACATATCATCCAGATACATATTTGAAAAGTGTAACTCATATATCTTGTTTTTAAGTGAAAAAATCAACTATTCAACTCGCTAATTGTTAGTTGCATGTAAGCAAAAACAATATATTTAGAAGGCTTGAAATTGGATCCTATATTAAGTAAAAAAGGTTCTGTTTTTTTCTAACAAACTAGCTAACTAATAAAGCAACTTTGTAAATGATCAAAATAAATGTGGTGTTAATGTGGTACCTTTTCTCGCATTTTGTGGAACGTATTATTTTGATCTCTCCAACCATATTTGATTCTTACCAAAAAAAAAAAAAAATACAACCACACATATTTGTCATTTAATGCCCGAGAGTATTAATTGGGCACACACAACATATATAGAACGAGACAACAGACCGGTACTGAGTTCATCAGATTCCTAAGAGGAAGAGTAACAGAGGCGAGCATATCAAACTAATTAACAACTTTAGTTTTCTGTTGATTAATTTAGTAGCCAAAATAGTTAGTTTCAGTTTTCTGGCAACTCAAAATCTCAATTATGAAGCTGGGATAAATGTCAGACCTGATTTCTTTACTTCAGCGTGCTGCAGTTGGTCAATAGCAGAAAAAATGATGAAGCACTGTCAAGAAATGACACTTCAATATATTAAGAGTACATTAATTCCTTAGGTGGAGCTCTCCATCCAGTAGATCCATGGTCAGGTACTGTTTTCCTTGTCTAGGCTTCTCCTATCTTCTTATTTTTCTTTATCTAGCTACGGCCTTAGCCATAAATCAGAGCATCATTGATGGCCATCCATCTTAGAAAACCACCGGGAATTGAAACCCCATTTAGAATCAGTCATGGTGACTATTCAGTACAACTCCACATAGATACCTCACCTCGTGTATTGAATGCAGAGATCGACATGGGAAGGAACCTATTCTGGACACAGCGCAAGCCATGCAATCCTTGCTTCAAGCAACTGAACCAATTGCCTCCAACCCTGACTGGAGAAAGACAAACCCTCATCTTTTTTTTTGCTTCATATGCGACCATAAAAGGAGACTAGGTGCAATCGAATCTGCTTGATAAGCACAATGTACCTGTTCTGTATATTTTGTTAACGTAACTGAAATCACAGTTGGCTCAGAGTACATACCAGTTCAAAATATCCCTTTTAGATTGAAAACCAATGCGACATTGGTTGAATCGGGAACGACATTCATATTACTAATACAGCTAATCAAAGCAAGTGAAGAGAGATTGTATTGGACAAATAAACTACCCCTCGTTGATCCTATGAAAATTCCAGGGTTTGGTGAATGGCTTGGAAAATCGGCCGAGTCAAGGGCGAGCCGATCATTACCCGATTTTCGCCGTTGGCGATTTTTGTGCATAAATTCGAAGGAATCGACCGACATTTTTTCCTGAAAAATCGGTGAAATTGTTGAATCGCTGCAAATTTTGCCAATTTTCATTGATTTGTTTCGCTAAACGAAGGTGAGGAGGTGTAATCGGATCCGAACTATCCGCTCCGAATCCATTCCGCATTCGATTATAATCCGAATTCAAATTTAACGCTTTGGATCCAGATCCAGATAATCAGATAATTTTGGAGTAATCAGAATCAGTGTTGTAAAAAACGGTCTTAACGGCCGATTAAACGGCGGTCAAACCGTTCCGAATATGCTTAACGGATGTCTGTTGGCGGAAAAAAACGATTAATCGGCCGTTTATTCTCGTTTATTCCCCTTTTTTTTTTCTGTTTATTCCAGTGAAATTTTTTTTTCTATAATAGTGTGTGATAATAAGATTTATAAATCATGTATTGTAGTTTTATTTGTGCTTAGATATTCATCCAATATTTTTTATATATGTTTTTTTTTCTTCTTACTTACTTTGAAATTGATTAATTATTCTATTATTTATATACCATATTTTTTTTTACTTACTAATGTAATTTTTTCAATTAGTACGACATGTTTATTTATGAAATTATGTTATTATCATAATTAAATTTAGTGATTTTATGTTGGAATGATTTCTTTCTTTCAAATAATATGTTATTAGTATTTGAAAAAGCTTAATTCTCAAATTTATTTTTTATTAAATAAATGTGTTACTTACACGTGCAAAATGCTTACGTGTTACGAAGAAATAAGCATAGTGTCATGTTATAATAATAAAACTAACTTAAATTAAGTTTATTTGATAAATTTAATGAGTTAAATAAATAATTTTTAATAAACTATGATATATATACATAAATTTAATAAAAACGTTAAATTGTCCGCATAATTCCTATTAATCGGCCGCATACCGATTAATCACTTGGCGGTACCCCGTCCGTCCGACGACCGCATACCGTTATTTACAACACTGATTAGAATAGTATTCCAATACAGTTAGAGTTGTCTAAACGGAGCGGATAACCAATACTATCCGCTCCGTTTAAGGGGTGGGACCCAATGAAGTGAAGCTGTCATTATAATTCCAACGGAATGGGCCGTAAATATTGGGCTTTTTCTTATTTCATATTTATTTTAAGGTTTCGGTTATTTTGTTTATCCAAGTTTCTGATTACTTTTTGCTTCTTCCAATCAAAAGTTTCGGTTTTCTTTTCATTTACAAATTTAAAAAGAGGGAGAGCAAGAGAATGGAATTGTTGGATGATTATTAGATTTGTTTTGCGCACCAAATATCAAGTACTATTTATAGTCAAATAACATAGACACCGATAAATTTGTGTATTCATGACAATTAAAATAATATTCATTTTGATATTACCGTTTTTTGTATATTAAGCAAATAAACGGTCAAACTTTTATGAATGAATGATGGGCACAAGCTCAACGGAAAAATACACTGAATTGCAGATCCATTTTTTATATGCTAATTCATAAAGTTCTTTGCCTATAACTGACAATATTAAATGTTTAGTATTGAGACCATGGACAAAGCTCATGCCTCATGTCTAACCGATTTTTTTTTATGCATCCCAGAAAATCGTTTTAAAATAAATAGCACCCGGATCACTATTTTGTCAAAAATGACACTCATGTGAACTCAATCCGCGCATCCATCAGTACCAGGTGCGCAGACTAAGCAGTTTCACCAAATGGTGCGCGAACTGAGGAAGCGGACCCTGGTGCGCAAACTAAGGGGGCGGACTCGCAGATTCGCAGACTGAGGGCGCGCATCAACAATTTTAGCGTAACTTTAATTTGAATTTTAGATCCAAACCATCCAATCTATTCTAGCACGATTATTAAAGAAATCTGCACGGATTTTAAAGCCCCTGCAGTAAAATATCTCTACACATGGCACCTGTTAAAATACGCGTGCCATAAAATTGTGACACATGCCCCTGCCATAGCCGAATTTATTTTTACTAAAATGTGGGTCTTTGATAATTATGCTTTAAAATTTGTCCATATCTCTTTAATAATCGTGCTAGAAAAGATTGGACGGTTCTGATCTAAATTTCAAATTAAAGTTACGGGTGCGCGGCTCCTTTTGTAGCACCAAAATCGGATGCACGGCATCAAGCCGCGAACTCACGGGTCCGCCCATTCAATTCGCGCATCCGGGTTTGTGCACTCAGTTCGCTCACGGATTGGATGCACACCCTCAGTCCGCGTATCTGGGTTCGATGGATGCGCGGATTGAGTCCGCGGGAGTGTCATTTTTAATAAAATTGAGGTCCGGTGGTATTTATTTTTAAACCAGTTTCTAGGGTGCTACATAAAAAAAATCTGCATGTCTAATATATACTTGATTTGATATTCTGTGGTGATAAACAGTGAGCTTTTACGTAGAAATTGGATCAATAAAATTACTTCACAAATATGTAGCTCCATAATTCATAAAGATTAAAACGTTGATATTAAAATAAGTAATTTTTTATATAAATTTTGTGTTTTCAAAATATCTTTCTAACAAAGTTTTACTTCTCAAATTTGACAAACAGTTTAGTATTTGTGCTTACTATTATATAATTTGATCATGGCAAATTAGAAAAGAACTTTAGAAAATTATTTACTTTTTTTAGATAGGTACAAAAACACTATTTTTGAATGATCCAGAATCTTATCATATAATTTGGAAAATCTTATAATATCACCATTAAAATCTTTTGAAAAACAGTGATTTTCTACCTATCTAAAAAAAATTATATAAAATAGCAATTGCTTTATTAGCTTGCTAGTTTGTGAGAAAAAATAATTACTTTTTTTACTTGCGGTAGGTTTCAATTTGAAGCCTTCAAGACATAAATTACAAATAAATATATTGTTCTTCCTAACATGCAACGAACAATTATCAAATTGAATATTTGATATTTTTTTCACCTAAAAACAAGATATATGATGAGTTACAATTATCAAATGCCAATCTAAATGGTCTGTGACCCTACATTTCCATTAAAATTGAATTTGTGATACAGTTTTCATTTTGACAAATTAAAACCAGCGAGAGATACTTACACAAAAGCAGCAAAAGTATGCTACATACTCAAAGGAACATGCAAAACCTGGCGACGAAGTATAAGCACAACCCCGATAGGAGTACTGCACCCAATCAATATCATTACAATTGACAACCATCTCGACTTTGGCTCGACAACTAGATACACTGCATTCATGACTGAGACAATCATGGACAGACATGCTACAATAATAAGTCGATGGCCCCACTTCAGTTTATACAGTTTAAACTTCAATGGGTCTTGCGAAGCCCAAATGAAACAGAACATCACAACAAGGGCACTGCACATAGCAATTGTATTGGATATAACAAAGGGTTTGAATGCGGGTTTGTTACCAAGAATGGCAAAGCCTTTCGTTTGGTCATAACCACCGGGCATGGTAAAGAAGGCTGCGAAGGTGACGGTTGCAATTAGAGCTGCAACAAGTGTATATGTTTGTACACTTAGTTCGAAATAGTCAGTAGATGTTCTTTTCTTCATTCCAAAGGATCTAGATGATGGAACTGGTGGCAATTGTTGGTTCTTGCATCTCTTTTTCTCTTGTTTCTTTAGCTCCCTCCAAATATACATCTATTTAAAATGAATGGTCTTTAATTAGGAATGGTAAAAAGAAATAACAGTTATATTTAAGAGGTAGGATAGCCTCCCAGTTTTGAAATTTTTCTGTCAATTTGATAAAAAGAAAGGGCATGTGAGCATAAATAATGTGGTACTCACTAGATTAATACCTCATATATGTTTGCATCAAGCGTCTCAATCACACTTCGAGCAGTTTGGCCCTTCTTGTTTAACAAACAAGGGTTAACTCTTTTGTCTTTGAGAAGCAACAGAGCGGATTGTATCCTTGATTGCATAGCTGCAAGATGCAGTGGGGTATTTCCATCACAATCTTGATGGTTTATGATCTCCTCTGGCTCTATGCGTTTCAATAGACATTTGAGTGAGCCAAATTTCCCATTGTTGATTGCGACATGGACGATATTCCCACCATCTTTTCCGATCTGTTAAGCATAACAAAATAACGTCTCTTCAACAATAGACACACCCCCAAATTTCATTTTACATATGGTCTCCGTAACCTTTATTTCATTATTGAAAATCATTATAGGTGTTTTGCCGGTTACTTTAAAAATAAAAAAACTAATAAAAACGAAATAACATGTCAAGAACTATATGCATTCCTACCATCAGATCCAAAGTCCAAACTGTATAGTATAGAAAATGACATGTGAAAATAAAAAATTACACCCATTTCATTGAAAAAAAAGGACATTTCAATGGGAAAAATAACTCTCAAGCTTCTGCTACTAACTAGTGTGGCCTGAGAGGTACGCATACCAGATTGGGACTCAGTTTAAAAAATAAAAGAAACTAAAATAGCTTTAAATGGAACCAAAAGGACATCATAAGAATATATGGAAATCTTAACCCCTTATTCCCCAGGCTTTTTATATATCATGTCCAGAAACAAGTTTCCCATGAATACTGTAAAGTACAAAATGTAAGAAAAAAATAAAATAATAATGAGCAAAAAAGGAACCCCACCTGCTCTGCTGTGTCAGGACAATGTTTAAGGATTGCCTTGATTGCTGATTTGTAACCATACTTGACTGCCACATGGAGTGGGGATTGATCCCAGTAATTGTTGGCGTATGCAAGAGATGGATCCTTAATTATTAGCATATCCACAATTTTCTCATTGTCGCTCTGTGCTGCATAGTGGAGTGCATTGTTTCCATCACTGTCCACGTGCTTCGCAAAGTCACTCGTTTCTGGAATCAAGTTCATAGTATATGTTATTTTAATTCTCATGATTGTGTAATGTAAATTGTGATATAATAAGATGTAACTATTGGACAAGTTAGCCCAGGTTGAAGTTGCATATTGTTCAGTTGATGGGTAATTTGGGATCACTTTGTCTCAAGTTCGGGTTATCTCAAGTTTCAGTTTATTTAATTTGGTTTGGGTTGTCAAGGTTTAGATCATTCAGCTTTACCAGTTTTGGATATTGTGTCAATAATTTTGGAAACTTGCAGAATTTTGGATTATTATCAATCCTCACAGAAACTTATAAAGGCTATAATTAATACTTACTGATAGAACCGCCAACAACTGTTTGGTGACGTGGCAACTCTGTACCAGATACAGCCAGCTGAGTTTCCTCTTCCTTCTCAACCCATGATTGTAGTATCTCTTTGACCACCATTGTCATGCCTACCTGTGCAGCTAAATGTAATGGGGACTGTTCCCTTCCATTGAGCATATGGCCCACATCAGGTTTTACCTCTAATAGCCTCAGGGCTACTTCAGATTTTCCATGTATCACCGCCTCATGTAATGCAGTATTGCCTGTTGTTAGTACCAAGATAATTTATATATCCTATCATTGGAATATATAGGTTATCAACCACAAGAAAAGTAACAAAATAGAGTCAAGTCCTGTTTTGATAACAATGTATGTTGTGCCTGACAAATGAGCATGACACAATAGTGCTCAGGGGCTGACCCAAATAGGCTTTGAAAAAAAAAAATTAGCCCATGATTTTTTGGGGTATTATATATTCCTGGTTGACAAATTTGCCTTTCCCTTTTGGATTCCCATATTATTTCCTAGCCCAACTCATTTTCTTCCTAGACGCTTTTTTTGCCCCCAAGTTTGCCTTTTCTTTTTCTTTTCTGCTGTAGCCTAGGTTTGTGTTATTTTCTTTTGCCTACCCGTTGCCAAATCTTTGGTTATGCCCCTGATATGGGACTTTGCAGCAATCTTGTTTACAATTGCTGCAAGGTAGCCCCTGATAAGCATAGTTAAGAAGTCTCATACAGCATAGCAGCGTATAAGAAATATATCTGGGAAGAGTTCAAAGTTGATGCACTACCTAGCTTATTTGTTGCTGTAAATGGACCTTCAGATTCAATATCAATTGGCCTTTCCACGGAATTATTTATCAGCAGATCCACGACTTTCTTTTTACCACATTTTGAAGCTAAGTGTAGAGGTGTGTCACCGTCTATGTTCTTTTCAAGAACAAGTGTCTCGCATTCTCTGAGGATTCTTTCAGCAAAGTGGTGGTGACCGAGGCGTGCTGCAATGTGTAATGCTGTGTTTTGTTCAGGAGTTTTGGAGAGAAGGATTTTTGGGTCTGTCAGAATACGCTTTAACTGTTGCAGATTGCCTTGAGTCACTGCCTTATGCAGTGCTGGATCCATAATCAGTTTCTGGAGATTCCTTTTTTACTAAAAAGGGAAAAAAAAACCAACAAGTTATATAATGGCTAGTCTTGAAGTTTATAGTTAGTTTACTGCAAATAATAATAGTGTAACAACCACTATCAGTATTTCAAAAAAAAAAAAAAAAATAATAGTGTAACAAGCAAGTTAATTCTCTTTGTAAATTGTAAGTAATATGGATCAGTTCACAGTTATGTCCTGTCAGAGTGTCAGTTCATTCATCTATTTAATTAACCATGTTCTAAATCCAAGGCATTGCATTGCAAGATGTTGAGTGCACCCAATATAATAAATACAATGGTGATTATACGATGCAAGAACAAGGCATTTGTATGTATCTTGACCATATGTATATAGTATATATGATAAACAGTTATAGAAGCTAATAGCAAAATAAATATAAAAACAAATCACACTAAAACATAATAAAAAAATATATACCTATGAAGTTCTGGAGAGAAGCTTGTGTTTGTCTAGAGATGATACTGAAAGAGTTATCTTCATTATAAGTCATACACCACATGTGAATAATGCCTTTCTTGTCACTGTCCTTGGCATCTACTTTTGCCCCAAGGATGGTACATCATATTCCTTTAGAAGAAGGGTTAAGAATCAGAATGTATTATTCTGATGTGAAATTTGTAAGAAGCATGTCAGGTCAATTACTTCTGGAATCCAGTGGATTTTAGTGTTATTCAATTTTTCTTAAATTCTAATGTTTTTGCTCTCTAACATGTATTAAGATGATCTTTGCCAATTGTAAGACAATGTTCTTAATTCCTGAAATTTTAATGCCGCCCATTACCTATAACTCCTTTTTTTTTTTAAATCCCTAATTCAAAGACAATGTTTGTATCCGAATAAAAGATACTGACAATTGGACAACTGGAGTCTCAAGTCTGATCATATTTTATGTTCAATGTCTTCAATAAGCCAGTTGTCCAGTCAAATAAAGAAGCAAATCCAGTCGCAACGCTATTTAATATCTCTAGCTAGGAACGAAAAGATAAGACACCAATTTACAGTTTGTGGGGCTTTTCTGTTTCTAGAATCAGCACATGAAAATTGAAAATATAACTCTAAGAAATATAATTTTTCTCGTAAATATTATTTCGAAAACAACAGAATGTAAACTGATCACTATAAAAAAGAAAAGAGAACAGGACATACTTTTAAATTAAAGTTGAACAAATCAAATGATATGAGTAAAGGCCTTTTAATTAAAGAGATCATTACCAACCAATAGTAGTAAATGAAATGATCGCTAATTGAAAAGGCTAGAAATTTTTATCATTACCAACAAATCGGACGGTTCAGATTTACTCTCACTGGCTCGGGACGCTGATGGAGGGGCAGTATTAATTTTGCTTTGAGATCCGTGCCAACATCTTATTTGGTCCGTCTGATCAAAACAAACGGACCAAATTAAAAAAACCGCAGGTGCGGAGCTCTGCAGAGAATGTGATTCCTTTCGAGACCAGGTGAACCCTTTTCACTTTCCTCGTGCATTAAGATATGAATAGGGATGTACCCTGATTTGGAGGGAACAATTTTTGACGATCTAGAGTAAAGAAGTCACTCTCTGCCACTCTCCTCTTCCTTTCGATTTTAATTTTTGGAGCACGTCACTTTCGGCTTTTGTCCTTACCCTCTCCTTCTGGTGCGTATCCTCTGAGATATCTCATATTTTACGTGACCGACGTGTCCGGTGCCTACTCGGGGATAGCGCGGGGGCAGTTATTTAAGCTTTGAGATTCGTGTAGAACGTATTTGAACGATTAAGATTTTCCAAAAAGTCACGCAAAAATATGAGATATCTCAGAGGATGCGAATTCCTCTTCGGTACCCTACATTAGAAGGGGGAGGAGAAGAAGGGTTCTGAATGGGCTGCAATTAGGGGAAGATGCCATTATAATTTCAACGGAATGGGTCGCAATTTTTGGGCCTTTTCTTATTACGTATTTATTTTCTTAAGATCCTTTTTTTTTTTAATCAAGTTCTAATTACTTATTCCTTCTTCCAATCAAAAGTTTCGATTAACTTTTTATTTAGAAACTTAGATTTTTTTTATGGACTAGCTTTCAATGTTGTGCCAAACGAACTAGTATTAAGATTATATACAAGATGAAGGTTACACAAGTAAAATAATTTAGAATCACTTGATAGCCACTATCAAACTTAAAAAAAAAAAACAAATTAGAATCAATGAAACATTTTTATTAGTTTCTTATCTTCATTTACATTAGAACTATTTCAATTTATGATCTATATTTTATTTTTGTAAAATACATCATCCATAAAAATGTATAATTATTTAATTTGAATATGTTATATTTAACTTTCGTTGGTTTGTCTACTCTGAGTGAGAATCCATCATGCCATCTGTTTAGTCTTGAATGTTTGTATTATATTATATTAATAGATTATTTTATTGTAATTTTTTGTCTTAACATAATTTATAGACAAACTAATATTTACACAAAAAAATTAAATTTTTTGAATAAAAGACGAGATTATTTTAAAACAAAATCCAAAATTTCAATTTGATTCGACTGATTCCTACTGATTCATTAGGAGGTTCTGAATCCGGTTCCGATTCCATAATCAATTTACTGATTTCACATCTGATTCTGATTTTCAAAACCAAACTTTGAACTTTGATTCAAAACCACCGATGGCATTGCCACAGGAGAAAGTTGCTTCTGGAGTGACCCCAAAAAAAAACTGCTTTGCATGATGATTAGTAAGAGTTATCATTTGCATTATAACTAATACCATAATAGGAATTAGGAAATATAATTAATGCAGATGGACATTCAAATTGTTTACGATGCAGTGATGGCAACAATGTACGCATTACCATTCGGATATATTTCATTTATAATGTCATGAAATTCATATAACTAATTTCTTTTATAAAAATTATCTTCAGAACGAAATGACAAAATGGACTTGTTGACAACGAGAGATTCTTTTGTAAATATATAATACAATGAAATCCTATAGAATTATACACTTCTCAATATATTTTTTTGTGGCCGGGTCATAATTGATGAATGGCCAGCACACTATAAAACCAAATCGTGCTTGGCATATCATCAAAATATTAAAAAATAAATAAATGGAACTATCCATTGTTAACTATCTACAACTTGCTGCACACAGCAGGCTCAAAGGAGAGCATCCCTTTTTGCATATCATACAGTATATTCATATTTTGCTGCTGCATGTTACCCAAGATTGATATGCCTCTTGTGCCAACCATTCCGAGACAAAGCAGCTTACTCGCTGTATCTTCCACCATGTAATTCTCTATTGGCAAGTCTATATCCGCACCGGCGAAATGAAATATCATTTTCGGGATGTTGACTGATTTAATGCCTCCTTCTGGCAAAGTGAAGCAAAGACTCAGCCCAAGGCTGGCCCCACTCGCTTGTGGCAACTTGATTCGTGACATGAATGCTCGCGTCACCATTATAAAAGCTCTCTCCTCCAATGCAGTTACAGTCGTGCCTGAATCTATGATTAACCCACCGCCTCCGTCTCGTGTCAATTGGAACACACCTGGTGGTATTGGAAGAAGAGTTTCACCGACAGTGATCCCTTGTAAGGAGAGGTAATAGAAGGAACTCATCGGTGAACCGGTTGGGTTAGGCATGAATGGTGTTGATTTGCTGGCATTACTAGTAATGTTAGCCCAGGAACCGAGGAGGAGAATGCTTGAACCTTTGTTATGTATTGAGTTGAAACAATATGAGAATTTTGTTACATTTAGCTGAGATACTAGTGACAGAGCACCACGCCCCATACCTACAATCCCGCTCGAGTTATCGGTTGCCCCAACATTGTTGGTTCCACACCCAAACCCGACATCGGGAATCCTGACTGAGTTATCAGCTCCGAAGGAGAACGTCTCAAAACCCATTAAACCTTTTGTTGAACTACCATCACCATATGAGTATTCATAGTCACATTGAGAATTACACAGAGATTTTGGCAAAGCTTTGCAGAGGGAAGAAGAACATGGAATCTTAGAGAATGTAGTTGAATTGGCCGGTGTGAATATAGGGTTCGGTTGCGAGAAGCATGCAATGCAAGGGCTGCACTGGGTCCAGATGAGATCGCTTCCAGTGTCTAAAATGGCTGACATGAGCACAGGTGGAGTCCCAATAGATATATCTATTACGTAAGATGCTGTGCTAGCATGGCAACCTGCACTGAAATTATTTGAGGGACCAAGGCTAGCGAGGTTGGAGATACGTTTTAGACTGCGATGCGTGGCTCGACGAACAAGCTCTGACCTCGAGAAATAAGTGGTTGAGTCGACATACTTGAGCTCAAGACGTGCACCATGCCAACTAGAGACTAGAAAGGGTAGAAGGAAGAGCAAGAAAATGGTAAGAGGTTGTACAAGAGACATGGTTTGTGAGGGAAAGAGATGATTAGATGGTGATTTGGCCCTGGTTTAAATATCATAGTAGGGTTGCAACGAATGAGAAAGATTATTGATAGTTTCAAATGCATTAGAATACATAGATGGCACCAGGATAGATAAACAAGAGAATAATTGACTTGACAATGCAAGCTATGGTGGCAATGTGGATAGCACGTATATATATGTGTTTTTTAAAACTTGGTAGTGTCTACCAAGACTAAATTGATAGATTTGCTTAGTACATCAGTTCCTAAGTATATAGCACGTATATATGTAGGTTGGTTAATTTGACGCGAGTGTGAATTAATTAGATTTTTGGAACTTGATTGGATATGAATATTACAAAATATAAGTGATTAATGCTTTATATAGAGGAGGGTTCCAATGCATCCAAAATTTCATGCTCCTATTTGCATCCATTTTTTTTTTATCTCTTTTATCTTTATTTTCAAAGTCCGAATAGTCGATCTGAACCGTTCAACACAATCATCGTAATAAAATATGCTTGGAGACCAAATTTTATATTTTTTGAAATTTTTTTACTATTTTTTAAGATATGTACAAAATCACTTTATCGGATGGTCTAGAATCTCCTTAAAACAATGATTTTGTACCTATTTTAAAAAATAGTAAAAAAATTCCAAAAAATATAAAATTTGATCTCCAAGCATATTTTATTATGATAATCGTGTTGAACGGTTCAGATCGACTATTCGGACTTTCAAAGTGAAGATAAAGAAATAAAAAAATGAATACAAATGAGAGCATAAAATTTTGGGTGCATTGGAACTCTCCTCCTTTATATATTCATATTCTCCACGAAATACTTGATTTGCCCCGAAACCATTGATCTTTAAATATTCTCCACGAAATGGTATACATCCAACCAAAACCATTGAATATTATTTAGGATCCATGGTTTATAGTTCTGTTTATTATTTATACATATTAAACGTAAATACAGGATTAAGGATGTCTTTATAATACATCCAAGCTACAAACCCTAATTAAAAAAAGACACCGCATGAAATCTATATAATTTATTACAGGACAAAAAAATTAATCGAATGTACAACGAAAGCACTAGAAAACACCAAGAAGAGTAGCGGCAGCAAAGATTAAGAACAAGACTCCTCCCAAGAACCCAACCTGTGCAATAATAAATTAAAAACAAAGTTCTTCAACCATCCAAAAAAAGGTCATTTCTTAATTGAATTATTTTGTGACCAGTTTACAATTTCATACTAACATCCATTTAACGTGGGCCCAAAATCCCTCGGTATTACTACCAAGCTAAATAAATCATGAAGTAGGAATGAGATTGTTATAATTTCTTTATTTCATTTTCTTTTATATTTTTCCTATAGTTGTTATGAGGGAATTTTAACTTTCTTGTTTACTTTGGGTTCAAGTACCATTTTTTTTTTTTTTTGACAAATTGGCTCAAGCACCATTGCCATTGCCAAATTTATATTCAAACATAAAATTGCATACCAGTTTCTCAGAGATATAATTGGCCAGAAATGCACCCCCTAAGATGGCAACAGAAGTAGCTATGAGGTGTCCAGCTATGGCCCCACTTGCAACCCCAAAAGGAGACTGCAAGGCACAAAGAAATAAACAATTGATGAAACGGCAATCAGACTCTGCTTCGAAGAAACAACATTCACTTGAGCTTAATTTCACTTAATAATATACCTGAGCAGCACCCAGAGCAATGGTTGCCAGCATAGATCGGTCTCCCCACTCCTACAAATTGTGTTTTTACATGATCCATTAGAAAATGATTCAAAACACTCAACTCTAAAAGTAGCAAGTTAGCATCATAAGAAAAAACCAACCGCAAAAAAGATAAGGCTGAAGGACTTCCAAACTATTTCCAGAGGATTTGTCAGCTTCTTTGCTGTCTGTTGAAATTCAAACAAAAATAAATACATCACATGTACATCTGTGAAAATTTAAGAGGCACAGCAACAGGCCATCACAAAGAGAGAGAAAAACTAGCCCAAAGGTTTCCATTTCCATTTTTTTCTACTGGGTTTACCCCTTTCCTTTCCTTAACCCTGTGCCCCAGAAGAGGGAACGTAAGGGGAGGAGAGGAATGACCGGACCTGACCAGCCCATGTTTACTTGCTCCAGGATACTAAATTTTGAGGGGAAGAGATGGGCAGAGGAGGTGAACTCTATATACAAATTATTCAAATTTTATAACCCTCAAATTCCATTCATTTCTGAGGAGGTAAACTCTTTACAGTTTTCTATTTTCTTTTAATGGTAATACCAAAATCCCATTCATTTAACCAAGTCTGGAATATCCAGACAAGAAGTATCTGAAACCTCAAATGGGCCAAATGTCGATATGGCCCAACCTGCATGACGGATGACCTAAATTTCACCTGTACCTGATTTGACCGGTGCAATTGGTTTTGAAACCTTTAAATGTAATTGTTACCTTTTCTTTAACGAGTTCCTCTGCTTCTACAAACTCACCCAGATGCTCCGAATTCTCAATACCATCCTTGCTTGACTTGGAAGGAAGCTCCCACGCATCTTTAATTGATTTTAAACCGAATAATGTAAGGAGAGCCACCGCTGCATACTCACCAATAGGCAATGCTGCATTTAAATAAGAACACACCCCAGTTCAATTCCCTTATGAGAGAGAAAAACAAAAAAGGTGGATTAACAAAAAATTAATAATGAGGTACTTGCTTAATTAAGACAATGGGAGAGAGAGAAAGATGTACTGGTCTGAAATTGGGATGGTACGGATTGAAAAATGCGGCCAATGACAACAGACAAGATTGTCATGAGTGAAAGAGCACCCATTGATCCAAGTAGCACCTGACCATTATTACAATTTAAATAACTTAATTTTTCTTTTGTTAAGAAAAAGGCAACGTACTAGCTTTTTCATTTAATATGGGAAAAAGAAGTTTACCAGAGCTCTCTTGTACTGCATGGCCAATAGTGCAGCAATAAAGAATGTCTATGACACAACAAAGAATTAGTTTTACTTAACTTGCTCTAACCATAGTATAGATTCTATTAGAAAAAATGTTACAAGTTACTGTACCTTATCACCAATTTCAGAGACAAAAATCAAACTAAAAGCAGCAGTAAATCCAGATTTGGCAAGAGCATCTATAACAGTAGATGGCCCCCCTTTCAGGGAAAGAATCAGTGCAAATGCAACAGTGCTGACAGCAAGTACCCCAGCTATAGAAAGTGGGTACGGAATTCCTGGGGTTGGTACCAATCTGAATTTTAAAGAATTAAGTCAGTTTGAGTGTTTGACCACCTTTTCGGGTTTAGTTGCAACAAAAGAAATAGACTGAGATGAGATTTTTCTTTTTCGGCCACAAATGCCTGTAGGCTGGCTGTGACAAGATTTTGTTAATTCTACATAATTAGTTATGACTATATATGTAAGTAAAATTACAAGGCTATTTAGAGTAAATTGACATATTAATTGCAAATTCATAGACACATTGAATATTTAGGTGAGGGGCCTAGTAAAAGCAATTACGATTGCAAACAAATAAAACAAAAATAAACAAACAATTAGAAAAGGCAAAACTATTAACTGATTAGAAGAAGTAGAGGCATCAGAAGAATCGCCATGGCTGTTTCCTCCTTCAAAGCTTCCTGTTCCCACATTCGAAGCTTGTGCTCTGACATCACACAGTTCCCATTTCAACTTTCCCGTGCATCTTCCATATCTTACTAAATTAAGAAAAGTAAAATTCGTCAAACAAATATAGAACTAGAAGCAATCGAACACTCTCTCAGACTAACAGTTCACTGGTAGTATACCGTGACGGAGGTGACGAAGGGATAAAGAGGGGCCAGGCCGTAGAGGCGGAGAAGGGGGAGATAGGAGACGGGGCCTACTGACAGTGGATCTAATCTGCCAGCTGTCAGCATGAAAAGGGAAGTGCTTCAGAGAGAGGTCCATCTCTCTAGGAGTCCACCCTGCTCTTCTCTCTTGAGACGGGAGGAGAGAGCTCACAACTGGAGATAAAAAACACCAACTCTATTAGTCTAGTTTGTTCTTGCTAATAAGATGCTCGGGGATTTGGAATTCTTATCACCTAAAGTAAATCAATTTTTATGTATAGATCTGAACTGTCAGATCTGTTTCATCACGGCTATTAAAGTATCCCGTGCATTCCATCTTGTGCCGGATTGGCCCAGATTCTTATCGGATGGTTCCAATAAAAACTCAAGATTTAAATTACTTCAGTTGATGCGGACACGTGGTTCTGCGGATGTGTACCCTTTTCAATCGAGAGTTCGACACCCGCATTTGTTGTTAACGTGTACGAATCCTCGGAAAAGTGTGGGGGTTGAAAGTTTGGATACTAAACCCGCTTCTTGACCTCCGGGTCTGGCCTTTTAAGGCCTGTTTCGGCCCGTATTGATCGACTACCAAGTTCTCTATCGGAGTTGTTGAACTGAAAGCATGTTACACCCGAAATTAACCGAACTTGATCCAATACCCTGAATCAGGGTACTGTATCAGATTAATCACCATATTACATGAATTATTAAATCAACCTAACTGGATCTGTCCTATGTCAGGCCTCCTCCCGTAATCCCGTTAAAAACAAAAGGGACATCTCCATTTTAGTTTATCTTATTTGGCAAGAAAAAAAAAATGAAAAAGTCTATATGCGTTTATATTTCTTGAATGTAAGGAGTTATAAATAATCGAACACTTAAAACCTTTTTGTTGTTATTTCCTTTTATCTTGTTGGGTAAAAAGAAATTATAATGGTCTCTTTCTCTTTTATAATTTGTGTTTAATTTTTATACGTTAATATATAATTCTTTTAACTCATAAATTTATTATGAAAATTTTATATAATTATAAGACGGAATTTTGTGAGAAATTATAAGAAACTTTTAGCACACTGAGTGGGATCTTGAGATTTGAGAACCAAATTCCCACTATGCCCTTGTAAATAAATGGAAATCTGGAACAGGAAATTAAACGCCAATTGCTTATAAATTAAACTAGTATAATAGTTGACTGATGCACAACTTCACCATAACTGTGACAGCACCATTACAGTTGCTAAATTTATTGGTTCATCAACAGATGCACCAACTCCAGATTCTCTCTTCTAAATGCAAAAACTCTTCACCAAAAGATGCACCACCGCCTCCGATCCATGGCGGCCTGCGCGGACAAGGATAGACCCTTTGATCTGCCCCCAGTGGTTCCGATCGACAGTGAGAAAAAACAGACGATCAAGATCTCGATATATTTTGTGACATGGTGGTCTCTGAATGTAGTGTTCAACATATACAACAAGAAGGTGCTCAATGCATTTCCTTTCCCTTGGCTTACTTCAACTCTTTCTCTGGCAGCCGGGTCCCTCATCATGTTGTTCTCGTGGGCAACCCGCATTGCGGAGGCCCCAAAGACTGACATGGATTTCTGGAAGGATCTTACTCCGGTAAGAATTATGTCTTTTCTTCTATGAATTTTAGTTAATTGTTTGAAAGCATGCAAGCAAGAGGTGCACAGGTACTGATACCAGGTTAAGAGGCGAAAAGCAACACGAGATGATGGAAAAGAATACATAAAACACTATACTTAGATACAACACATTCGTTTCTTTACAAGGGTTTGTCAGATTTGTAAGACCTTCAAGGACTAATTGGTAATAAGGTAACATGGATGAGTTGTCAGAATATTTTGAGTTGAGAATTAGGATCAGGGATGGTGATCCTTTATAAATTTGTAACCAATAATGTAATATGGGATTTAATAATGGTAGTGCATTTTGTTAATATTCTTATGAAATTAAATCAAGGGGCTTGTTTCTCATTTCTCAATATTTATTTAAAAAAAATGTAATTATCTTCACTAATGGAGTACAACCTTTTACGGTTTTACCCCCTTTGTTCCCCTTTCCTTTCATACATTAACTGATATAATTCTTAACTTAATGAATTTAATTATATCTATGTAATTTAGGTTGCCATTGCTCACACCATTGGACATGTGGCAGCAACCGTCAGCATGTCCAAGGTGGCCGTCTCGTTCACTCATATAATTAAGAGTGCCGAGCCAGCTTTCACTGTGTTCGTTTCATGTTTTTTCTTGGGCGAGAAATTTCCTTTACCGACGTACCTCTCTCTCTTGCCCATCATTGGTGGCTGTGCTCTGGCTGCTGTGACAGAGTTGAATTTTAACATGACAGGTAGGTACCAAGAGGTTTATTTGTTATTTATAACAAAATTTCCTCTATTTGAGTTAAAACATCATTACTATTAATAGTGAAATGCAGCAATAATTGATGAACTGTGGCAATCATGGATGATGTGCAATTTAAATGTTAAAGTATTAACAATAGCAAAACCTAAAGCTACATTAAACATTGTGCCGATTTACTCTTTAGTTAATTCAGAGAATTTACATTCTTGCTGTTTACTCAGGATTTATGGGGGCCATGATTTCCAACTTGGCATTTGTATTTCGCAATATTTTCTCGAAAAAAGGGATGAAAGGGAAATCGGTAAGCGGCATGAACTACTATGCATGCCTCTCCATTATGTCTCTCTTGATTCTGACCCCATTTGCCATCGCTGTCGAGGGCCCGCAACTGTGGGCTGCTGGCTGGAAGAAGGGAGTCTCACAGATTGGTCCTAACTTTGTTTGGTAATTACTAATTAATTGACAAGCGTGCACTGATTTTCCATTGTACCTATATATATTTTATACCTGGTTTATGAACTGGTTAATTCTGACCATGTTGTTTACAACTTTGCATTTTCTTTGACAGGTGGGTTGCTGTACAAAGTGTGTTCTACCACTTATACAATCAAGTATCATACATGTCGTTGGATGAGATATCGCCACTCACATTTAGCATCGGTAACACCATGAAGCGCATTTCGGTCATTGTATCGTCTATAATAATCTTTCATATACCGGTACAACCAATAAATGCTATTGGTACGGGAATTGCTATCCTCGGCACCTTCTTCTACTCGCAGGTATTTTTTTTAATTAACTTTTTCTAATCTCATTCCAACTATTGGTTAGCTGAAAATTTTCTCATGGCGGTACATGGTGCTTTAATTTTAGGTTAAGAAGTGAGCTGTACTTGACAAAGATTGGATTGCTGGATTCTAACTAGAAGAATTTCCCTCTTACCAAGAGATGCAAATTTTGTATCTTCACGTGTACGAATATTTTATTGGTTGTATTCTCCCGATTAAAATAAATATAAATATTGTTTGAAATCAAATTTGAAAATATTATTTTTCCAAGGGCGAAATCAACTAATTATGTGGCTGTGCAGCTTGTAAAAATAAGCAATACAAGTTTGACTATTTTTCTTCTGATGTCTTTCACAGTTTGAAAACATGAATGAATCGCCAGTTCGCCACGACCAAAACCCTCATTATCCACTGATAGCAATAATTTGGCATAATAATTACTTTTAATCAAAAGCTCACAAAAGTTACATGGTAGTTGCATAAAGAATGGCACAAAAAAATCATCCCTTCTGCAAATAAATTTAATTGTTTCTATTTTGTTCAAATTTTGTTTTCATATTTTTCGATGGAGACTGTGTTCTCTCATATGTATCTTTAGTTGAAAGTAAAAAAAAAAAAAAACAATGACAAACATCATGCCATTAATAGTAAACAACAGACAGGATCGAGCCCTGTTTCAGTTGCTCTTGTCCTAATATAATCGATCGGGAGGTAGAAAACCACAAATAACTCAATCGGTGCATGGGAGAGAGGTATTCGTCGAGCAGTCAGAAGCTAGATGAGTGAGAGCAGCCACTATCATCAGAGGTGGAGTCGATGCAACCATTCAAGGGTCACTGGGGTTGCTATGTAACAGTGAACACCATTGTGAACAGAGGTAAAGGCTGCTTGGGCTAGTAAATTAAGTGAAACTGAATTTCAAAGACAATCAATTACAAAGACAGAAAATTTAATATGAAGATATAATTAATGAACCACATTGAAATTATTGATATCCTACTATCCTGAACTCATTAGTCATTGAGGCCAAAAGAATCATTACATTGTACCTGTTTATAAATCATTCAAAATTCCATAAGAAATAGTATGATGCAAAGATCGAAGAAAACATACATTACAATATCTATGCTTACAAATTCCAATATGGCAAATCATTGCATCTGAACGAATTCTAGTTTGCACAATTTTATACATAGCTAAGTGAAAATCAAGGCGACAAAAACTTGTAGGATCAGGAAAAACAAGCTTGGTGAAGAACTGAAGCGAGCAGATGAAAAGGTAGTTGTGCGCGTGCCATTGGTGCCGCCGCATTGCAGCTGTTGTGGCCTGAAACACCAAATGAAGTCATAATTAATTACCTAAAATTTAGATGAAAATCTCAATAAATTTCTTCTAAAATCCAAATTGTAAATTATCCCCTGTTTGTGATGGATAATTTATGTTTTTGGCAGTCCAAGTTTTCATGTGAAAAATCTTAATTGGCCTGGAAAGTTTTATTTATAAATATTTGTAGACTTTAGAAGTCACAATGATATATAGAATCAGGTATTAAGGGTATATATAAGCAATTGGGGTATACTAACATATATATATAGTTGAATAACCGTTTGATAATAAATTAAGAAAAGAACAGTATAAAGAAATCTCCGTAACTTGTCGCACTGAGCTGGCTCAAATGACAACATCTTGTTCCCGACATTGTAAAGTATATGCGTGTTTTGCTGCTGGTAGGCACCAAAAATTGACAGAGTTGGAAACTCGATCATCGCTAAACAAAGCAATCCACTCCCTGGCAAAAGCAACATGTAGTTCTCCTTCGGCACAATAAAATCACCAGCGCCAAAGTGAAATATCATGTCTGGCATGTTTGGCATTGAATTTGATTTTGATACAAAACAGAGATCAATGGCCGGATCGACTGTGTACTTAGACAAAGGTAAGTTCACAATAGAACTGACCTTTTCTCGTACCACCACATAAGCACTGGAAATTAAGCCTGTGAATGTCGAACCAGAGTCGATGATCACACCACCTGTTCCATCTGATTTTATGTTGAAACTGTTGGTTGGAATCTGTAAGGTATCCCCACCAATCGATATCCCTTTCAAGTTAAGGTAATAAAGGCTCGGTACACGGGGATTAATTACTATCGGAATCGATAATGCATTCTTTGAGTTCAAACATGCGCCAGAGCCCAACAAAAGGGTACTTGTGTTCATGTCTAATAATGGTGTCAGGCAATAAGAAAACTTTGGCGAATCGAGATAATCTATCAGAGAGAAATCACCCATACTGAGCCCGACTATACCCGATGTATTGTCAAAAGATTCTGTGCTGTTACTCGAGCAACCAAACACCACATCTGGAACTGAGACAGTTCCACTTTTCGATGCAAAGGTGAAGGTCTCCTTCGACAAAGATCCAGTGGTGGACGACTCATCTGCATACCCGTACGTGTATTGGCATTTGGCAGAGGTGCAGGTGGTTCTAGAGTAAAATTGGAGTCTTGTACACACATCGCTGCTGCATGAGACCGTATTGAAGGATGTAGATTTGGCAGGGTTGAATATTGGAGTTGTTTGCTGAAAGCAATTGATACAAGGCTCGCATTGCGTCCAGATGAGGTTGCTACCAGTATCCATGATAGAAACAAGTTGTACCGGAGGGGTACCGATGGATAGTTCCATTAGGTACGATGAGCCGGAGGACTGTAGTCGGCTTTGACCATTTAAGGTAGATGATTGTTCTAGTGTCGATCTGATGGCTTCATGTCTTGATGTAGCCCGTTCTACTCCACGCGATATGATCTCGGATTTGGAGTACGACCCATACGAGTCGACATGTGTTAGGCGGACTTGTGTGCCTGCTATGCAAGATAAACATATGAAAAAAATACCAACAAGGAGCTGAGCAAATATTAGAGATATTTTCTCCATTTTGGATTCCAGTTATTGCATTTTCATTAAGAAGAACAGAGGTTTTGTTTGTGCATGGTATGAGTTGTGTTTATGGCTCTCATGATCTTCAGAAGTTGACTACACAAAATTAGAGACCACAAACTCAGATTTTTTTTTCCTTTTCAGAAAAAATAAGGGGCTAGTTCGTATATTTTATTTGTTAAAATAAAAGGAGTATATAAAATACCAAGTAAACTGTATTTAATTTGCCTCGTCAAGAAAACATGCATTCAACTAATTAAGGAGTAAGGATAGTGCGCTGAATTGGTCATCCAATTCGTTTTTTTCTCTTCTGAATATTAATTTTCTTTGTAGAAGTTGTCCTTTTAATTTATTATAATTTATCTTCCTAATTTATCTCCAAAAAAATTTACAAGGTATTATTCATCCATTTACGAAATTGTAACACACTTGTTAGTCATGCATATTGTTGGTAAATAATTAAGAAGAGTGTCCGTATTACCTTAATGTTAAATACGTAAGCGAGAATTGATCAAGTAGCTGACTTGCTTTATAAGCAACGCACTTCTTCAAACTGTCCCTCTTATCATTTTAAAATTTGCAAATATCTCATTGAAGTCTATCTACTTAAATTAATCCCACTCTATAAATTTTAAGAAATTATAGTGCATTTAGAGAAACAGTAGATATATGACTGTATCTTAAAAAAACAATCACAAAGAGAGATGAAAGCACAAATTCTCGCCCTAATCTTCTTCGTTAATTTTTTGGTAATCGAACCTCATGTTATATTGCCACCAAATATTATATCAAGCGACACTAATTAAAATCGACAAAAAGCTCGAGACTTGTTGCAATCCCAACAAATGCATGAGGCAAATAACAATAATATATTCATAACCATATAATATATTTGCCAACATTATGATCGCTAGACAATTTATTCATGTTTACTTTTTAATTAATACATGCACTGAGTATTAATTCATCATGTCAATATGAAAACATCACATTACTTGTCATGCAACAATCACATTATAGCAGAATATAATAATAATAATAATAATAATAATAATAATAATAATAATAATAGTAAGAATAATAATGATGATGATGATGAAAAACAAAAGAGAGAGAATGCAAACCGCAAACAGCTGGCTCCTAATACTCCCTAAATTCCATTGGTGAGGATGATTCATTACTTCTATATTTTTCTTTGTTCCAATCAAATTCGTCATATGAGCATATTAATTTATGTCTGGTTATATAAAAAATCTAACTCAACTATTAGAATGGTTTTAATTGAAATAGGCTATTTGGGTCTTGTTTTATCTCAAGAAATATACAATACAAGAATATATATAAGCCGCACGCTACAACCCAATTGACTTGTAATTATGAAGATAGTCAATATAACCTATAGCTGTAGAGTATGTCATGATGGAGAATTAATGAAAAAAAAATGATTAAAGAAATACAAGACAAACTTAAGGATTCACTCATCCAATTAAATAATATTTAGGAAAATTATTCAACCCTAACATTGTCTAAAACAAGATTAAAACAAACGCGTATTTCCCTTGCTAATTAACATTGTCTTAGGAGAGATTAATCCAAATAATAAGTTTCATTTCTCTTCTCATAAGCTCCTATATATAAACACTACAACAAATAGTATCTCTTCAAATCTAGTTGTTAACGCACTAATCTTCAATTATCCTATATAAACACTAGATTCTCTAGGATTGTTTATTCGAATAACTAAAATCAATTAGTCGTTAATTAGCAACAAAATTTAATCAAGTGCAATACAGAGCAACAAACTTTTAAAACATATTCAGTACATAGAAAATCAAATTGACCAAAGCACCAAACTATACAAATTAATATAGCATCACATAAGAACAAAATATGCATACAATTAATAATACAAGCACAAGTAAACATGAAACATTCTTTCATCAGTTTTTTTTTTGAGTATAAGTTGAGGATCAAGCCACACAATTATTGTAACATCCACAAGGGGATCCTCTTGCATCCGGATTTCGAACATGTGTTCATGGGTTATCACACTGAGTAGGAGCAAAAGAAAGAACTTCCTTGTCGACATCATACAATATGTGGAAGTTTTGTTGTTAATAATTGACAAACTATCTGAGCTAAAAATAGCGAGGCACCAATATAAATAAACTTTCTGATAAAGAAAGAGAATTCGTAAGGTAATGGATCCGATAGTATCACTCGTAAGAGACCACAATGCATTTATTCAAGCACTGCACTATACAACTCCGTTGGTAGACAAGGAAAAAGCCAAGGAGATCAAAGAATTTGAACTGTTACACGAATCAGAGAGGATAGTTTTCATTGAGAAGAAAGAAGATTTCTTTGTTTTTTTGCCGTGATTTTTATTAATATCCAACATTAAATAGAAAATTCCAAATTTGCACAGCTCCATTGGATATTTATAAAAGTGTCCAAACCAGCCAATAATTGGCTGGTCCTTAAAATTTTTTTAGAAAATATTATAATTTTTTTTGTATTAAAATATTAGAAATATTTTTTATATTTCTTTGAAATTAGATAGAATATTATATAATACTGTCGATTTTGAAATTTAATTTATTTAAAATTAATATTATATTTTTTTTCAGATGGATATTTATTAATGCTCTAACAATTTGATATGTGTCTTTCTGTTATAATGCATCTGTATTAATTTTTTATAAGTAATTTCTGTCATTTCTAAAATATCTGGATATTATACATATATTTATCTAAGAAATTTATTTCATCAAATGTGGATCATAAACGGACTAGTCGTTTGATGTACTTAAATAGATTATGTGGATACATATACCAAATTAATAGACTTTTAAAGCTTGTATCTAAATTCTAATTGCGCAGGAACCGATCGACTTAATTATGTTTTTCAAAAGATCATCAACTTAATTATATTTTATGTTACAATAAATAGAATATAGAGGGTGGACTTTATTAAACTACTTCATCATATTACGTATGTTAGAAACATATATTCAACTTGAATATACAAGTAGAGAACTAGCTAGTCTTTGGTCCAGTGGCTAAGGCACATGGTCTCTATGTAAGAGATCATGGGTTCGAAACTCAGACAGAAGAAATTATTTGTAATAATAACAAAGGTATTAAATAGTTGGATGGCTTGACCTCTAACTTTATTTTTTAAAAAAACCTGAATATACAAGTACAAGTTTTTTTTTTTTTTGAGAACTTGGTAGGGACTACCAAGATTGTATTAATAAATTTGTTTACAACATCAAAACCTACTGAATCACATACTTTCAGCTATGTTACACCAGAAATTGCCCTTGCTAAACACCCTTCCCTGTGTGCAGCAGTAAGCCCTGGTACCTTCCCACAGAATCGGTACCAAAGACCCGCATCCTCCTTTGCTCTGAGTGCTACACGCCATGGTGGTAGCTTTATACCACGAAAGATAACTTCATTGCGTTGTCACCACAATGACCAGAGAACTGACATAAATAACGAAGCCCATTCATTCCTCCGCTGCCCGGCTACTTGACGGTATCGTCTGTAGGAGGATTCCCATGTATCCTGAACAGATTCCGCCACCTGTAGAAGAGAAGGAAAGCTTCCTCATACCTGAAGCGCATTAGGACATTCAAAAAACAGGTGCAGGGATGATTCGATCGGGCAAGAGTCACACATAACACACTTCAACTCACATTGCATCCCTCTTCTTTGCATCAGATCATGTGTCAGAATACAATCATTGAGGAGAAGATAAGTGAAAATTTTCACCTTAGAAGGTGCTGCTGATTTCCACACATCCATAAACCTCCACCTAGTTTTCCCTGATGAGATTATATACACAACTTGCAATTGCATGCTGCATTCTCCATGCCATGTTTTTATCAGAGCCTCCAATTAATTTAAGTAATTTGGTTCTTATATACCATTATCTAATGGAAATAGCCCGTCAGATGGAATTATACAAGTGGAGAGATTGAACTTTACAAGTAATTATATTGCAGCTATAAGCACACTATTATTTAATGACAGTATTATATAGCTCGTCAGATATAATCATACAAATGATGAAGAGGTGGAACTTAATAAGCAATTGCAAAGATAAGCACATATATATGACGATTAATAAATTAGAAGAATTAATTTTCCAAAAATATCATTATTTAATGAAAATATATAGCCCGTCAGATAGAATCATACAAATGAAGAGATTGAACTTAACAAGCAATTGCAGAAATAAGCACATACAACGATTAATAAATTATAAGAATTAATTTTCCTAAAATACCATTATTTAATTAACAGGGGTCAATTGCAATTTGTGACACAAATTGTATATGAATTAATGTCTTTTAATTTTCTTTATTTTTATCAAGCACAGATATTATTTTGCTAATTTGGGGATATGAATGTATTTGTTCTTTTCACTTCCAGCAACAATACTTGTATCACATCAAACTCTGTATGTTTTTTATTTTGGCATGTCGGACTTGAATAATAACCTTAGCCCATTATATTATAATCACATGCAGTTCCACCAGATTTGATAGATTTTTAAGAGCGAAGTTCTCATTTGTTTTTAAGATAAGAAAGAGGCAAAGCCCATATTTTATTTGTATTTCTTTTATAGAAATGAAAAGAAGAATTCTTAAACTGAAAAAGAAAAAATAAGAAGCTCAAAAATACTTGTACTGAAAACAAGGTACAACAAAAATAGAAGCGAAAAAATTTAATGAAATTAAAACTGTTAAAAGAAAGCAGAAAACATCATAAAACAAGTGGAAAAGAAGAAGAAAAACAACGAGTTAAATGCAGTGACACAAAACTTTGCCTCTCTACAGAGACTTAATTCTCAAGAATATAACATGTAAAAGATGCATGCAGGAGCTTTCTTCAGAGTTTTTTTTCTAGTTTTTTACAAATTTAATTTCTGGTTTTCTTATTCCGGAATTTTTTGTAAATAACTTTTTTTTTTAGTATCAATATATCTATTGGTGGCATTTTGCCACCAACCATAAAAAAAAAAAAAAAAACGATGCATGAGCTTTTAATAAAAAAATAATTAGTTTTTATGCATGAATCTAAAAAAATTAATAGTTAGATATGGAAAAGTAGGATCATGCTATTCTTTAAAAAACTCAACAGATTTATTTCCTGACTTCACATCCCTAAAATACATTATTGTAGCGCGCAGCATCTTCACTGTTGATTTAAATCTCAAAATTGCCAGCTCTAATAAATCTATCTTTCCTTATTATGGGACAGTCTTAATTTATTTCCAGTGTACCCATCTAATTTATTTCCAGGCTCTAATAAACTATCTGTTTGTTCCAATTAAAAGAAAGGGTTGTCAACCAATCGAACTTGAGCGAGCTACCTCAGTTTGAGTTTGATTCGTCATTTTATTGAATCGACCTAGTTCGAATCAAATTGTAGTTGCAAACTTATAAGCTAGATTGAGATTGGTTTGTTAAGGATTCAAGCTAGCCTCTTTAAATCGAGCTAACTTCGATGAAAACAAAGAATGAGCATTCAACACTCGAATCGGCCATATAGATTTGGGTTGAGTTGATTAGTTTATCGACAATTGAAACTGTTCTTTAGTTACGGTTTCAGATAATTATGTCCAACAATTTGACTGTCCATCTAGTCGAAAGGTCAAAAAAATTATTCTACTGTCCATCTACCTTGTGTACACTCACTACTAGAATTTGAAATTTTTCCATGAACCGAAAAATGGCTATTTCCATGGACTTACCCTTGGAAAAAGCCCAAAAATCCTCATTTCCATGCGCTACCTTTGGAAATACTACCGTAGCTGATACCTTCGTTGGAAATAGTCAGTATTTCCAAGAGCACCGTTGGAAATACTCATTTCCATGAGCAGTCTCATGGAAAAAGGACGCATGGAAATACTTTCAGACTTGGCCACTGGCTGGATTATTTCCAAGGGGAGTATCATGGGACCCACTTCAGTATTTCCAAGGGATCGAATGAGGGACCCACCAGAGTATTTCCAAGGAGAGAGAATGTGGGACCCACCTTAACATTTCCAAGGGAGACGCCCTGGGACCCACTTCAGTATTTCCAAGGGCAGTTTATGTGGGACCCACCCCAAGCCAGCGAAAGTGGGACCCACTTGTCAGATATTGGCGATATTATTTAAATGATAGCGTGCAGTTCTTCTATGGATATACCCCTGGAAATACTGCCCACTTTTATTGTTTTGGTAATAGAATGCTTTCATTCGACAATCCTCCCAGTACCCATCCAGTACTTTATTATCCCAAATTCTCATTATAACTGATAACATATCTTACAAATTGATAAAAAACACATTGCGAATAGAGATCGTAGAGTATTTAAGAAGCATAAATCATTAAGGTAGCACAATTAACAGTGTATCCAAAAAAGTGAAAAAAAACCCTTTGCAGCACATCAATGTATACTTGCACACTGCTAATATATCCAAAATATATCCACTATTCTATGAGTTAACAAAAATTCACATAATAAGTTACCCAAAATATACCCATAACCCATTCACATAATGTGTTAGAAATTGTAAATTCACAAAAATATGAGCTTTCCGAGAAGGTCTGGTTCAGTTTGAAGGTAGATTGCTCCACCATTCACCCCCCCCCCCCCCCCCTGCAATTTCATCATTTCCAAGTGGAGCTTGACTCAAGAGTGCTTGAAATGACCCTCTATGATTTGGTTGAATAGGAAAAGGAAGAGCCTATGTATTATATAGAGACAACATGTTACATTTATTATTGTTTGCATGTACACCTATAAATATTGCAATTTAAGCATTGGAATCAGTAACCGTACCTGAAAAGTAGGCAGATGCCCAGCCACCACTTGCTCAGCTCCAGAATTGTTTGGTTGAGCCTAAATTTGACAATGCGGAGTGTCTAATGTTAGTGTTTGGAATGCAGAGTGTTTGGTTGAGCCTATTTATTAACTATCCTCCTCTTTCTATGTATTTTATCACCACTTTTCGCTACTATTAACAATTCAGCTAGAATGACACCAGTTAGCAATTCAGCTAGAATGACCCTATGCACATAAAAAAAAAAAGTAAAAAAGATTTACAACAATTACCAAAATATGTTACTTTCATACTTGCTAACTGGTACCTTATAAACCCAACTTTGATTACACACATGTGCAAGTTAGGTGCTAACTGTGCCAGTTAAGTACGAAGTAGTAAAACTAGCACAAGCATTTACCTAAAAAAAGAGTAGAAGGCTTTTCGAGTCTTGATTTAAACTCCGGGTGAAATTGCACACCCACATAAAACAGGCGGTTCTATATTTTTATGATCTAAATTCATCTAAGAGGAAAAAAATAGCATGTTAAATGTTAAAGTACAAGTACAAAAGGAATATTTTTTATGGTTCTAATCAAGACATAATAAGTAATAACACACCTCCTTTCATTTTTGTGTTTCATCTTTTCCAACAAATAACTGCAAAAAAACCAAAAAAGTAAACAACTAGTTATCCAAACCAAGTATAAAACCCAACATGAAGATAGAGAAACCTTGCAATGTACTTGAGACTTGAGGGCATGTTTTGCAGAAGCTAATATACAACCAAATTTCACAATTCAAAGTGACATCATAATGTAAGGCAAGTTTAAGAAAAAAAAAACATATGAATATTCTGCTACCATGTTCAATTCATCAAGTCAAAATAGTATGCTGGGGTGTGGGGTGTTTTGTTACATGAAATGTGGATATGATTGCAAAGGTAATAATTTCTATAATACTAGCAATTTAATGAAACTGGACTCATATGAGTGTTTAGTACTTATTTGCCAGTGTGAGTCCAGTTTTGAGTGCTAGTATTATTTGCCAAATTTATATTGGGTATGGAATTTAAATGAACTGCTCATAGAGCAACTTACCTAGATCAGTTTGAAAAATATAAGGAACATTTTTTTTTTATATATATTAACTTGGCCACTACTTTGATACTTGGTGCTATTTGTAGACAGTCAAAAGATTATTACTTAGAAAGAATGAGAACTCATCAAAATGCTACACACTAAGTGTGATTGAACAACCAAATAAATCCAAAGAAAAAAAAGAAAGCTTACATTTGGTGTAGAGTTGAAATATCCACAAAGAACAACTGGAGCATCACCCCAGCTCTTAGAAACAGTTAGGGCTTGGTCAATAAGAGTTCTAACTGTCTAACATGACAAGCATCAAACCAGCATATAATAAAAACAATAACTAACAAAATTAAAAGTATATATCATTTATATATGGTAAGAAAGTCTAATTAAATTTAGTCTTACAGGTGCTTGAAACTTTCTTTTAACAGAACATGATAAATTCATCACTTAAGAAAAGAAAATTAAATAAACAAACAAATAAGTAGTAAATAACACCCAGCTTAGCCTCAATTTTACTGTGAACATTTTTGCTAACAGTATTGCTATAAATCCATGTTGGTGAAAAGGATTATTTATACAGCAAAAGAAACGCCAAAAGATTGAAATACCTAGTTCCTGTTGAAGAGGAATCATAGTACCAAGACTGTCTCGGTCAATTTACTAACAGTTCAATTCAAGACCTGATCGTTTAATTTCAAACAACACAGGGAAGGAGAATAACTTAGAAAAAAGTGAATTTACCGGATAGGTTTCCAATTAGGCTCGGCAAGGCTTCGCGGTACCAAGACGGTCACGATCGATCTCATCCGCCTTGCTTCTGAGGCCGTGGACAAAGGACCCAATGAGACCCTAACTGGGTTTGAGTATTTAATAGGGAAAAACGGGGTGAGGGCGTAGTGCAAAATTGCACCAGAAAGAGAGAGTGAGAAGGAAGGGAGACTGATCTAGGTTACTCTCCCATGCTTGGGTTAGGGACTACAAGGTAGATTTGGATTTTGGTGTGGTTTCGATTTGGGAGTAAGCTCGGCAAGTGAGAGAGAGAGAGAGGGAGAACAGGGGGTCATGGAAAAGGTAAAAATTGAAAGAAGGCGGCTGGAAAGAAAATGAAAATTTTGTTTAGGGTTCCTTCTCCCTGGGTAATTCAGAGTAGGTCTGATGTCCAATGGACCTACTTTGGTCCGATGGGTGTAATAACCATCCGATCTGCACCAAAATTTGTGCACGACTGTTTCAATTTTCATGCGCACATATCTTAATGCTAATCGTACGGTGTTAGAGCTAATTGGACCTAAAAGTAGGTCTGATATCCATCGGACCTACTCATATCTCTTCTCTCGGAGGGAAACGAAAATTTTGTGTGGGAGGGAAATTTGAGAGGAAAATATCAGAGGGAAGTTGTCAAAATTTAGAAGGGAATTAAGTAAAATAAAGTGAGAAAAGTTCTCAAAATTATGGAAGAAATTCAATGAAGTGATTTGTGTATATTGTGTCTCACGTGAAAAATTAGGAGGAAAGCTTAAAATAAAATGTGTATTCGAAGTTTTACATGAGAAATTAAAGTTGTACCATATTTAATTTTATTAGATATTTAATATTTCCAAAGATTAGCCACGACATTGTTAAAAAATGAGTTATTCTATTTTTAGAAAAATAAATTAACGCAAACATAATGTGAGAAGGAAATGAAATAAATTTCATTTGAAAATTTTATTATGATTTAATTTACATGAGAAATGAAAGTTGTACCATATTTAATTTTATTAGATATTTAATATTTTTTTTATTGAGCCATGACATTGTTAAAAAAAAATAACTGCAAACAAAATTAATGAAATTAACGCGATAGTTAATGGAAGAACATATTTATCAATTACTAAATGAGTTTTAGGAAAAAAAAAATTATATAGCATAACATGCTTGTTGCATATATAACTCACATCTTTCAAGCATCAACATAGAACATGAACTCTCGTAGTGTGAGTTAATGAAGATCCACAAGTATGCGTTGTCTGATGGTCGATCAGAACCGTTCAAATTGAAGAATATCACATTCATTTCGTTGTAGTGAAGTTTGATAAAATTTTATGTTCATCTACCTATCCGTCGAGCTGACGGAATATACAAACATCGTAGGGCCTCAAACACTTCACGTCGGATCGAAACTTCGATATACAGAAACATCAGTTTTTTTTTTGTTGGCTGTGTTCAATGTTTTCCCTTGATCATTTTTGAAATTATTTAACTAAGAATCGACCGTTGATTGCTCATTCAAAAATGAACGGTCCGTAATTACTAGCTCAATTTTAAGGGTCGAATATTGATACAATTATATGAAATTAACAACTATAAGCATTATTTGGTCACAGGGCATGTATAAATGTAGAAAATATTTTTTTAGGAATTTATTCATATTATTTGCTGTACAAAAATCACTAATTTTATCATCTGTTAATATGAGTCGTCTGATGGGTGATGAAGGGTCATGATAACCAATGGATCTCTCCATTAGAAGGGCTGTAGGCATGAGGTCTATTTCACTGAGGTGACATAAAATTTCTGTTTAGATCCGCCTTAGATGAAATCATCTAGATTCTTGAATAATCGTGCTAATTCTGATCATACGGCTCTGATCTAAAAATAAATATTATGTTACCTCTTGCACTTAGAGGGTCCTTGTTCACTCGCTGGGACTCGGTGTTTTTCTTCCGAAACCAAATCAGAGATGGATAATCCAAAACTCTTGTATCTTTCCTCTCTAGAAATTTTCCCTCCTTCATTTCCCTCCACAAATTTTCCCTCTCCCTCCAAAATTTTGATTCCCTCGTAAACCCTCTATCTCCACAACCGTTCTTGGTTTTTATTTTCTTCTTTCTTACCGCCCTCCCCCCTTTACAAGAAGATTATACAAAAAGATACTCTAGAAAAATGAACTTATAGCAAATATGAAATGGACACTATTTGAGCGAACTAGACAAGGAGCAATCTCTTACGGAACAGGTACTATTTAAACGTAGCTAGATAGTCAATTCTATAAGAAGCCCCTTAATTTATTTGTTACATTGATGATTTCTTATTTTCCACTTTATTATCTGATTGGAAACTTTGTTGTGCTAATTTTATTGCATTGGGCACTAGGAACGGCTTGAATTTTTGTCATAATTTTGTTGCATGGATGCATGCATTTAAAGTGTTCGACAAAATGCCCGAACCAAAATACTAGAATTTTCATAGTCGAATTGTAGAAATTTTGTTATGTTACCTTCATGTGTAAACTAAATTTTGTTCTCTTATCTATAATATTTTACCAATTAAGGTTGTTTTTTGTATGTTGGAGTGAAGAATTGCAACAAAATCATAGTGACTTGATGATAAATATGTAGAAGTTTGGTGATTTAAGGCCATAAAATCAGAGTTGAGCCACTAATTCATGGCATAAGGTTACTAAGATATAATTTAGTGATCTCCAAATGAAGTTTTACCAACTTGCAATGCCATGCTTCATGATCATATAAGTTAACAAATGCATAGTTCTTTGGGGTATTTTACCAAACAGTTGATGTGCAAAATATGCAAATAGCACAAACAGTGCACTGGATAATTTTTTTTAACTATTTATTATTTTTCATCTTAGGCTTAGTGACAAGGATGAGTATGTTGAGGTTATGCCTGATCTTCATGATGACAATGTGGTCGTCCATGGAGTGGAACATGCTCTTCCCTCTCCCTCCACATCTCTCTCTCGAGCCGCACGAAGAATTTCCTTTGCCGCTGCTGCCGCCGGCATTGTCCTTCCTGCACCAGGTGGGTCTCAATCTCTATTTTTCCTTCCCTGAAGAGTCACTTATGCTGATTTAGGGTTCATTGATTTTCTGACGATTGAGAAATTGTATAGGATTCAGCATTTTCTTAATTTAGGGCTTAGGTTTTAGTATAGATTTGATTATACAAATCATTGATACCTCTGTAGATTGATAGATAGCTTAACAATTTTGAAATCATTGATACTTTTGTAGCTTTTCGGAAAATGATTTCTGGCAGATAAAGCAAAACAATTGTAATAAAGTGGACAAGATATTGAGTAGCCTTTCTTGTTGAAGTTCACATAAAACAAGGGATAACAATATATGATTTTGAGAATACAAATACATAATTTTGAACCATTTATCTCATACCAATACTGGCATGACCCTCATAGTAGGCTGGAATTACGTTTGGTATTTGTTATTTGCAATTATTTTATTTTCTCGTTTTGTGCCTAATTATTGCATTTGTATGTTTCTATGTGAGGCTTGATTAGAAAATAAATCATGATTTCAATTATCTTACTCAAATGTAGCCAAATTTCATTTAATTTGTTCACCAATATCAGCCCCCTATATACTGCATTGATCTGTCTGTTCAGCAAACAATACAACTAAATTTTTTTGTTGCATTTCTTCACTTGAAACAGATTGCTCGGACTTTGTCTGTTCAGCAAACCAATTTTCCCTTTTTCTTCTTTATTTTTCTTATCCTTTGTGTGTGCTTGAGGTTGAAAGAATAATACCCTTTTTCTTCTTTATTTTTCTTATCCTTTGTGTGTGCTTGAGGTTGAAAGAAAATATGAAATGGATGTACATATATATAAAAAGGTTATACGCGAATAACTCTTTCAAATTATATATTAATTTGCTATTCGTGCCATCAAATACTGAATAAACAAATTAAACTCGCAATTTCCAAAATTTCAGAACTGTTTCGGTTATATCTTGTACCAGCTTACTTGATTCGTCCTAAAGTATCGAAATTACATTGACAATGCAAGGTTTCGTTTCAAGCATGACCTCTATATAAGTCCCAAAATCAATTTACATATCAATCAGCCCACAAATTTTAGTCCTTTCATAATGAAACTCAAAATAAGTTAACTGGAGAATAGTTCTAAAAGTCTCAAATTTATTAATTGACCCCTTGGGGTATATATAGAGCATACATCATTCAATCTAGTCTCTATGATTACTCTATATTCTCATTACACACATAAGTCTCTAAACTTATAACAAATACCAACACTCCTCCTCAAGATGAGCCTATGGACGAAAGATATCCACTAGGTCCATCTTGTCACAAAACCTCGACAAATCTAACGAACTAAGACCTTTAGTGAGACAGTCCGCTACTTGCTCACCAGTAGCTACATATCCCAATTCAAGTAGTTCGCTATCCAATTTCTCCTTGATGAAGAACTTGTCTATCTCCACGTGTTTGGTTCGATCATGCTGCACAGGGTTATTGGCAATGCTAATGGCCGACTTGCTGTCGCACCACAGCTTCATTTTGCCCCCTTGGTCCATCTTGAGCTCCACCAGTAAAGCTCTCAGCCACAACAATTCCGCTACACCCAATGCCATGACCCTGTACTCTGCCTCGGCTGTGGACCTAGCAACCACCGACTGCTTCTTGCTCTTCCAGGAAACCAAATTTCCTCCCACAAACATGCAATACCCAGACGTGGACTTTCTATCATCGGCACAACTAGCCCAGTCTGAATCACAATAGCCTTCAATGTTCCAATGCCCGTTCTTCCTGAAGATCAACACCTTCCCTGGTGCACTCTTCAGGAACCTCAAGATCTGGTACACGGCATTCATGTAACCCTCCCTAGGGTCATGCATGTAGCGACTCACCACACTCACCGCAAAACAAATGTCGGGGCGGGTGTGACTCAAATAGATCAAGCGACCCACTAACCTCTGGTACCTGTCCTTGTCAACTGGCTCTCCTGCCTCAGCACTTAGCTTAGCCTTTTGATCAATGGGGGCACCCGCAGGCTTGCATCCTAGCATACCTGTTTCTGTAAGCAAATCCAGCACATACTTCCTCTGAGATAAAACTATCCCCTTTGCACCATGAGCTATCTCAATCCCAAGAAAGTATCTAAGCTGCCCGAAGTCCTTCACCTCAAACTCCTTACCCAATCTCTTCTTTAGCCGAGCAATCTCACCCTCATCGTCCCCGGTGATAATCATGTCATCCACATATACCGCAAGCATCGTAATGTGAACTCCATATCGCCTAAAGAACACTGTATGGTCCGCATTGGTCTGCCGATACCTCATGCCTACCATAGCCCTCCTAAACCTGTCAAACCAGGCTCGAGGAGATTGCTTCAACCCATAAAGAGATTTCACAAGTCTGCACACCTTCCCCTCTGTCTGCTTTGTGCCAAAACCAGGTGGGATCTCCATATACACCTCTTTCAACAAATCACCATGAAGGAAGGCATTCTTCACATCGAGCTGGTGCAACTTCCACCCCCCATTCGCTGCCAAGGAAACAAGCGTTCTCACTGTGCTCATCTTCGCCACGGGTGCAAAGGTCTCATCATAGTCGATGCCATAAGTCTGACTGTACCCCTTCGCCACCAATCTGGCCTTGTAGCGCTTAACCCGACCCTCTGGGTTTTGCTTCACAGTAAAGACCCACTTGCACCCAACCGCCTTCTTGCCTGCTGGTAGTGACACAAGCTTCCAAGTTTTATTTTTCAACAAGGCCTCAAGTTCCTCAATCATGGCAGCTTTCCATTTTGGGTCCTCCTTAGCAACCTGCCAAGACTTAGGAAAAGAGACAATATCCAAAGATGCAATGAATGCTCCATGTGCAGGTGATATGTGAGAGTAAGAGACAAACTGAGCAATGTTATGTGGGAAACCGTATCGATCAGGGGGAACTCCCGCATTGATGCGAGTGGTCCTCCTTACCGATAGGGGATCTGGAGGAGTAGAGAGAGGAATCATATCACCTGCGTATTCTGAGTCTGTGGTGGATGGTGTAGGTGTCTCAGGAGTCGGGGAAGGCAGGGACAAGAGACTTGGCACAAGCGGTGGCACTGTAGGCATGATTCCCTCATTCTGCTTCCCTCTCCTCGTGTACACTCTCAGCTCCCCCTGAGCCTGAGTTCCACTAATTCCAGAATCATTCCCCTCCTGTTCCTGTTCCGGCACAACGGCCGACTTCTCCACATCCACAACCGGACATGGGACTGTCCCCACACTCACCATCTTCTCACTACCACTGCTACTCTCCCCCTCTCGCCTCATACCCCCTGTATCGAGCGAGTCTCCAAATGGTGATGTAACATGAGAGGAGTAGTATGGTTCGTGCTCTCAAAATGTAACATCCATACTGGTGAACAACCTCCTCTCCACAGGGCTCCAACACACATAGCCCTTTTGGGTGGCCGAGTATCCCACAAAGATACATTTGACCGCTCTCGGATCCAGTTTGCCCACATTCGGTCTATAGTTCTGCACGAAGCACACACAACCAAATATCTTCAAAGGAAGAATATCACAATTCTCACCTTTTAACATCTCAAACGGGGATTTCCACTCTAGCACTCGTGAGGGCCTCCTGTTTATCAACATCGCAGCTGTCAGGACCGCTTGCCCCCACAAGTACTTTGGCACATTCATCGAGATCATCATACTCCTTGCCACCTCAAGGAGATGTCTGTTCTTCCTTTCTGCAACCCCATTCTGCTCTGGTGTGTATGGACACGTGGTTTGATGCTGAATTCCCTGAGATGACAGGTACCCTCTAAACGCAGTATTCGTGTACTCAGTCCCATTATCAGACCTCAAAACCTTCACTACAGCCCCGTATTGAGTCTGAACTCCTTTGTGGAAATCTTTAAAACAAGCAAACACATCATTCTTGTTTTTCATCAAATAAATCCAAGTCACACAAGAGAAGCAATCAATAAAAGTCACAAAATATCTAAATCCATTCACAGAAGTTGTAGGACAAGGTCCCCATACATCAGAATGTACCAAATCAAAAATACAGGAGCTCCTACTACCAGAACTAACATATGAACTCCTGTTGTGCTTGCCAAACTCACAAGCATCACAAACAAGTCTTTCTTTATTTGCCTTCTCAAACAAAGAGGGATACAATCGACTCAAAAGACTAAAAGAAGGATGACCCATACGCCTGTGGTGAAGCAACAGCAAGTCCTCCACACTACTCCCAACTCCTTGAGATCTCTCAACCACAGATGAAAGGGCTGAGTCCATCCCTTCTCTATCCAGGTACCATAAGCCGCTATGCCACGTGCCAGTCCCAAGCCTCCTGCCTGTCCCCTTCTCTTGGAAGATCACCTTCGGAATATCAAAAGAAACAACACATTTTAGTTGGAGAATAATAGCACTTATGGATAAGAGATTTACAGGAAAAGAAGGAGCATGCAAAACATTGGACAAAGTCAGAGAATTGGTACATTGCACAGTACCCTTATCCACCACGGGCTGAGCCGTGCCATCGGCTGTCTGAATACTTTCAGGGACTGCCAGGTGAGTATAGGAAGAGAACTCCCCAGCAGTACCCGTCACATGTCTAGAAGCACCAGAATCAACTATCCAAGGTGATCTAGTGGTAGATATAGAGGCAAGAGCGTGAGTGCCACAAGTACCTGTGGATGAATGAGCATAATAAGCAATGTTACCCGAGGTGGATGCATCCCCTACTGCGCCTCCTTGTCTCCTCCTGAGCAACTGGGAGTACTGTCTCAGAAGCTCCTGATCCTCCACAGAAAGATCCTCTTCTCGCTCACCCTCTTCTTCCAATTCCTCTGCTACCATCAGGTTTTCCCGGTAGCCCCCTCTTCCACCTCCTCTGCGACCATGACCGCGACCGTGATCTCCAGACTGACCATGTCCTCCTGGGTTT
>CAXKVW010000761.1:0-161661 GCA_964058825.1 Carex arenaria
AATCCAATAATCTGAGTAACAATTAGCACTGATGAATTTCAAATCATTTGAGCATTTGCATTTGTCGAATTTACGAGTTTGTTAGACAAATTAAGACAGATAAAATGTCAACAAGACCACCTAAAGGTATGTGATTGAGTATATCTCTTGCATTATCTACTGCAAAATGTCATATAATTCTTGTAAATAAATTGGGATGTAGCAAAAATAATAAATGCTATTGACAATGCATACAAAAGATTCATACTTTGTAGCTACTGAATTAGTGTGGCAACTAATTAATTTATTGACAAGAATTAATTAGTGTGGCTAATTTATTTTATTCCATATAAATCAAACAGGCATCACTTTGATAGAAAACATTGATTTCATATTATGACTCAATTCCAGAAAACTCAGAAAGAGATCTACATGAATTAACAATTATACCAATTGGTAATTGTATCAAGTTTAGGTTCCTATTTAACTAATAGGAATATAGAGGAAGTCTATGAATTTGAATGTAAGATGTAAATTCTATATATATCGCAAGGAGTTCGGCAATAAAGATACGACTTTTTGGTCTCTTTTCAATCTTTTTCTACTTGATCAATATCAGAGCTTCTAGGTTTAGGTTTTGGGTCACTGCTACAGTACCCCGCTGCTACAGTAACCCCGCTGCCGCTACAGTAGCTGAACCCTCTCTCTTTTTTCTCTCTCTAGAGGCCGGCCACCACTTAGAGGGGTAAGGTTGTGTTGATTGGGCCGGCGTGGGGGGCCACTATCTCACGATACTCGAGAACTAGTTCAGTAAATCTTCTAATTGCTCTCCGCTCGCCACTTCAGTGTCATCTCAGCATTTTTTTGCTTATGTGGCTGACGACCCTCAGCAACTTCGCTCCTGCACGCCACGCCTCCAGTTCTTCTCTGACAACGTGGGACCCACTATCAGTGGTTCAGCGCTCCAATGATCCGGGTCTTCATTTAAATCTTGGACCCCACTGTTAGTGACGGAACGTTTAACAAATTTCCTGCCCGAGGTTCTTTCCACACTTACTGAACCGCCTGCTGTTCTTTTCTCTTCATTGTGACGTTCTCCCGGGTCGCGACTGACCCATTCGCCCTTTCCTTTGTGCCAGGGACATAGCATTATTCATGATAAATTAATTTCAACCGGGATGTAGAGTTTATTTCAACGAGAGCGAGGAATATCCTACGTGAATGTAATACAAAACTTACAATAATAACAACAGAGAATATAGGTACGACTGCAAATGCTAGTGTGACAATTCATGGTTGCGATGGCATGAGGTGAGGTCGCCTTCGGAGGCTTGACAGTTGTCTGGGAGAGAGAGGTAGCATATAGGTAGGCTGATCAATGCCAAATTGGGCCTTTTGGGCCTCCAGCTCTTTATGTCATCATCTACATCCGGGACAAGCGCATTTGATTGGGCTCATGGTATCCGAATTGCAATAGAAACATCTCACATTTTTCAAATCCAGGTTGTCGGGGAAGCATATTCTTTGGATACCACATATGTTAGAATGAGCTGTCAGTAAGTCAAAATAATTTAGTTACGAGCCTATATTGTCTTTCATATGTTTGTGTGTGTGTATATAGAGATGTTGGTTAATATAATGATTGTTTCTGAGATTTCGTACAACTAAGTCGTTTTTTTATTTTTTAAAGTTCAAAAAGTCACTACAAACCGTTAGATGTAATGAATACTGTAATTATTTAGAAAAAAAAAGCTGCAAACATTTTTAGATTTAAATATAAACAATTAGCACATAAGTATAAATAAATGCTTTTAGATCACAGATAATAGAAACTAAACGTCAGTACGTTGTACGAATATTTTCATCAAATATAATTTAGTAATTTGATTTGGTCATTTAGTCAACCATGAACCATCCCACATCTTTTTCAAGACTTTTACACACTTCATTCTTCTTGAAAATTATTGACATCTATAGTCTACCATATGATCTCCTTTTTATTTTTTATTTCTTTTCTACCTTGATGTTGCTTCGCAAATTTGAAACAGTGATTTAAAAAAAATGGCCAGAAAATAGTTCTTATGATGAGAGTAATTCGTTCAGAAGTAGAGTGGTGTGATATTCATCAGATCCAATTTGAGTTTTATGAGTAGCATTGTCAATCGATCCACTTTAAGATATGTGTATGCATGTTTTAATATTCGTGTAAATCAAGCGTACAAGTATTTTCAAATAAATCAGACAGAAACATTGCACGTCAAATTCAAATTTGAATCCGATAAACATTGGAGCTACCCTTGTGGATCACACTCTCAGTCGACTTCCCTACATGGTATCAATCAAACAGTCTTACAACAACTACAAATGGAAAGTTGACACCTGAAATTTTTATTAATATCCAAAAAAATATTAAATTTCAAAATCTACACCTCGTTTGGTGGAATTTCGAAATCTGTCTAAATCGCAAATTAATTTTTTAAGATTTTTAAGTTGAGATTTTAAGTTTTTTTTAATTAAACAGAAAATATTATAATTTATTTATTTATTGTATTGAAATATTAGTAATATTTTTACTTCTTTAAAAATAGATGGAATACTATATAATTTGATGTATTAGAAATATTGTGGCAAATAACCCGGCTCAATATTTTTTAGGACGAATTTTCTGCGGTGTAAAAAAAATTTAAATATTTCTTGGTGTGTTATTGGAAAATAATGTTTTGAATCTAAGTTATTGATCTCAGTTCAAAAGTCACTTCTAGAAAAATACAGAAAACATTTGAATTCTTCTAGTTTTGAAAAAACCAAAAAAATTGTGAGACAAAGTTTTTCAAAGAAAATTTTGTCAGACAATTGTTGGAGAAACTATTTATTTTTTTCAAAAAATAGAAGGATCAAAATATTTTATGTATTTACATAAAAGTGATTTTTAAATTGGAATTAATAACCATATTCAAAATAATTTTTTTTAATAACACCGAGAAATATTTTAATTTTTCTTACAGCAGTAAAAAATATGGTATGGAAAAAAAATTTCAAAGAAATATATAAAATATTTATAATATTTTAATATAAAAAATAAATAAATTACAATATTTTATGTTTAATGAAAAAAACTTAAAACCACAATATAAATTTGCTATTTTGGAATTTCAAAAATGCAAAATTAATTTGTGGTTTTAGACTGAATTTTTGCAAAATGAAATTTAAGTTTGGATAGATTTTGAAATTCCACTAACAATGTTAATTTGAAATTTAATATATTTTTTTTGGGTGCGTTTGGGTGGGTGAATAATAGCTACTATTCCGAATTAGCACTATTTCGAACTACTAATCTACGTTTGGGTGTGTTTGGATTAGTGAATAGCCACTATTCTTTGTTTGTCTTTTGTGGAATTGTTCACTATTCTACTATTCCTACAGGGTACGTTTGGATGAACTTTAGAATAGCTAGAATAGCTACTGTTTAAGAACAGTGCTGTTTGGAATAGTAAAAAAGTTGTTTGGATTGCATATTTGGAATAGAGTTCAGAGAGAATGAATAAAATAATAATTTATGTGTTAGATTATGTCACACCCCCGATCTGGAGGTGTGACGGATCTACCGCGTCCAATTTTCCATACAATTTACGAATTTACATAACACGAGCCATGGATCTTTTTATGCATTTCCAATAACATCCATTATTTTTCCACATTTCAATTTATTTACAATATTTATCTGACATTTTACAGTGGATGATGCTAGATGAATTTTTTGCACCATGTCAGATAAAATAATCTCAAATCTCAATCATTTAGGTGGCCCTGCTATCAATAACAATCCCAAAAGCGTTTCTCAATCATCGTCTAATAAACCTGTAACCCACAAGGGGAAACGAGTGAGAAATAATAAAAATTTTCTCAGTGTTGATTGCCACTCAGATTATTGGATTCGAAGGAAATCCATATTCGGAATGAAATCACCGCATGAGAAATTAACAGTTCATTTTAAAATGACGAATGCAAATGCTCAATATCAGTATCCAATTGAACAACAATAATTACATAGATAAATAAGAACTCAATGAAGCTTATCAGAATAAATGGTTTGGGTCTAGATATTTTAAATAATAAAGTTTGATAATATTTGGTTTCTTACCTTTACAATTTCTAGTCTGGTAACACTAACAGATACCATAACAAGTATCCATCGTGTTAGGACTTATACTGTTCTATCTATCCTGACAATTTGCTAATGGAAACAATATAGAATCAATATCTCAATGCCTTCAGTATCAGAAAGAAAATCGATGATAAGATAGTTCTAACTATCCTGACAATCGGTTAGCAGAAACAATACGAAATCAATATCACAGTACTGTCATTATCGGAAAGAAAATCATTGATAAGACAGTTACCACAGTTCATTAATCTTACAGTCACAGTTCATATTTATTCAGTATCCCCTACCCAACCGGTACTGGGTTCAGTTGGGGCCAATCACCATATGCGCATAAGGGTCCTGGAGTAAAGTCTAGTAGCTAGCTAGACTTTACAATATATTAATCATTTTTCTCCACTATATGGAGGTTCAAGGATTATAGTATTCAATATTCAATCAATTCAGTCACTGTGGTCTTAATCAATCATTTGCAATAAAAATCAATCAATCGATAAACAATATCAACATGACAGTCAATAGACTCCCCTGTAATTCAGTTTCAATTGTATTGGGCTATGCATATTATGCAACAGTTCAATCAATGCAGTCAATCAAATATTCAAAATGCACAGCGAGTTACGATTAAATTTCTAGTTATGAACCTCAGACTAATCCAATAACCTCGCACCTGATAACGTAGGGCAATAGGTAGGATCACTAATAGTTTTTTCCTTCCCGAACCCTTGTCGTCAATTCTATCTGATAGCGATCAATTCAGAAATCCAATTCGATTTGTGACAACTATTCAGAATCAGTGCGACGTAGTCAGAATTCTAACCAGACAACCAATCAAAATATATCTATTCTTTTTATGAAAATATTTCTCTCTTTCTCTCTTTTTCTTTCTATTTCTTTTTCATTTTCTTTCTCTTCCCTTCTGATTCTTGTTCTCATCCGAGAGAGGGAGGGAAATATAATAAGGAGATTAAATGGAGAACCAAGGCATGCCGCGTGGCCTTCAGTGCCACGTAGGTTTCTCTCTCTTTTTTTTTTATATTTCACAATTTTATAATTAAGACCTTTCAATTTCTAATATTATAAATAACTCCAAAAAAATTGAAAGAGTGTATATTACCGGGTGTTACAGATTAAATATAATACAATATAATATTAATTTAAATATTAAATGTAATATAGTACTATTTTAAATACTAAATTAGTATTAAATAAAATATTATATTAATATAATATAATATTAATTTAAATATTAAATATAATATAATATTAGGTTAAATGTTAAGTGTAATATAATATTAATTTAAATATTAAATAAGTATTAAATAAAATATTATATTAAATGCAATACAATATTAGTTTAAATATTAAAAGTAATATAATATTATTTTCAAAATTAAATTAGTATTAAATAAAATGTTAGATTAAATGTAGTATAGTATGAGTTTAAATATTAAATGTAATATAATATTATTTTAAAAATTAAATTAGTATCAAATAAAATATAAGATTAAATGTAATATAATATTAGTTTAAATATTAAATGTAATATAATATTATTTTAAATGTTACATAAGCATTAAATAAAATATTAGATTAAATGTAATATAATATTATTTTAAATGTTACATAAGCATTAAATAAAATATTAGATTAAATGTAATATAATATTAGTTTAACTATTAAATGTAATATAATATTATTTTAAATATTAGATTACTATTAAATAAAATACTAGATTAAATGTAATATAATATTATTTTAAATATTAGATTAGTATTAAATAAAATACTAGATTAAATGTAATATAATATTATTTTAAATATTAGATTAGTTTTAAATAAAATATTAGATTAAATATAATATAATATAATATTTATTTAAATATTAAATGTAATATAATATTATTTTTAATATAAAATTTGTGTTAAATAAAATATTAGATTAAATGTCATATTATATTATTTTAAATATTAAATTTGTATTAAATAAAATATTAGATTAAATGTAATATAATATTAGTTTAAATATCATACAATATAATATTAATTTAATTATTAAATGTAATATAATATTATTTTAAATATAATACAATATAATATTAATTTAATTATTAATTGTAATACAATATTATTTTAAATATTATATTAGTATTAAATAAAATATTAGGTTAAATATAGTTTAATATTAGAATAAATATAATATAATACAATATAATATTAATTTAAATATTAAATGTAATATAATATTAGTTTAAATATTAGATTAGTATTAATATTGAAAGCAACAAATGCTATTCTATGTTTTTATAAGAATAGCGAATAGCAGCTATTCTCGCTAATCCGAATAGCAAAAATGTTGTTTGGATGCAAATTTCTATTCCGAATAGGAGCTATTCTTGAATAGCTTTCTATTCTAGCTATTCTTACACCATCCAAACATACCCCAAAATGTTAGAATAACTACTATTCTCAAATTAGAATAACTACTATTCTCAAATTAGAATAGCTACTATCCTTGCACTATTCTTGATTCATCCAAACGCATCCATATGAGTAGAACTAGGGTGTTCTTAGGAGTACCAAGCTCCCTTGTACTCTTAACTCTAAAACCTATTAGATTAACTTCAAATGACTAATCCAAATCTTTGAAATCCTTCTACCTTAAGAGTGATGCTTCTACATGTGAAAATTTTAAAGTTTCGAATTAATTTAGCATAAAGTCAAGTGTTCAAAATACTTCTAAAAAATGAATGCATTAAAATTAATTTAGAAATATTCTAATTTTGGCTATTTGACTTTATACTAAATTAATCTGAAACGTTAAAATTTTCATATATAGACGCATCACTCATAAGGTAGAAGGATTTTAACAATTTGAATTCGTCGTTCAAAGTTAATCTGATAGATTTTAGAGTTAAGAGTACAAAAAAACTTGGCACTCCTAGAAGCACCCTAGTTCTACTCTTTTTATATTAATAAAAATTTCGGTGCGTTTGCTGTCAATATGCAACTGAAAGTCCAATCAGACGATTTTTCTTTTTCAAATTTTGAATCATTCCAAAGGACTTTGACCGCTATAAATGTACACTAAAAAACAGAGTTTCTTTCTTCCCAAGATATACAGTATAAAGTGAAGCGGGTGTTTCTGAGGTACACCGGATCATTTGATTAGCATTGTGATTTGTATGTCCGATCAAAATTATAAACTGATAAATTAGATGTAAATTTTATCTCAACAGATTAAAATTTATCTTCTGTCTATTAAATATCTTTGTTTCAAATAGAAAGATTTTTATTCGTTATAAAAAAAAAATCTAAGTGAAAATCGAGAATATAAATGTTCTTTGCACCGAATAATAAATTGTGGGCACCAAATACTAAATTGTGGGCACCAAACAGAATGAAAATATATATAAGAGTTTTATTTTATTTTTTAAAATAAATACAACTATATAGTTATTGTCGGATTCGTAAACCTTCTACATTTTTGCATCATTTGACATTCAGTCTATAGAATATTTATTTGGGTTGTTACAAATGTATGACTTACGAACATAATGTTTTGGGATCCAAATCCGCTGCTTGCCAAATTTGGCAAGCAGGACTCTGCTTTTCCAAATCAAACCATTCATCTGTTTTGAGATTCATACATGAAAAAATTTAATTGTGAGATTTGAAAAAGCAAAGCCCTACTTGCCAATTTGGCAAGCAACAAATTTGGATCCAATATTTTGAATAAAGTTAATATGAGTTTGAACTTACTAGAATCGTATGTGTTGAAGATACATAGCATTGTGGGAGATGGTGGGAGATTAACCTTTTCGGTACACATAGCACAGCCTAGGTGGCATGTTGCATTTTGATCTGTCTTCTGTTACTTTTTCTTTTTTATTAGCAATTCTGAAGTATACCAAAAATAGAATTAAATCAAGTTATCATTTTTGTTATTTTTGGTTCATTTTATAGCGGCTATGAAACCCTTGTGTAAATTATGACAATTATTTAATACAGTAAATAATCATTTCAATCAAATTATTAGAATGTGAGTTTTTTTTTTTTTTTTTGAAAGCATGGCACCAGCTGCCATGTGAAATTTTATTACAAAAATGAATGTACAACGTTAGAGGTGAAAAAGGAGCGAATAGTTGTAAAACTAAATTCATATTTTTTTATTTTCCGGATACAGATATGGAGCAGATATCAGACATATTAGACGGATATGGATGCAGATCAGATATTTATTAAAATAATATTAGAAATATTAAAAAATATTAAAGTTCATAATATTTATAATTAATGGTGAATAACATAAATTTTTCATAATATATATTAAAGTTCATAATATCTACTATTCAGATACAGATAATTAAAACATAAAATCATATTCAGATATCCAGGGGCGGATCCATGTATATCCACACGGATATTCGGATATCGAATATTCACATTTAAGTTTTTGAATACGGATTGAATACGATGAGAAATTATCCATATCTTTTTCACCCCTAACAGCATCTATGCTTTATCCAGGGGCAGACCCATGTATATCCAGAGGGGGGGTAACTACCCACCCTGAATTTTGAGTTTTAGTGGATATCGGGACGTTTAGATCGACTATGCCCCCTCTCCCCACCCCCCCCCCTCGAAATTTTTATGCCCCCTATGAATGTTTGAATTATAATTTGAGTTAAATTTAGGATTAAAATTAATATAAATTTTATAAATTATGATTGATAATTAGAATTATAGATTAAAACAACAAAAATTACAAGTTAGAAAAAATATAAATTAAAATATTATTTTTTTATCGAGTATCTAATTAGTTAATAAATTTAAATCAGATTTGATAATTTTTTTATTCCTAACAGAGATCCTGAATTCACACCTGCTTTTATCTAAGCACGCGACCCATCATAAAAGGAAAAACATTACCTCAGCCACATGGCCACAGGCACAGGAGCATTCCAACAGCTACGCCTACCCGACAACCACTCAATTAAATGCAATTACGGCGACTTCCAGTGTGCAACTTCTCTAACAATACTTTAACAATGTGACATTTTTTTTAACTTTCAAATCCATTGATTCGGTCTTATAATTTAACAGTTAGATTGATATATTTCACTAACAATACCTCTCTACATGTCAAATTTATAAAAAAATTTAGTTCATTTAATAATTTTCAAGCGTAAAAAATTAATGAAAAATAGTACATTTAAACATTTAAATCTTTATTTATTGACACTGTTAGCTCAAAAATTAACAAAATTTTTATGAAAACACATCATTTGTTATATAAAGGGCCGTGATTTTTATTTATATCCAAAATTAAATACAAATTGTCAAATATGTCCACAAAAGCTGGGTATTTAAAAAGATGTCCAAACCGGCTAATTATTAGCCGGTCCTTAATTTTTAATAGAAACTGACCAAAAATTGGCTGGTTCTCATTTTAAATATGTTTTCATCTTTTTTTCTTGTTTTCCGAAAATGATTTAATTTATATATTTTTTGTATTAAAGTATTAGAAATATTTTTTTGTTTCTTTGAAATTAGATAAAATATTATATAATTTGATTTACTAGAAAGACTAACACAAATAATCCAGATCAATATTTTTCAGAACGGATTTTTTGCGGCTGTAAGAAAAATTAAAATATTTATTTGTGTGTTATTAATTGGAAAAAATAAAAATAGTTTGAATCTGAGTTATTGATACCGGTCTGAAAAATGTTGATTCATATTATTTGTTGTAGTATTTTTAATAAATAAAGTTATATAGTATTCTATCTAATTTCAAAGAAACAAAAATAATATTTTTAATATTTTAATACAAAATAAATAAATTACATCATTTTCTGAAAACAAACAAGATAAAAACAAATTTAGAAAGAGAACCGGCCAATTATTGGCCGGTTTCTATTAAAGATTAAGAACCAGCCAATAATTGGCCGGTTTGGACATTTTCATAAATACCCAGCTACTGTGAACATATTTGACAATTTGTATTTAATTTTGGATATAAATAAAAATTACAGAATAAAGGGGTTCACATAAGCAGATGCGGCACACTCACAAGTCACAACTTACCATATATCTTTTTCTTTTTTTTTTTCTGGATGACAACCTTTGATTTACACCACCACAGAATAATACATTTAATTAATATTTGAAAAAAAAATGAATATCCAGTTTTATATATGTTTTTACAATTACTAATCAAATAAAAATTATTTTATTTAATAAGTACGAAACATTTCTAGTTCGGTCTCTGATATAATTAAATATTCGTTGGTATATAAGAATTCAATTAGTTATGGAAAAATAGAACCTGATATCTGAAGTACGTTATTTGCTTTTGGAATTATTCAGATCCAATTGGTCCAAATTATGATCAAATGGTTGTCAGATCTAAATTACAGAAATATGACTCTTGATTGCTGTTACACCACACACAAAGTTTCCTTGAAAAATAATTAATGCAGATGTCATCTTCAGTTCTGAATTATTCATATCAGTTGAAACCCCAGAGTTGAAATTTATATTTGGCAATAAATAAAATTGACGGTCTTTGATTTTTGCTGAGTAAAATTTCTCATCGGCGCAGTTGTATAGACGCTTATCTTCCCATATTTTTTTTCCTAAGTGCCAAATTTTCGGAGACCGGAAATTCACTAGAAATTCAGTCCGGGAAAATGACAATGAGCTAGGAGCCTAGGATGATGCACTAATATATGACTAATTCGCGTTAGTCAATTCCACTCATTATTCCAAATAGCATGCTATAGTATTTCGGAGACCAAATTAAATTCACTAGAAATTATGTCCAGGAAATTGACAATGAGCTAGGATCATGCACTACCACCAAGTTCTAGAATTGATTTTCAATCATGTTCCATTGTATAATATATTAACTAATTCCACTCTTTGTTTTAAATAGCAGCGCAATAGTATTTTGAAAAACGGAAATTCAGGCCAAGAAAATGACAATGAGCTAGGATCATGCACTACCACCTGGTTCTAGAGATAATTTTCAATCCTGTTCCATTGCATATTTTGAACATAATATATATGACTGATTTCCATTGGTATATTCCACTCAGTGGTCTAGATAGCATGTTAAAACATTCGATTTTGTTATAACATACTATTTAGAATGAGAAGGGATCCACTTACAACATTTGAAAGTTACAACATATTATAACATTCGGTTTTGTGATTTTCAAAGTCCAAATAGTCGATCTAAACCGTTCAACATAATCTATATATTAAATTGTGCTTTGAGATCAATTTTTATATATTTTTTTGGATTTTTTTTTACTATTTATTAAGTATTTTACAAAATTGTTATTTTTAGACAATTCTGAACCACTGAAAAACAACAGTATTGTAAAATACTTAATAAATAGTAAAAAAAAAATTCAAAAAATGTAAAATTTCATCTCAAAACACATTTTAATGTAGAAATCATGTTGAACAGTTTGGATAGACTGTTTGGACTTTGATAATCGCAAAAACGAACGTTGTAACATGTTGTAAGATCCAAAATATTGTAAGTGGATCCCTCCATTTTAATATGGATGTCATGTTGAACAGTTTGGATAGACTGTTTGGACTTTAAAAACTTTAAAAATAATTAGTGTAATTTTGTATCACCAAAAAATGGTGTAGGTGGATCCCTCCTCTTTATATATATATCTGTATACGTATGTATATGTATATGTCTCATCAAGTATATATAAACATTTTCGAGAGAACTATAAATACATTTTAAGTGCAAGGGGTGCAGATAAAAGATGCAATTATCACTCATCATAATAAAATTCACTTTTTGTTTGACTTTGTCAAAGTCGTATTAAGATATATGCTCTCTAAAAAACACTATAAAAGCAGAGCAGCATTGGAGGAACATACTGTACTCTGTAAACCTGATGCTAAAAATGGAGAGGCCAATCAAGCTAACAATTTTCTTCTATATTATTACCTTGTTTTCAGTTGTTACATCTCAACCTTCAAACAACCTCACATCAGCACAATTTCATGTCGGAGTTATACTTGATTTTACAACCCTTGTAGGCAAAATTGGCCAAACAAGCATTGCAATGGCTGTAGAAGATTTCTACATGACGCATGAGAATTACAAAACCAGGCTAATGCTGCATGGTAGAGATGCGAACAGTGACGATCTTCAAGCTTCATCAGCAGGTGTTAATTTTTAGTTCTAGTAATATCTTAGAAATAAATTAATAAACTGGTTTTTTTTTTCTTTAGTGTTACTGATTTTAAAACGTAGTCATTTGACAAAATCTAAGTATTCACAATTTTTATAGGTACTCTGTTTTCAAACAATTCTAAATAATAAATCTCAGTTTTAGGTGGTAGTAGGCGGCTCCTCTCCAAATTGTAAGGATCTATTAGAGAGCACCTGACATATCTATATTGTATGATGGGTAAAAAAAAATTAATTAAAATACATAATACATTGGAAAAAAAAAATGAAACAAAATTATGGATCATACTCTAGAATTTTAAGAAAAGGCAAAGAAACCTGTGTAGCCAATATATCACTAAACTACTATTGACTAATAATTGATAGCGACTTAATTAAGTGGTCCGTTATAGAAGTCTTTGTGGTATTGATCTTATACAATTAAATGATTAATAAGCCTAATTATTTTGTAAGGTAAAATGTCTCATACAAGAGTTTTTGCGGTCCCGCCAAGCAGTTAAGGTAAAATGATTATTTTGTGGTATTGATCTTATACCGAAGGGCGCTGTTACTCCCTAGACTTAGTCTGAGACTCATTTAAGGCTCTCTCTAATTAAATAGAATAATTATATGAATCACCGCTTTCTAGTACCTCTTCTGTCTCCACAGAGACAATAGAGGAAAGTTGTACTGTGTCCTCATTAATTATATAGTCCTCTTTCTCAGTTCCATTCTCGTCCCCGTGTAAATCTTCATAGGTATAAATACTTAAAAGATAAGATATTAATACTTTGATGTGTAATTTGTTATGATAATCCATTTTCCAGTCCGCCAATGGTCCCACGTCAACTTTTCTCTAATGAAGTAGTGGGGACTCCGTATCCACGCATCAACTTTCCTCTAACAAAAATAGTTACTCTCATAGGAATAAATACTTCAGTGCATAAGTATAAATACTTACAAAATAAGATATTAATACTTAATGTGTAACTTGATATGATCGAATGCCTGAAAATTAAACTTTGTACAATATATATACATATAAATATTTCAATGCATAGGTACAAGTACTTGCAATACTTGATATTAATACTTTTAAACGTCATCCAGTGACATATGTAAAAAAATATCAAGTTTTGCGGTACCCCCAGATAGTTATGGCATTATTAATATTTTTAAAAACGTGTATGGTTCCCCCACCCCATAGATATTTATGTTGTGGGGATGTTTGGAAGATTTCATTCGGGAGATCATTATTTAAGTAAAAATTGTTCACCTCATAGTTATAAATACTTTTGTACATATGTATATTACTTTCGTTCTTAGGTATTAATAATTTAGAAAAAAAATCAGCACTGGAGTTTTTACGATCCCCCCAGGCAGTTATGATAGTTATGGTGCGAGGACAGTGCGAGACATTGGGAGATTTGGTTGGGGGGCTATTATTTATGTAAAAATTATTCATCTCATTGGTATAAATATTTTTGTGCATAGTGCATAGGTATTAATATTTTAGGGAAAAAAACAGCGCAAGAGTTTTTGCGGTCCCGCCAGGCAGTTATGGTGCCAGAACAATGCGGGAACTGTTATCAGGGCCCCTATAAATATCCTTGGGTTTTTTAGGCATTGAGCTTTTGAATTCTGGTTGTACATGCACATAATATGATCACATTTAGTTGTGAAGTAATAGGTAGAGTAAATCTCTTAATTATTCTACACTTAAGTTGTCAAATGAGGAGTAAAATAGAAAAAGTGAAGTAAGAGGTGAGTTGTTCCAAAGTGAATAATTAAGTTACTCCACCCTCCAAATGGATTAACTTACTACACACTTATTTCATCTATAGAACGCACCCGCATTGACAGAGGTTCACCCTCTAAACATATTAATTTAAATTAAGACTTAAACTATCAAATAAAATGTGAAATAGTAAGATAGTAAACAATTTAATCCTTATTAACTTTGCTCCGCAATCAAACATCACCAAAGCTAATGGGCCACAGCACCTTGTAATCGAACATCACATGTATATTTTCTCCAAGTGGACACGTCAACATGTACTCCCTATAGCCACCTCGTGTAACTAAAATGTACTAGTGAATGCAAATGGAATGGGTCATAATTAGGTCCATTAATATATATACAACGTAATCTGTTAAACATTCATAGCACTAATAACATTTTCAAGCAAAATTAAAGATAAAGCAAAAGTTACATGGATAAAATTAAGAAAGATTGCATGATAACAATACTAGAGCAATCTTCGTCTCATACAGATTATACCCAATGCCGGCAGACTGTATGGTACCTCGCTTGTACTGCTGCCCAAGCAACAAGCAGGGGCGGATCTAAGGCTTAGCCAAAGGTGGCTAAGCCACCCCTATGATTTAAAATTTTTAATTATATGTATAGAAATTTAATTGATTTTTATCTTTTTCAAACTTTTTATATATTCTAGCCACCCTCAATATGACAAATGTTTAGTTGTAGCCTAGTAGTTAAAACTTTATTTTGTAACTGAGAAATCTTAGGTTCAAATTTCACTCATCACAATTTTGTATTTTAATTTTCAGCCACCTCTATCAAAATTTTCTAGTTCTGCCCCTGGCAACAAGCACGTACCCACTTCACCATTTCCTTCACCCACACACACTTCCTATACAACGATTGATGAAGAGTGAATAGTATAATTTGCCTATTTATACCTGTTATATTATTCCTTGTCTTTTACTGAATTGTCTGATTTTTCTGTATCTTTAGCTTGACAAATTATCACATCTATTCAACTTATGTGGCATTTGTTACTTCATCCATATAAATTATCCACACATTGTTCATCCTGAAAGCTATCCTTGATACAAGTTAGGTTCCTAATTAGAAGTTTCTATCTACATGCAGCACTAGACTTGCTACAGAACATGAAGGCTGAAGCCATCATAGGACCTCAGAGATCCTCTCAAGCTGTCATGATCTCCAAAATCGGTAACAAAACGCAGGTACCAGTTATTTCATTCTCCGCAACAAGCCCCACCCTTTCCTCCATGCATTTGCCATATTTTATAAGACCAACAATAAATGATGCTGCTGAAGTGCATGCCATTACTGCGCTCATCAAATCCTATGGATGGCGAGAGGTAGTTCCAATCTATGAAGATACTGATTTCGGAAGGGGTCTAATACCCTTCCTTGCCGATGCACTCCAAGAGATTGATGGCCAAATTCCGTATCGCAGCTTAATAAGCGAATCACCAACTGATGGCCAAATCAAAGAAGAGCTCTACAAGTTACAGGCTATGCAAACAAGGGTGTTTGTCGTACACATGACACCTTCCAAGGGCGCTACACTATTTTTAAAGGCCAGAGAACTAGGGATGATGGAAGAAGGTTATGTATGGATCATAACGAATGGATTGGTGAATGTCATTGAATGTTTCAATCGAAATATAGTCAGTGCAATGAGTGGAGCTCTCGGGGTACGGCCTTATGTACCGAAGACAGAGAAGTTGGAGAACTTTGCAACAAGGTGGAGAAAGAGATTCCAAGAAGACAACCCCAAGGATGAACCCTGTGAAGTTAGTGGATTGGCCATTTGGGCCTACGACACAGTTAACGCACTGGCAATGGCAGTAGAAAATGTTGGGGTTCAAAGTACAAAACTCGAAGAGAACTTTACAAGTTGTGTGCACTTGCCTGTCTTCTCTAATGGACCACAACTTCTCAAGGAAATTTCCAACATCAAGTTTCAAGGATTGAATGGCAATTTTGAATTGAGAGATGGGCAGTTGCAGTACTCTACATTTGAAATAATTAATGTGGTTGGAACAGGGATAAGGGGAATTGGATATTGGAGAGAAAAACAAGGACTATCAAGAAGAGTAGATGCAAACTATAGTAAGACTTACTCCACTTCATCACCAGATTTGAACCCGGTCATTTGGCCAGGGGAATCAATTATAGTGCCGAAAGGTTGGGAGATCCCAGTCAGCGGGAGAAAACTGCGCGTAGGAGTGAGAATGAATCCATCACCCGAATTCATGAATGTGGAGATAGATCCTGTGACAAATGCCATAATAGCAAGCGGGTATGCTATTGATGTGTTTGAGGAAGCGATAAACAGATTGCCTTATGCAGTCCCTTTTGAGTACAAACTTTTTGGAGAAGCTTCCTTGACCAGCTGGCAGATGTTGAGTTATGATGATTATGTGTATCAAGTGTATCTTGGGGTAAGTATCTCTTTATGTAATATGTATAGTTCCATTTCCTTCTCCTGTATATATATAAAAAAGAAGAGTGAGGCTATGGTAACAATACAGATCGACCGTGCTATGGATCTATATTTCTATTTTTAAAGTTTAAACAGACAATCCGAACCATTAAACATGATCTCCATATGAAAATGTACTTGCAGATCAAATTTTACATTTTTTAGAATTATTGTTAAAAAATTTAAATAGGTAGAAAATCACTTCTTTTGGATGGTCAAAAGTTTTCAAATCAAGTGATTTTCTACCTATCAAAACAAATAGTAAAAAGTTTTAAGTAGTACAAAATTTGGTATGCAAGTACTTTTTCACATGAATATCATATTGAACGGTTCACATTAATTGTTTTGGATTTAAAAAAGAAAATATAAGTCCATAGTGCAGATGTAATATGCATATATACTTAAAAGAGTAAAATGAGTACAATTTGTTGATATTACTATCCAGATATTGCAGTAATATAATATCATGGTAATATGTATCCAGGTGTAAACAGTATATATATACATATATAAATATATCTATATTCAGAGTAAAATATTATAATAGGACTCAGGTATATATATTGTCTTTCTTCTTTTTACTTTGAACTCCAATAATTGATCAATCAATCCCATGATTACATAAACAATCTTTTGATTAAAGAATTTATTTGTGCTTACAGAACTATGATGTGGTGATAGGGGACATTACAATAAGATACAACCGTACACGCTATGCTGATTTCTCAGTATCATACACTGAGTCGGGAATAGGAATGATTGTGCCAGTTAAGGTAGCCGTGAACAGAAACACGTTAATTTTCTTAAAGCCATTAACTGCAGACCTATGGCTAGTGAGCATTGTGTTTGTGATTTACACTGGCATTGCCATATTGATTTTGGAGCCAAAGATGAGAGCTTCACTCAGCGGTTCATTATCTATGCATCTCCATACCATAGTGCATCTATCATTGTTTGCACATCGTAAGTAAAAACTCTTTTCACAAAAGAATGATCTCTGGATACCTTAAGGTTTTCTTTTGATCCAAGAATGTGTTTTAAATATTATTAGCTATTGCAGTTTACAGATCTATCAGTCTTTATTCATAAACTAAAAATTTAGCTAATAAATTGCAGAAGAGAAACTAGAGAGCATCCTATCGAAGATAGTTGTTATCGTATGGGTCTTTGTTCTCCTTGTATTAACATCGAGTTACACTGCTAGTCTAACCTCAATGCTTACAGTCCAACAGCTTCAACCAACAGTAACCGACATTAATAATCTGATAAACAACGGTGACTATGTTGGATATAGAAAGGGTTCATTTGTTGAGGGTTTGCTTCAACAGATCGGTTTCGACAAATCAAAAATGAGAAGTTACAACTACCCCGAGGAATATGCCGAGGCACTCAACAAAGGAAGTGCCAATGGTGGAGTGTCCGTAATAGTTCATACAATACCTTACATCAAGTTGTTCCTTGCCAAGTACTGTGATTCTTTCACAATGGTTGGACCTATTTATAAGAGTGGAGGATTCGGATTTGTAAGTATACCATTTCTCATGTATTTTATATGCTACACACTAATTCTAATGCCATACTTTCACAAACTCATAATACTTGATAAACATGACACTCTTTCTCAGCAGACAATGTAAGATTCTTCGTAAACTTCAATTAAATATGGAAGAACTCGCAAATGGGAGTAGAAAGAGTAGAAAAGAGAAAGGAAGCATTTTACATTTTAAATTGTTAATTCTTTGATCAAGTACGGATATCAGTTTCATTTTACTAATCTCTAGTTCTACATAGGCTTTCCCGAAGGGTTCTCCACTAGTCCCAGACATATCCCATGCAATTCTAAACATAACTGATGGAGATGACATAATACGAATTGAAAAGAAATGGATTGGAGACACGAATTGTCAGAACACTGGCAGCATCATCGTCGATTCCAACAGCCTAAACTTTTACAGCTTCTGGGGACTTTTTCTCATCACAGGAGTTGTTACTACCATCTCCTTACTGATATTTGCTATCATGTCATTTTGCAAGAAACGGCGAAAGATGATCAGCATTGTGAGCCTTGAAACGAGCTCTGACGAGACAAATGACAACAGAAACTTGCCTACTATAAGCCAAGAGGAATACAAGAAGAGTGATACTTTTGGCCCATCACCAGATAAGCTCAACCATGGTTCGTAAACTCGGCCGATTCTGAGTCAACTCGGCCGAGTCAACTCGGACTCGGGCCGGTCCGAGCCGAGTTATGCCCGAGTTCCTCACCTGTGCGAGTTTTGGGGTAAACTCGGATGAACAGTGTCTGACGCGGCCGAGTTTCCGAGTTTCTGGCCGAGTCTGGCCGATTCTGGCCGAGTCAGGCCGATTCTGGCCGAGTCTGGCCGAAAATAGTTTTGTAAAATTTCGATTAAGCAAGAACCTTAAGAGAGAATAGGAAAAATGAAGGGTGAAGTACCATTAGCCAAAAGAGAAGGTGTAATCGTGTTTCACTACTTCCGGTCAGCACTCTACCGTGTTCTGCTACCCTCTCGTGAAGTTCGCCTGAGTCCGACCTTGCTCGACTTCTTCTCGTCGACTTCACCATAAGAGAGAGTTTTAAGTGCTTGCTACCGAAAAAGGGAAACGGGATTATCCACGAGAGATAAGAGAATATTCAAGTGAGTTGGTGGATTTATCAAGAGAGGAGACGGAGAACGAGAGGAAAGAAAGAGAGCTCTGATGGGGGAGAAAATAAAATTGAAAGGGCGGCTCGAGAGAGAGGAAGAGAGAAGGAAATGGAAATTTTGCTACTGGACCCTCTTAAGTTACAAAAATTGTTTGTTATTGTAGGAATAAAGTTTAAATTAATTGAAAATGGTGCTAGCAACATACTAAATGTTACAAATTAGTTTGATTGTATCAAAAAAATCTCAATTTAATATCACCCAGAAATTAATAAATAAAATTATATAATAATTGGGCTATTGTTTTGATATTATGACTTGATCTTTGAATTCAACATTTTTTATTTGAAAGTTTTCTTAATCGATAATTGATATTTAAATAAAACATATTGGTGTGATGGCCTAGATTAAAATGTAAAATGACTAGTTAAAAAAAAAATTCTTTATTTTTTGTTATTTTAAATTTTCTATTTCCTCTGACATGTGTTAACACATTATAATGAATTTTTGTTACATTAAAACTATTGGTTTAGCAATCTTCATGAGATTAGGCTCTTTTGCATTTGATTTACCAATTTTATTGGAATTAATTTCGTAAATTTTCAAAAATTAGGCCTTGAGCATTTCAAGAGATTAATTTAGTTAAAGCAGGTAATTTTGTCGAAAATAGTGTCTTATTGTAAGGTTTTTGTTTGTCAATATGTTGTACCATGTCTTCATTAATTTTAATTTAATTTAATGCTGTCATGATGAAAGTTGTTTTAACTTGACATTTTTACTAAATTGTTTGCAAATGCAAAAAATCTCCATTTTAGAGAAAAAATACCATAAAATTTTTATTTTTTAATAAAAATAAATAAATGTCTTCCCTTTTTGCTCCTGTACAACAATATCCGCATTTTTATTTTAATACGGAGGACGATGAGATAATTCAGCCAGCTCGGCATAGCTTCTGGCAATAAAAAGTGTGTTTAATTTTTAATTCTTGTATTACATTATATAATTGGTGAATTATTTAAGTGTAATATTTTGTGTTAACATAATTTTATTACAAATTATTTTTTTACCAATTATTTCCTATGTTTTGGGTCTTTTGGCTACAAAACAGGCTTTCTGCCAAAAAAAACCGAGTTTCCGAGTCAACTCGCCCGATTCCGGCCGAGTCGTCCGATTCCGATTCCACGGTCAAGAACCCGATTCCGATTCCGATTCCGATTCCGATTCCGAGTTTCAGAACCATGAGCTCAACAATGATCCTTCGCCACAGATGCCATAGAATGATTGCCAATAAGATATCATGATTTCAGTTTACATTTTGCAGTATAGTTTATTCCATGCAAATATAAAATTACTCATTTCCGTGATTCATGCCAAGGGATCATAAGAAGTATTTATAATTAATCAATAAAAGTTGTGGGTTTTTTTTATTTTAGTTAGTAATTATAGGTAGGTAATGAGAACTAGCCTTTTGTTTAACAAAATAAAAGGTAGTGCCCTCCGTTTGGGAGTTCAAAACACGAGCGGAGGGTCCTTTATGGATATTGGAATTTAAAGGGTTAGACATCCATGGAAAAACAAATTATAGGTAGGTAATGAACATAGTGGATATAATCGAAAGTAGCTGGTAACTATATATCAAGTTTTTATAAGATTATATTGAGTGGTATTATCTTTTCAAGTTTATTTAAACTCTTGATAACTCTGAGAATTCAGACATCTTTTGAGGATCAAAGAAATAACCAGAGATTGCTAACATTTAATTTGCCTGGGGATCATGAGTCGTGTTTTATCAGGGCTAGAGGTTGGAGTGCTTGCCAGTTTATTTGGTATATTGTTGTCTAAGATTTTTTTCTAAAGTACAAACTTCAAGTTGAAATGCACCAAAACTTGTTCATTTAATAAATCCATAACAAAACTAATAAAGAATTAGCTATGTTTTTTCTCCTAAAGAGTTATGAGTTAAGTGTAATTAGTGCACTGAAGGGAGCTCTCAGTGTAGCCTGTATGTTACCAAAACAAAAGGAGTTGAAGTCATGAAGTTCATATGAAGTATATATGTGTATGTGTGTGTGTTTATTTTATATAAAAATTCTTTTATGAACTTTGACAATGAAACATGAAAAATCAGATTATAGACTTGTGATCATAGAAGGAAAAATCGGAATCGGAATCGGGATCGGACTTTTGGCCGGGGGATCCGAATCGGATAAATCGGTCAAAATCGGCTGAATCGGATCGGAAACTCGGACTTTTTTGCCAGAAGCTCGTTTTATACTATAAAAATAGAAAAAAAAAATTGATAAAAAAATAATTTGTGAAGTTTAGACAAATGATTATAATTAAATAATCTACTAATACAATATAATACAAGGATTACAACTAACAACACTCTCTTTCACTGCCAGAAACTATGTCGTGCTGGCTGGATCCATTCATCGTCGTCCGTATTATCATAAAAAGGGTGGTATTGTTGTCCAGAACCAAAAAAAGAAGACATTGTAGACTCAAAAAATAACTAGTGGTATTAGTCACTTCATTTAACAAACCTTTCGCTGGGGGGGGGGGGGGGGGGGGGGGGGAAATATAGTGAGTCAAAAATAAAATATATACAATTAAGTATGCCCTTAGATAAGAAAAGATGTAATGATCTAGTGGTATTGTGGCTCTTGGTTAGGGGGGCTGCCTGGGTTCGAATCCCGCTGGAGGCCAATTTTTTTGTTTTCGCTGGAGAGAAAAAAAAGTAGTGAGTCAAACACAAAATATATATAATTAAGTATACCCTTAGGTAAGAAAAGAAGCAATGGTCTAGTGGTATTGTGGCAATTGGTTAGAGGGGCTGCCTGGTTTCGAATCCCGCTGGGACCAAATATTTTTGCTTTGAATTCATTTCCACTGAAATTGTCCGTTCCGGCCGAAATTTAACTGAAACCGGGATGTTTCGGCCGAAATTTGACTGAAACCGGGACGTTCCGGCCGAAATTTGACTGAAATGGCCGAAATTTGACCGGAATCAATACTAACCGGGTAACTCGGACTGAAATCGGATCGGCTCCGGCCGATTCCGGTCCGGAACGGCCGATTCCGCGCCGGAACGGCCGATTTTGCAATCTATGCTTGTGATATATTGTCTCATGATCATGAGTATACATTTTTATCATTTTTGGAATTTTATTTCTATTTTTAATGATTTTTGAAAGTCACAGGGGCATTATTGTCAAACAGTCAGTGTATATGCATATTTATTTTCTGTCCAACTTTGAAAATTCATAAGAGAGGCTATACGTACAGATCCAAATGATGCAAATTTAATGTCTAAATTAATTGTTTTTGAATTATCTACATGCTGGCAACATTTGTTTTGCAGTTGGGTCCTTATAAAGTCATAAAAAGGGCAATGCGGTTCTGACAGGTTATGAAATGCACAGTGCAGAAAATGAAATCTAAAAAGTCCAACTTCAAAAATTCATAGAAAATAGTAGCAAAATCAGAAAAATACAAATTTTGAGACTAGACTGGTTGTTTTCGAACTCTCTATCTGCTTGTGATCTTATATTTTTGGTTTTAGTGACAGACCAGTCTATACTGACTAATCTGTCAGAACATATCATATGGTGCATATTTGGTACCAGTGAAGCTTGCATTAGCTTCTCCTTAGACACAAGGCTGATACAGATAGAGGCTTGGCCTGAATAGCTTGTAAGCATGCCTAAGGTCAGGTTTAATCAAAGTATGAACAACATTTGGTACTGGAGAATGGGTTCTCATGTACCAGAGGTATAAAATATGCATGTGAGTCCTTAGATTTGCATAATTTGTGCATCATATGACTTTCATCAAGCATCAAGTCATTGAGCCATGGTGCTCTCATCTCATTTGCTCTCTGTCATGGCATTATGCAATTAAGTCCTTGAAAGATCAAACATTATTAAAAAGAGACAATAAAGGAAACAAAGTGTATAGGAAGATGTAGTTAAACATCAATTCCTAGCACTTTACCCCCTCTGTCTTCTCTCCTCAACATACATCAAGTCTAGATCTATACATATATAATTATTTTTATTCTAACTTCATACAAAGGCTTGTATAAAAAGATACTAATCAATGAAAGGATGTAGTTAAACATCAACCTTCATAATCATTTCTTAATATACTCCCTCATATGAAATCAGCACATTTTTAAACTTTTATTTATATTTTTATGTGTGCTTTGATGTGTTTGACAGAAAAGGAAAAGAAGAAGTAAAAAAGAAGAGATCAAAGGCAAAAGAGATCAAAAGAAAGAATATACATTTTTTTATTGAATCATCAGCTATAAATCAACTATATCAGTTGTGATTGCTTCATATCTTATTATTCAATCGGTTTTAAGCACTTGAACTCATATTTTGGAGCTAAGGCTTTACACCTCTCTTATTACAACAGAAAAGAGGAAAGAAAAGAGTAAAAGAAAATCACAGAGATCAGATCCGAAAGAAAAAAAAAGAACAAGCAATTTCATAGTAAGCAAGCTCCAAGTAAGATTGAATTTCATTAAACCATGGCATAATTACATGATAAGTGAGCTCTTTAAGCATCTACATTGCATCAGAAGTAGCACTATACCTATTGATTTGATTTTTGACAAAGGAGAAGAAGAAAAGCTTCAAGCTTTCTAACTATGTCTAGGTGCTTGTGTGTGACAGTGTATCAGAGCTCAGAGTCTCTCTATGATGCTTATCAGGAGTATATTAGGTGTATGAATGTCCTAGAATGGCATGGTTATATATAGCCTCAAGGCTAGGGTTGAGCTTGGCTGTCATGGCATGATCTCATCCCTTCATTTTCATTATTCCATTTCAGTGGTTCAGATTATAACCCTGCCTCATTTCCAGGAGTTTGAACCAATTATAAGGTGTCATGTTGGCAATCCAGAGCATCATGCATATATAGCCCTTGATTTCATATATTCAATGGTGTGGATTTCATGCATAGGCTGTGAAGGAGGGTCATGCTTTCCTCACCACCCTAGGGCAGATATTGTTGAGAATTAAACTTGAAATTAGTAGAAGTTTGCACAAGTTGATAGAATGTGATAGATGTTCATAGAAGTTGATGGAGGATAATAGAAGATGATAGAATATATTAGAACAGCTATGATGTCAGATATTCCCTTATTTTGTCATCTTGCTATGATGTCAGAACAGCTAAGCAAGTGGTTAACTCGGCACAGCCGGCATTGCAGTCAGGTATGCTGTTCCAAACCGGCTTAAAATACTCCATGGCCGTTTAACTTGTACTTGGATCATGAGAGGGTGCCAACATGTGTGAACAACATATTACTAGCATACATGGTGGAGCATCATACCCTCTACATTAACAATTTTCATTTTCGGATCCAATGCACCATTTTTCTTGTGTCTGCCGAGTGCCACTTCCCATTTCAAGCCTTTCCATTAAAGGTATATCAAATTAAGACTTCTAATGGCCTCACATGATCTTAGTGACACAACTCAGAGAATCAAAGAGGCGCAATTGCCATTGAATATTCCAATTTGGTCATACCCGTCTATAGTCGGGTTCATCCTCATTCTTTGATTTAGCTCCCTTTTCTTTCAATCAACGCATTAGAGAGCATCGCCTTGAGCCCAGGACGCGTCTGTTGTAACATCCCAGTTTTCGAACACATGAAAATTTATCTAAATTCAAGTAGAATGCATCTAAACATGGAAATATGGATTTACAAGTATATATATTATGAACCTCTGTAATTTTAATAATTTAAAATTAATACCCTACAAATACTTTAGAATAATAATTAAATAAGAAAACAGTAATTGTAAGTTTCTTGACAAATATAGATTAATAAATTTTATAGTATTGAAAAAAAAAACAACAAGAAGTTTTATTGGATATTTTAAAATTAATTGGTAGTAATATTTTAATTTAAAACTTAGTATTTTGAAAGCCAAGTTTATTTTAAAAATGCAAAGGGCGTAAGTACATAATCACTAAACAATTAATTGAGAAGAATATATAATATAATTTTCTTTTTTTTATCAAGTTCTAAAATATTAACATATGGACACTTGGCATCCTCTACTCTATTATCAAAATTTACAAGCTTGCCACTCACCTAACTTCATTCCATCTCTCTCACGTGTCAACACTAGCTGCCACTCAAATTCTTATTCCTTTTGTTCCATTTTTGTTTTCTCTCGCACCTCTCTCACGCTAAGTCCAATCAACCTATGTAATTATCAGAAATCGAACGAAGAAACCGAGAAAGGAAGAATAGAGAGAAATTAGAAGGGAGTAATGGGCGGTTCTGGCAGCCACACTATAGTGAACAGCGGAGGAGGACACTTGCCGACAATCTCGTCACTAACTTTACTCAAGTTAACCTTCTCTGACGTCAAGCCACAATATTCACAGCACCCGTCATTCTCTTCACGATCAACGGACTCTCTCATAATTGTTTGGAGCGATTTTAGGTATTGAACAATATCTTGTACATTTATTTTATTTCTCTATTATGCATTTGAGATGCATGCAAGGGCTGCCTTTTGTATCAATTAATTGAGCCCTTTTGTATTAATTGAGACCTTTTTTTTTTATCAATCTATGCCGTATTGTTATTCCCACTTATTAGAATTGAAGCATGGTAGAAATAATGGTTTCTTTTGATCTAGATGTGAGTCTTATGATTGAGTTTAATTGTAATTAATTCTAGATGTGAGTCTTATGATTGAGTTTAATTGTAATTAATTCTGAATTTGAATTCAACCTAAACTTTTGGGAAGATTGTGAAATATAAAATAACAATTATTAAAAGTCTTGGGCTTGAAATAATCAGGTTTATGCAACCTAGAAAAATTTGAAGGTCCAAATTTAGACCCAATGGTACATATTCCTAATAACAATTCCCTACTATTATGCTACTTTAATTGTCTCATTCTTATGATTATTTTACTTACACTTTTCTATTGAAGAAAATTAAAATAGAATGTTTTGCTCCAAAGCTTAAATTAATTTGTATAGTTTTTATTTTTATTGGCTTAAGTCTATGAATGAGTAACTATGTTTGGTATCGTCATGTCGCACATGAATTGAAACTCTTTTCTATCCTTCACGAGTCTCACTCAGGAATTCGACAACTTGTATGGGTTGTGGCTAACTATATTAATAGAAGATGTCATCGAATTATCAAACCGGTATGTTAACTTGGCAAAGGCATGAACTCTACATGATTGGATGGAGTAGGGTTTGTATGATGCATCCACACCGCAGCGACACACTAATCACATCGTCTTGACATTGCTATGGTGCGGATTTCAAGTTATTCTCAGTTCCTTCCAACTTGTTTATTTTCTATTGTCTGTTTGTCGATTTAATTGATTGCTTGCTTGTTGTTAATTTATTTCCTTGGTTGCTAATTAGCTTCTGGTTGATGAATTGATTATTGTGATTTAATTACGGGATTATTTGGTTAGCAATGTCGATTTGGTTGCTTGATTGGTACGTATGGTAGTGGTGCTTGCATAATGCATGACATTACATGAACATGTAAGTGTTATACTGATTGGAGACTATAATTAGCAAACCATGAAATACTTGATCCCTTTTAATAGTAAACCAAATAGAATTGTATGGTGACACACTTTAGACAAGGTTATGGAACTTAGCATTGTATGCATAAGCCTCAAGTATGGTATTATCTATTTATTAGACTAGAGAATGACATAATTTAATCAAGAGGAGGGATCCAATTACACTCTTTTTTTTTGACACATCATGACACCGTTTTTTTTATAGGTTAATTTTGTGATTTCAAAATCCAAATAGTCGATCCAAACCGTTCAACATGATTGATATACTAAAATGTGCTTGGAGATCAAATTTTACATTTTTTTTAATTTTTATACTATTTATTAAGATGGTTACAAAATCGCTGTTTTTCAATGGTCCGAAAACAACGATTCTGTAACCATCTTAATAAATAGTAAAAAAATTCAAAAAAATGTAAAATTTGATCTCCAAGCACATTTTAGTATATCAATCATGTTGACCAGTTTGGATCGACTATTTGGGCTTTGAAAATGGTAGGTGTCAAAATGTGTCAAAAAAAAGGTGTAACTTGATCCCTCCTCTCAATTGGTTTAATATTATTTGAAACCTGATTTGGTTTGCTTCATTGCTATGGTTTTGATAATTGCTTTTTTATTTCTAGTTTGTTTGTCATACTATAGATATTTGTTATAATGTTGAATTATATCTTATGAATCCATGATATGACTTAGGAAACATGATCATACTTTTCTGAAATTGGTGCATGGCTTGTCATAAAATGACTTGTTGATTCATGAATTTGATTTAAGAGAACCATTGTTTTATAAGAATGCATAAGTATTTCTCATGAAGTATAACATAGTCATATGTGCATTTTATTGAATATTGAACTTGGAAACTTGAGAGCATGGCAGCAGCTGCCATGTGATATTTATTAGAAAAATGAATGTAGAGCATTAGGGGTGAAAACGGAGCGGATAGTGGTAAAACTATATTCATATTTTTTTTTCCTGAGCAAATATGGAGCAGATATCAGACATATCAGACGGATACAGATGCAGATCAGAATCAGGTCAGATATTTAATAAAATAATATTAGAAATATTAAAAAATATTAAAGTTCATAATATTTATCTAATTATAATGGTGAATAACATAAATTTTTCATAATATATATTAAAATATATGGTATATATTTACTATTCAGATACAGATAATTTTTTTTAAACCTTCGCAGAGGCTGCGACAGATACAGATAATTAAAACATAAAATCATATCAGTATTCTTATCCACACGGATATTCGGATATTCGGATATCGGATATCCACATTTAAGTTTTTGAATACGAATCGAATACGGTTGAGAAATTATCCATATCTTTTTCACCCCTAACAACATCCATGCTTTATCCAGGGGCAGACCCATGTATATCCGGAGGGGGGCGGGGGGGGGGGGGGGGGGGGGGGGGGGGGGGGTAGCTGCCCCCTTGGATTTTGAGTTTTAGCAGATATTGGGATGTTTAGATCTACTTTGCCCCCCCCCCCCTAATTTTTTTTGCCCCCTCTGAATGTTTGAATTGTAATTCAGATTAAATTTAGGATTAAAATTAAAATAAATTTTATAAATTATGATTGATAATTAGAATTATAGATTAAAACAACAAAAATTATAAGTTAGAGTATTAGAAAGTATAAATTAAAATATTATTTTTTATGGAGTATTTAATTAGTTAATAAATTTAAATCTAATTAGCTATTTAAATCAGATTTGATAATTTTTTTTTACTTCTGTTAGCCTTAACAGAAATTCTGAATCCACCCTGCTTTTATCCAAGCATGCGACCCATCATAAAAGCAAAAACATTACCTCAGCCACATGGCTACAGGGACATTCCAACAGCTACCCGATAACCACTCAAATACTCAATTAAATGCAATTGGGACGACTTCCAGTGTGCAACTTCTCTAACAATACTTTAACAATGTGAGATTTTTTTTAACTTTGAAATCCGTTGATTCGGTCTTATAATTTAACAGTTAGATTGATATATTTCATTAACAATACCTCTCTACATGTCAAATTTATAAAAAAATTAGTTCATTTAATAATATTCAAGCGTAAAAAATTAATGAAAAATTAGTACATTTAAACTTTTAAATCTTTATTTATTGACACCGTTAGCTCAAAAATTAACAAAATTATTATGAAACACATCATTTGTTATATAAAGGGCCGTGATATTTATTTATATTCAAAATTAAATACAAATTGTCAAATATGTCCACAAAAGCTGGATATTTAAAAAGATGTCCAAACTGGCTAATTATTAGCCAGTTCTTAATTTTTAATAGAAACTGGCCAATAATTGGCCGGTTCTCATTTTAAATATGTTTTCATCTTATTTTTGTTTTCCGAAAATGATTTAATTTATATATTTTTTGTATTAAAGTATTAGAAATATTTTTTTTGTTTCTTTGAAGTTAGATAGAATATTATATAATTTGATTTATTAGAAAGACTACAACAAATAATCCTGATCAATATTTTTCAGAGCGGATTTTTCACAGCTGTAAGAAAAATTAAAATATTTCTTTGTGTGCTATTGGAAAAATAAAAATACTTTTAATCTAAGTTATTGATATATGTTTAAAAGTCATTTCTAGGTAAATACAAAACATATTTAAATTCTTTTATTTTTGAAAAAAATAAAAAAAATCCTGAAGTGTGTCAGAGAATTTTTTTTTAAAACTATGTTCTCATTTCTTTTTAGAAATTGAGATAATTTTTTTATTTTTTATTAAAATATTTTTTTATGTTTCTTTGAAATTGGATAGAATATAATACAATTTAATTTATTAGAAAGTCTGAAACAAACAATCCGGATCAATATTTTTCAGACCGGATTTTTCACGGATGTAAAAAATTAAAATATTTCTTTGTGTTATTGAAAAAAATAAAAATGCTTTGAATCTGATTTATTAATCCCTGATCAAAAGTCACTTCTAAATTAATATTTTATTACAAAATAAATAAATTACATAATTTTCTGAAAACAAAAAAGATAAAAACAAATTTAGAAAGAGAACCGGCCAATTATTGGCCGGTTTCTATTAAAGATTAAGAACCAGCCAATAATTGGCCAGTTTGGACATTTTTATAAATATCCAGCTTCTGTGGACATATTTGACCATTTGTATGTAATTTTGGATATAAATAAAAATTACAGAGTAAAGGGGGTCTCCACATGCAGATGTAGAAGCAAAAGAGCAAATTACAAGTCAAAGATGTTCACATAAGCAGATGCGGCACACTCACAAGTCACAACTAACCATATATCTTTTCTTTTTCTTTTTTCTGGATGACAACCTTTGATTTACACCACCACAGAAAAATACATTTAATTAATTTTAAAAAAATATGAATATCCAGTTTTATATATGTTTTTACAATTACTAATCAAATCAAAATTATTTTATTTAATATTTACGAAACATTTCTAGTTCGGTCTCTGATATAAAGATTCGTTGGTATATAAGAATTCAATTAGTTATGGAAAAATAGAACCTGATATCTCAAGTACGTTATTTGCTTTTGGAATTATTCAAATCCAATTGGTCCAAATTCTGATCAAATGGTTGTCAGATCTAAATTACAGAAATATGACTCTTGATTGCTGTTGCACCACACACAAAGTTTCCTTGAAAAATAATTAATGCAGATGTCATCTTCAGTTCTGAATTATTCATATCAGTTGAAACCCCAGAGTTGAAATTTATATTTGTCAATAAAAAAAATTGACGGTCTTTGATTTTTGCTGAGTAAAATTTCTCATCGGCACAGTTGTATAGACGCTTATCTTCCCATATTTTTTTCCTAAGTGCCAAATTTTCTGAGACCGGAAATTCACTAGAAATTTAGTCCAGGAAATTGACAATGAGCTAGGATCATGCACTAATATATGACTAATTCGCGTTAGTCAATTCCACTCATTGGCACGCTATAGTATTTCGGAGACCAAATATTTCGGAGACCAAATTCTAGCTAGAGATAATTTTCAATTCTGTTCCATTGCATATTTTCAATGTAAAATATATGACTAATCCGCATTAGTCAATTCCAGTCAATTCCACTCATTAATTGTTCTAAATAGTATGCAATATATAGTATTTCGGAGACCAAATTAAATTCACTAGAAATTATGTCCAGGAAATTGACAATGAGTTAGAATCATGCACTACCCCCAAGTTCTAAAATTATGTCCCATTGTATATTATATGACTAATTCCAACATAAAATATATGACTAATTCCACTCTTTGTTCTAAATAGTACGTTATAGCAGCGCAATAGTATTTTGAAAAACGGAAATTCAACAGAAATTCAGGCCAAAAAAATGACAATGAGCTAGGATCATGCACTAGCACCTGGTTCTAGAGATAATTTTCAATCCTGTTACATTACATATTTTGAACATAATATATATGACTGATTTCCATTGGTATATTCCACTCAGTGTTCTAGATAGCGTGTTACAATATTCGATTTTGCTATAACGTGTTATTTAGGATGAGGGATCCACTTACAATATTTGAAATTTACAACATATTACAACATTCGATTTTGCGATTTTCAAAGTCCAAATAGTCGAATTAAACCGTTCAACATAATCTCTATATTAAATTGTGCTTTGAGATCAAATTTTATATATTTTTAATTTTTTTTACTATTTATTAAATATTTACAATAATTTTTAGACAATTTTGAACCACTGAAAAACAACAGTATTGTAAAATACTTAATAAATAGTAAAAAAATTCAAAAAAAAATATAAAATTTGATCTCAAAGCACATTTTAATATAGAAATCATGTTGAACGGTTTGAATCGACTGTTTGGACTTTGGTAATCGCAAAAACAAATATTGTAACATGTTGTAAGATCCAAAATATTGTAAGTGGATCCCTCCATTTTAATATCGAGGTCATGTTGAACGGTTTGGATCAACTATTTGGACTTTAAAAACTTTAAAAATGAATAGTGTAATATTGTGTCACCAAAAAATGGGTGTAAGTGGATCCCTCCTCTCTCTCTCTCTCTCTCTCTATATATATATATGGAGTAGAACTAGGGTGCTCCTAAGTTCACCCAACCTCTTGTGAACTTGACTCTAAAATATATCGAATCAACTTTAAACGATGAATCCAAACCGTTGAAACCCTTCTACCTAATGAGTGATGTGTCTACATGTGAAAATTTTAAAGTTTCGAATTAATTTAATATAGAGTTAAGTGGTCAAAAGTTTAAGGTTTATAAATTAATTTTAATGCATTCATTTTTTGGACTCCTTTGACCACTTGACTCTATATTAAATTAATTCGAAACTTTAAAATTTTCACATGTAGACGCATCAATCATTAGGTAGAAAGATTTCAACAGTTTAGATTCATCGTTTAAAATCGATTTGATATATTTTAGGAGTTAAGTTTACAAGAGGTTGGGTGAACGTACTTAGGAGCACCCTAGTTCTACTCCTATATATGTATGTATATTTGTATATATATGTATATGTCTCATCAAGTATATTTGTATGTATATGTATATGTATATGTCTCATCAAGTATATATAAACAATTTCGAGAGAACTATAAATACATTTTAAGTGCAAGGGGTGCAGATAAAAGATGCAATTATCTCTCATCATAATAATATATATTCACTTTTTGTTTGACTTTGTCAAAGTCGTATTAAGATATATGCTCTCTAAAAACACTATAAAAGCAGAACAGCATTGGAGGAACATACTGTACTCTGCAAACCTGATGCTAAAAATGGAAAGCCCAATCAAGCTAACAATTTTCTTCTATATTATTACCTTGTTTTCAGTTGTTACATCTCAACCTTCAAACAATACATCAGCACAATTTCATGTCGGAGTTATACTTGATTCTACAACCCTTGTAGGCAAAATTGGCAAAATAAGCATTGCAATGGCTGTAGAAGATTTCTACATGATGCATGAGAATTACAAAACCAGGCTAATGCTGCATGGTAGAGATGCGAACAGTGACGACCTTCAAGCTTCATCAGCAGGTGTTAATTTTTAGTTCTAGTAATATATTATAAATAAATGAACTGGTTTTTTTTCTTTTAGTGTTACTGATTTTAAAACGTAGTCATTGGACAGAATCTAAGTTTTCACAATTTTTTTTTAAGGCTTGGCTGGTGCAGCCAAGAAAGTTTTCACAATTTTTATTGGTACTCTGTTTTCAAACAATTCTAAATAATAAATCTCAGTTTTAGGTGGTAGTAGGCGGCTCCTCTCCAAATTGAAAGGATTTATTAAAGAACACCTCACATATCTATATTGTATGACTGGGGCAAATAAAAATTAATTAAAATGCATAATACATTGAAGAAAAAAAACTGAAAAAAAAATAATATATATATCATTAAACTACTATTGGCTAATAAATGATAACGACTTTAGTAGTCCGTTATAGAAGTCTTTGCTGTATCTTGTACAATTAATAAGCCTAATTTTTTTTTATGGTTGACGGTGAAAACCGCCAACATATATATTGATATTAAAAAAGGTTTACAAGACTCGGGTGTCAAGTGACACGCCCAGTGATTATTCTATTTACAAAGCCCCAAAATTAAAACTTAAAAAAAGGCACCAGCCACCCACTTAGAGTGACCGGTTTTACCCAGTGATTATTCTATTTACAAAGCCCCAAAATTAAAACTTAAAAAAAGGCACCAGCCACCCACTTAGAGTGACCGGTTTTTCCTAGCTATTACGCTACCTATCTCTAGACCAATTGGACATCCATAATGGTGTCCTGAATTAGCAGATACACCGGTTTCCTTTTATCCAAGAACAACCTTCTGTTTCTCTCCCTCCACAGGGTCCAAACCCCGGCCGCCCATACTCAGTCAGATCTTGTTCTCCCTCATTATTTATATAAAAATTATTTATCTTATTTGTATAAATACTTGTGTGCATAGTGCATAGGTATTAATATTTTAGTAAAAAAAAACAACGCTAGAGTTTTTGAGATCCTGCCAGGCAGTTATGGCAATTATGATGCAGGAACAGTGTGCGGACTGTTATCAGGGTCCCCCTATAAATATCCTTGGGTATTTTAGGCATTGACCTTTTGATTTCCGGTTGTACATGTATGTAATATATATGATCATATTTGGTTGTGGAGTAAGAAGTAAAGTAAATATAATAAAAAGATTGCACCCAATGCCGGCACACTGGTACCTCGCTCGTACTGCTGCCTAAGCAACAAGCACATACCCACTTAACCATTTCCTTCACCCACACACACTTCCTATACAACGATTGATGAAGAGTAAATAATATAATTTGCCTATTTATACCTGTTATATTATTCCTTGTCTTTTACTGAATTGTATGATTTTTCTGTATCTTTAGCTTCACAAATTATCACATCTATTCAACATATGTGGCATTGGTTACTTCATCCAAACAAATTATCCACACTTTGTTCATCCTGAAATCTATTCTTGATACAAGTTAGGTTCCTAATTAGAAGTTTTTATCTACATATATATATGCAGCACTGGACTTGCTACAGAACATGAAGACTGAAGCCATCATAGGACCTCAGAGATCCTCTCAAGCTGTCATGATCTCCAAAATCGGTAACAAAACGCAGGTACCGGTTATTTCATTCTCAGCATCAAGCCCCACCCTTTCATCCATGCATTTGCCATATTTTATAAGAACAACAATAAATGATGCTGCTGAAGTGCATGTCATTACTGCGCTTATCAAATCCTATGGATGGCGAGAGGTAGTTCCAATCTATGAAGATACTGATTTCGGAAGGGGTCTAATACCCTTCCTTGCCGATGCACTCCAAGAGATTGATGCCCAAATTCCGTATCGCAGCTTAATAAGCGAATCATCAACTGATGGCCAAATCAAAGAAGAGCTCTACAAGTTACAGGCTATGCAAACAAGGGTGTTTGTCGTACACATGACACCTTCCAAGGGCGCTACACTATTTTTAAAGGCCAGAGAACTAGGGATGATGGAAGAAGGTTATGTATGGATCATAACGAATGGATTGGTGAATGTCATTGAATGTTTCAATCGAAATATAGTCAGTGCAATGAGTGGAGCTCTTGGGGTACGGCCTTATGTACCCAAGACAGAGAAGTTGGACAACTTTGCAACAAGGTGGAGAAAGAGATTCCAAGAAGAAAACCCCAAGGATGAACCCTGTGAAGTTAGTACATTTGCTGTTTGGGCCTATGACACAATCAACGCACTGGCAATGGCAGTAGAAAAGGTTGGGGTTCAAAGTACGAAACTTGAAGAGAACTTTACAAGTTGTGTGCACTTGCCTGTCTTCTCTAATGGACCACAACTTCTCAAGGAAATTTCCAACATCAAATTTCAAGGATTGAATGGTAACTTTGAATTGAGAGATGGGCAGTTGCAGTACTCTACATTTGAAATAATTAATGTGGTTGGAACAGGGATAAGGGGAATTGGATATTGGAGAGTAAAACAAGGACTATCAAGAAGAGTAGATGCAAACTATAATAAGACTTACTCGACTTCATCACCAGATTTGAACCCGGTCATTTGGCCAGGGGAATCAATTATAGTGCCGAAGGGTTGGGAGATCCCGGTCAGCGGGACAAAACTGCGCGTAGGAGTGAGAATGACTCCAACACCCGAATTCATGAATGTGGAGATAGATCCTGTGACAAATGCCATAATAGCAAGCGGGTATGCTATTGATGTGTTTGAGGAAGCGATAAACAGATTACCTTATGCAGTCCCTTTTGAGTACAAACTTTTTGGAGAGGCTTCTGAGATCAACACGCTGACTTATGATGATTATGTGTATCAAGTTTATCTTGGGGTAAGTATCTCTTTATATAGAATATGTATAATGTCATTTCCTTCTCTTGTATATTTATGAATGAAGAGTGAGGCTATGGTAATATTCATATATTACAGATCGACTCATGCTATGGATCTATATAAGTTCAAATAGTCAATCCAAACAGTTAAACATGATTCCATATGAAAATGTATTTGCATGTCAAATTTTATATTATTTAGAGTTTTTTACTATTATTTTAAATAGATAGAAAATCACTACTATTGGATGCTCTAAAATTTTCAAATGATTTTCTACCTATCTAAACAAATAGTAAAAGAGAGTTCTAAAAAGTATAAAATTTTGTATGCAAGTACATTCTCATATGAAAACCATGTTGAATGGTTCAGATTGACTGCTTGGACTTTAAAAATGAAATACAAGTCCAAAGTACAGACCATTGCAGTCAAATAATATCATGGTAATATGTATCCAGGCATGTATATATATCTATGTTTAGCAGTCAAATATTACAATAGGACTAAGGTATATATAATGTTGTTCTTCTTTTTACTTTCTGAACTCCAATAATTGATCAATCAACCCCATGAATACATAAACAATCTTTTGATTAAAGAATTTATTTGTGATTGCAGAACTACGATGTGGTGATAGGGGACATTACAATAAGATACAACCGTACACGCTATGCTGATTTCTCAGTATCATACACGGATTCGGGAGTAGGAATGATTGTGCCGGTTATAGAAGCCGTGAATAGAAACACATTGATTTTCTTGAAGCCATTAACTGCAGACCTATGGATAGTGAGCATTGTGTTTGTAATCTACACAGGCATTGCCATATTGATTTTGGAGCCAAAGATGAGAGCTTCACTCAGGGGTTCATTATCTATGCATCTCCATACAATAGTGCATCTATCCTTGTTTGCATATAGTAAGTAAAAACTCTGTCCACAAAAGAATGATCTCTGGATATCTTAACGTTTTCTTTTAATCCAAGAATATTTTAAATATTATTAGCTATTACAGTTTACAGATCTATCACTCTTTATTCGCAAACTAATTATTTAGCTAATAAATTGCAGACCAGAAACTAGAGAGCATCCTATCGAAGGTAGTTGTTATCGTATGGGTCTTTGTTCTCCTTGTATTAACATCGAGTTACACTGCTAGTCTAACCTCGATGCTTACAGTCCAACAGCTTCAACCAACAGTAACCGACATTAATGATCTGATAAACAATGGTGACTATGTTGGATATAGAAAGGGTTCATTTGTTGAGGGTTTGCTTCAACAGATCGGTTTTGACAAATCAAAAATGAGAAGTTACAACTACCCCGAGGAATATGCCGTGGCACTCAACAAAGGAAGTGCAAATGGTGGAGTGTCCGTAATAGTTCATACAATACCTTACATCAAGTTGTTCCTTGCCAAGTATTGTGATTCTTTCACGATGGTTGGACCCATTTATAAGAGTGGAGGATTCGGATTTGTAAGTATACCATTTCTCATGTATATTTATATGCTACAAACTAATTCTAAAGGCATACTTTCACAAACTCATAATACTTGATAAACATGGCACTCTTTCTCAGCAGATGATATAAGATTCTTCGTAATCTTTAATTAAATATGGAAGAACTCACAAATGGGAGTATAAAGAGCAGAAAAGAGAAAGGAAGCATTTTACATTTTAAATTGTTAATTCTTTGATCAAGTACGGATACCCGTTTCATCTTACTAATCTCTAGTTCTACATAGGCTTTCCCGAAGGGTTCTCCACTAGTCCCAGACATATCCCATGCAATTCTAAACATAACTGATGGAAAAGACATAATACGAATTGAGAAGAAATGGATTGGAGACGAGAATTGTCAGAACACTGGCAGCATCATCGTCGAATCCAACAGCCTAAACTTTTACAGCTTCTGGGGACTTTTTCTCATCACAGGAGTTGTTACTACCATCTCCCTACTAATATTTGTTATCATGTCATTTTGCAAGAAACGGCAAAAGATGATCAGCATTATGAGCCTTGAAATGAGCTCTGACGTGACAAATGACAACGGAAACTTGCCTACTATAAGCCAAGAGGAATACAAGAAGAGTGATAATTTTGGCCCATCACCAGATAAGCTCAACAATGATCCTTCGCCACAGATGCCATAGAATGATTGCCAATAAGATATCATGATTTCAGTTTACATTTTGCAGTATAGTTTATTCCATGCAAATATAAAATTACTCATTGCCGTGATTCATGCCAAGAGATCATTAGAAGTATTTATAATTAAACAATAATATTGTGGGTTTTTTATTTTAGTTAGTAATTATAGGTAGGTAATGAGAACTAGCCTTTTGGTTAGCAAAATTAAAGGTAGTGCCCTCCATTTGGGAGTTCAAAACACGAGCGGAGGGTCCTTTATGGATGTTGGAATTCAAAGGGTTAGACATCCATGGAAAAACAAGTTATAGGTAGGTAATGAACATAGTGGATGTAATCGAAAGTAGCTAGTAACTACATATCAAGTTTTTATAAGATTATATTGAGTGGTATTATCTTTTCAATTCTATTTAAACTCTTGATAACTCGATCTGACAATTCAGACATCTTTTGAGGATCAAAGAAATAACCAGAGATTGCTAACATTTGCCTGGGGATGAGTCATATATGTTTTATCAGGGCTAGAGGTTGGAGTGCTTGCCAGTTTATTTGGTATATTGTTGTCTAAGATTTTTTTCTATAGTACAAACTTCAAGTTGAAATGCACCAAAACTTGTTCATTTCATAAATACATAACAAAACTAATAAAGAATTATCTCATAAAGAGTTATGTGTTAAGTGTAATTAGTGCACTGAAGGGAGCTCTCAGTGTAGTCTGTATGTTACCAAAACAAAAGGAGTTGAATAATTTCATAACCAGATGGAAAAAGAGATTTCAAGAAGATTACCCCCAAGGAATGCCTTTTGAACCTAGCATATGTAATTTATGGGATTAGACGCCATCCGTGCATCAGCAATGGCAGTCAAAATGTCTGGTTTAAAAATACCAATCAAAACCCTCCAAGACATCCAATCTCCCTTGCATGATTTTCCCAATGGACCCCAACTTCTTGAGGCATTAATGTTCTCCAAAATTTCATTTCAAGGTTTGAGGGGCAACTTTGTTTCAAAAAAATAAAACAATTGCCATACTCAGCCTTCGAAATAATAATTGTGGCAATCAGGGAATAAGAGAAGTTAGATATTGGAGAGAAAAACAGAGATTGTAAAAGACGGTAGATGCAAGCAATCCTAAACATAACAAATGGAGACGAGATAATCAAAATCGATATGAAACGGATCAAAGAGAATGTTTCCACTGTCAGGACAATGGTAGCTTTGACCTCGATTCAAAAACCTAAACCTTGTCAGCTTCTGGGGGCTTTCTGCCTTTAACAGTACTGTTTCCACTGTCTCCCTAATAATATTTCTACACAGCAATCAACATCGTACTATGAGAAATATGACAAACCTTGAAGCAGGCTCTACTAGCAAAAGAATTGTTCCTACTGAAGAGGAAAATCAATTTGTTAATCCATCGCCTGCTAAAGCTGCCATCAACTGGTTTTTCATTGTTGAGCTAGTTACTCTGTCACAGAAAAAGTTGTATTGTAACAGTGTTAGGCAGCTATAGGCATTTGCTCTTCTTCTTCTTTTATGTTTTTGTTTAGTTAGCAAATGTTGTTAATGAATCCTTATCCACTTGTTGCAATTTCTCTTGGTTTTTATGAACTGTTCAGCAATTTTGTTTATCTTAGTCTATTTAATGGTGGTTTAGTTTTTATCAACTTGTCTTTCATTATTGTATGAAGCCTTTAAAACAAGTTGGCTAGCTGAAAAGATTATGTACTGTTTAACATTTGTATTCCTAATGCATATATTGTTTGTCTTATTAATGTAATAGATCATGGATCATGCTGTAATAAACATCAACATGCATGTAAATGAGACCCAAAGTGCTACAGGTTCTTTTTTTTAATGTAGATCAAAACCTCAACCCCAAGCTATTTTTTTTTTTTTTTTTAAATTTGGTTTTGATTTGTAAGACTCTTTTATTAATGGATGGGCAATTATGCCTGATTTGTAACACTGATTTGTAAGACTCTTTTATTAATGGATGGGCAATTATGCCTTTTTGTACAAAAAAAAAAAAAAAAAAAAAAAATCTAACCTCCAAGCTACATGCTAAAATTGTCACAACATGCTCTTGACAATATTTAAACATCTGAGCAAGGCCACCCGAGCCCCAGGTCATGCCTCAGAGCTACTACAGCTTATACCGGTACCATATCAGTACCAATCCGTGAAGATTAAAGACCAAATCATGTTCAGACCTTCAAGCAAGCTCAAATCGATGAATGCCCAAGCCTCCATATCCCTTCATGATGTCAAATGAACCTTCAATCGAAGAAGATAGCAATGAAATCTAAGAAAATCGATCGAAACCCAATCGGTACCGACAAATCTTTATCCTGCTGTGAATCACCGCCTCCGGCGATCTCTGATCGCCGACAACAGGTCCAATCGACCACTGGTGCCAAGGTGACTCCAATGGTGTAAGTCCTGAAGCCCATCTCTGCCGGAACATGACCGGAGCTATGAACCCTAGCCAGGAAATGGAGGCTCCAGTACTACCATGTCGTATCAAACTCGCACGATTTTTAAAGAAATGATGATCTTCTGATGACGGCGCCAAAATGAAAGTTCAAACGAAAATACGAATCTTGAAGGGATCATGTGATTCAAAGGCCAGGATCCAAACCCAACATAAGCCGACCCCCCCTGTCAGCGAGTCCCACCTATCAGCAGCCCAATACCGGTGCTCCGGCACGATTATTGACAAGTCCAAAGCCCAAGTCTGACTAATAAAAGATGAAGGCCCAATGTTCAATCCAAAGCCCAAATACAAATATAATAAACCGAAAGGCCGAAACCAAAACGCTGAGACACAAATCTCGAAGCCCAGTACATATCTCCAAGACCATTATTCAGATCTTAAAGTCTTCATGTTGATCTGATGGCCCAAAATAAAAAATGATAAATAAAGCAAACTTTTTTACACTAATCCCTCTGACAATGATAAATTAAGAGCACAGTCCCTGATATTTTACATAAAGGCCCCTGGCATCTGAAAATATTCATAAACAAGCCCTTGAAGGCCCAGTTTGCACTCTAAACCTTATCAAAAGGCCAAATCATATTCTCAAGTCCAAATTACAAACAAGCCCCTGAAACTAAAAAAATGTTTACAAACAAGTATTTTTCCTTCATAGCTTCTTCATATTACATCCAAATTGGCTCAAACCAATTCCAAATGAACCCAAATCAAATTCCATGTCATTTTAAACCAAATCCAAACATGTCCTAGCTTCAGCCAAAACCTGAAATGACCAAAATACCCCTCATAATCAAACTAATTTAATTTTAAAATCAAAATTGTAAAACTTGGTTAAAAGCATCACATATTACAAGTTATGAGCAAAGTGACAAAAATTTATAAATTCTCAATGATATTACAAAATGACCAAAATGCCCTTCTCTATACTTAATAATCAAAATATATCAATACTTTCAAATAAATAAAATGAAAGCATATACTTTCTTCAAAACTTTGAAATAACGAAATCATGTCATGACAAGCATACATACATGTCAATATAGATGTACAATCAAACGAGAACCAACCAAATGGCCAATCTGACACTACATGGGCTCCTTTTTAGCCCATATACTCAGCTCACTCTAAAATAGTCACAAACCCCAGAATGAAGGAGGTATTCAGTTTGACCCGAAAGGACTTTCTGGTGTAATTAACGATGGAGGCTTGCACCCATCGGAAGTTAAACGTCCACACAATCAATAATAAAATCCTTACGGACTGATTATAAACTGTAGGTCTGTTAAGGATGAACCAGGAGGAATACAGAGAGATAGCCAGCAATGCTCCAAATTCGGTGCCCTATTATGTTCAATTGCAACTAGAGCACTGAACCCTAGGGAGCATTCCAAATCCCCCATGTCCACATCGTTAGATAACCTAACGCCGTGCAACTTTCTATGCCCTACACTATTTTAAAAAATAGTAAAAAACTCAAAAATTATAAGATTCCATCCCTAAATATATTTTAGTATGAATATCATGTTGAGCAGTTCGAATCGACAGTTTAGACTTTGAAAATGAAAATATTAAATGTGAGTTAAGATGAAGTGTGAAATGCATGAGGTATTGGAACCCAGATGTGATTCCCAATCGTTTTAATTATACTTCAATTTTGTTTATCTTAAAGTATAAATCAAAAAAAAAATCTTAGTTTTAAGTTTTAAAAGTAATTAAGAAAAAGAAACTAAAAATTGAAAGAAGCAAGTATAGATCAGCCAATTTTTATTACTAAACGAAAACCATATTACAATGTTTGTGAACCCAATACCAATGCTGGTACCAATAACAACCATAGAATAAAAACACACAAACAGACAAATACTAATAGGCATCAAGCAAATACCAACAACATATAAAACCTGAAACTAAGCTATTTTAACCAACTAGACCCTGCACTAAGAAACAGTTCAGCAATAAGCAAAATAGACCCTGGACTTTAAGAAAAATACAAAATTTGCTTCAGGAAATCTTCCTTTATCTCCATCTTCAAGCGTCATCATCCTGAATATGATATATCCCATGCGTACGGATTATAACCAGTCTAGCCTCCATGGGGAATGCAAATCGCCTAATAGGTCCTTAACATCAGGAGGTAACATACACATTAGTTTTTCTAAAGCATTATACTTCTGATTAGAGGACCAAAACCTTGCATTTGCAAGAATTTGTGTCCCTAAGCTACTAGCATGTTTTGCAATGCCCCCCTTAAAAATAATTCTATTTCTCTCTAGCTATAAGGTCTAGAGTACTGCCCAAATAATCACCATAATGATATTCTCATCCTTCATACGAATACAAGTACCTATGTCCCACAAATCATCAAGTGTTGTATATGTAAAAGTGAAATTATTAAATTAAGTTATTAAGCCTCATAATTGGCTAGCCAAAAGACAAGTCAAAAATAAATGAGAGACTGTTTTATGTGCTTCACAAAAGACAACTTTGGTCACCATGCATGCCAGCCCCGTCTACTCAAATTATCCCTTGTCAAAATTCTTTTTTTTTTTTTTTTTTTTTGCCAACCAAAGGAAAATTCTGATTTTTAAAATTATATTAGCAGTCCAAATATTAGAAAACTCTATTCTTTAAAATTAATACTCAGTTAATTATTTGTCTTTCCAGATTGTTAAAACTTTGTAGATATTTTAACTTCTTTGTAGCCTTTCACCTAATTAATATCTCAATTGATTCTTATTAAAAAACGAATATTATAATTATTCAGATATAAAGAAGCTGTAAACACTTTCCAAACAAAATATAAAAGAATCTATAAATTGTTTTCCATTAAAAACAATTTAATAATTTGTTTGGTGCATTTAATTTAGTTAACCATCCTCAGATCTTTTTCACGACTTTTACGCACTTCATTAATTCAGCTTGAAAATTATTGACGTCTAGTTCCCGATGATGTCGCTGCACCACATATTTGAAACAGTGATGTAGAAACAAAAAAAATGCCAGAAATATTTCTCGTGGAGTTGTGGTGAGAGGAAGTACTTTTTTTTTTTTATATTCATGCATTCTCACTTTAATATTTGCGCAAATTAAGCGTGCACGTATCTTAAAATGAATCGGTGAAAGAGATATCCATCACACTCTCAGTTGATTTTTCTTAGGGTCATTGGATAGATCAAACAGACTGTATGTCTACAACAACGACAACAGGGAAGCCGTGCTAGCTGTCAATATATACACTTGAAAGTCCAATCTGGACGAATTTTCTTTTTTCCGGTTTTGAATGATTCTAAATGATCTCGACAGCTATGTAGTATGTTGACTAAAAAAACAAACAGTTTCTTTCTTCCCAAAATATCCAGTGAAGCGGGTGTTTTAAGGTACACTTTGTAGTGTAGTAAGAACTTTTATCAGACATAGGCAAAAAACTATTACTGAAACAACTGATGAATTACGGACTATATATAGTAAATTAACCAATTCAATCTGGGAATTAACTATAAGAAATCTAGCCTTTAGAATAAGTAACAGTCTAATTATACATAGACTTAATGCTAAATTAGAAGTACGAATCTCAGAATCTAAGGATTCAAATCAAACATCAGATTAAATTTGATGTAATGGACGTCCATTGAATCCCCTTCGCTTAATTCCAATATAAAAATTTTGATTCTTTAAAAAAATTCTAAGTGAAAATCGAGAACGAAAATGTTCTTTGCATCGATCGAAGGCTAAATTGTGGACGCCAAACAGCACTACAATAAATATAGAAGTACAGAGTTCTATTATTTAAAAAAAAAGACTACACAGTTATTTTCTAATTCGTAAATTAAACTTGTACATGATCAGATATTATTTGGGCATTTTATTATAGTTCATCTTTGTATCATTTAGCATGCAGTATATAGAATATTATTTTGGGTTATTACATATACATATATAATGACTTCCGAAGATAATTACTTATATACTAGGTATGTGAGCTTTTAACTTTTTAAAATCCATGCATCGATTCGATGAATATATTTCACAAACAAAACCTTTATATTTTAAATTATAATATTTTTAGTTCATTTAATGAATATTCAAACAGTAATGAAAAATGAACACATTAAAATAAACTTTTAAATCTTTATTATGAATTACTATTTGACTTTATGCAAAACAAGTTAACAAATTTGTTATGAACACATCACTTGTTAAATAAATTAGTTTGAATTCGTCATTGATAGTCGATTTGATGGATTTTAGTGTTAGACACGAACAATCTTGATGAATTTTAACTCATATTAACTTTATTTTGAAATAAGAAAATCCGATATCTTCTTATTTATTATTTTTATGTCGGTATCCGCTAGGGTATACCGACATAAAAGTATTTTTTCTATTAGCAACGGAAATATCTACGAGAGGGTACTACAAATTCAAGGTGTTCAGTTTATTAGCAGATGCGGCACACTCATAACTTCTCATATCTTTTTTTTCCTTTTTGGTGGATAACAACCTTAGGTTCACACTACTATACCAGAAAAATTAAATTAATTAATATTTGGAAAAATGAATATCCACTTTTATATATCTTTACAATTACTAATCAAATAACAATTCTTTTATTCAAAAATATTTCTTGTTTCGTCTTATATATATATATATAGGGAATGGTTACGGTGCTATGGATAGCATAGAGGACTCCATGTAACGGCTCAAAATTTGAGTTTTTAAAATCCTAACTGTCGATCCGAACCGTTAGATGTGTTCTCCATATTGAAATGTGTTTGGAGACCAAATTTTACATTTTTTGGAATTTTTTTACTATTTATTAAGCCACTTTGAAAATCTGAAAAAACGGGTGAACAGTAAAAATTTCTGGACCATCAGATCAGCGATTTTCAAAGTAGCTTAATAAATAGTAAAAAAATTCCAAAAAATGTAAAATTTGGTCTCGCACATTTCAATATGGAGAACACATCTAACGGTTCGGATCGACCGTTAGAATTTTAAAAACTCAAATTTTGAGCCGTTGTACAGAGGTCCTCTATGCTATCCATAGCACCGTAGCCATTCCCATATATATATATATATATATATATATATATATATATATATATATATATATTAATTATGGGAAATAAAACCTCAAGTACTTTGCTTTTGGAATTCATAACACCTAAGGTAACATAATATTTTTGTTTAGATTCATATCTTCTGATGGCCATTCCTGCACGAATATTAAAAAGGTAACGTGCATTTCATATCGGACCCAATTGGTCCGAATTTTAATCAAATGGTCTGGATTTAAACAGAAATTTTACATCACCTCAGAGAGGATATGCATGGACGTCGACACAGTTTCCTTGAAAAAGAATAAATGCAGATACATTTTCAGTCCAAACCCCAGAGTCAAAATAAATAATTGTCACTCAAAAATTGACAGTCTCTAATTTTTTGACTCACTAAAAATTATCGTCGACGTAGTTAATATAGCAGTTAATATATATACAGGCTTATCTTTCCGATATTTTTTTTAATAGCTAGTGTCAAATTTCTCAGAGACCAGAAAGTCAGTCCAAGAAAATGACAATGAGCTAGGATCATGCACTACCACCGGTTCTAGAGATGACTTTCAATCCTGCTCCATTGCATATTTTCAACAGAAAATATATGACTGATTCCAGATTCCCATCAGTTTATTCCACTCTATATTAATTGCATGCATATGATGATGTCAAAGTTGAAACAGACTATATTTAATTTAATTACTACTGATTAATACTGGTCAAGGGGCAATTTATTAATTAATAGTTTGTTAGAGTAAGATGGAGGTCTAATCTTGCAAATTTCAGTGGCACGAGCTTTTGTCTCTTTACATAGAGACATATGTTCAATTCTCGAAATAGCATCTAAAAAATATTGAAGTGCATGGGACCCTTTAATAAAAATAATCATAAAGGATTTATAATTTGAATTTCGAACACACGATTTCCACACGGAGGATGTTGTCCTTTATTACTATACCAAAGACCAATTAATCTTAAGACGGACTAATAGCATGAGGGGATGAAGTGGCTATGAGAAAGGGGTAAAAAAAAAGGACGTGGATAACTATCCCTGCACCCTTGTTTCCGCACTGTCTCCGCACATAACAACCATAACTAACTTGGGGACTGTCCCCGCATAATTTTCTTATATAATCTATATCGTCCCCGCATAATTTGTGAAGTATTAATATCTATGAATGAAAGTATTTATGTCTATGTACGGAAGTATTTATACCTATGCACGAAAGTATTTTAACGTAAATAACTGACTCATGAACCAAATCTCCAAAACTATCCCCGCACTATAAATACCTGAGGGGGGCAGGAGAGACCATATACATTTCTAAAAATATCAATATTTCCATAACTATATGAGAGACTGCAATACTGAATATTTGGTTACATATGGCGTTGGATGATGTCTGAAAGTATTAATATAAAGTATTGAAAGTATCTATTCCTGTGCACTGAACTATTTATATATATATGCATTGTATAAAGTTTAATTTTCAGGCATTCGATCATCATCAAAGTATTAATATCTTATTTTGCAAGTATTAATAGTTATGCACCGAAGTATTTATACCTATGATGTCAACTACTTTTGTTATTAAAAAGGTAATGCAGGGATACAAGGTCCCACTTCTTCATTAGAGGAAAGTTCACACGGAGACTATAAGAGAATTGGAAAAGGGAGGGTCTATCATATCAAGTTACGCATGCAAATATTAATATCTTACTTTACAAGTATTAATATGTTATTTTTCAATTATTTATATTTATGGAAAATTGACGCAATAACAAATGCAGGAACTGGGAGAGGGGGAACCATAGTACAACATTCCTCTATTGTAGCTACGAGGACCGAGGAGAAACTCGAGTGGGGGGTAAATATAATTATTCATAAAAAATGCAGTAATAAAGTTTGGTTACCTCTGTGTTCAAGATATTTTAGACACAATAGCATTATCTTCATGTTTCAGGTCTATCTAATTTAGGTATGTCAGGTGTTTAGCAAACCATAGTGGCAGAGATCTTCTTTAGATGCTGGAATATCACCTACTTTCCTCCAGGAAAGCCTACTGTAAAAAAGGTATTTAAACTTGGTTTAGAATATTGAAGAAGAGACTTTTCTAGTACTCGAATTTGATAGTCCTTCAAACTAGAGAAAATTAGCTTATAAGCATTATCTTTAGAGCAGCATTTCAAAAGTGTTTGTACTAAAGTAAAAACTATTCATATCTGAATTGGTAGATATCTATATCTAGTATATATACAAAGAGTTAATATCTTTGTCTTTTTTTAATGATTATAAATAAATTTTATTTAACGATTTTGTTTAATAATTAAATAAAATATAACTTTCAAAAAGTTATTAGAAGTGCAAGTTATAAACATTCTTATCATCAAGAATAAATTTGTTTTTGAGAGAAGTATAAACACATTTTGAGTGCAAGTGAGTGGTCCACATATTTATATTCACTTCTTTTGTTTGACTTTGTCAAAGTCATATCAGGTATATGCTTTCTGAAAACGCTATAAAAGAAGCAGCATTGGAGGAACATACTGTACACTATCTAAACCTGATGATAAAAATGGAGAGACCAATCAATTTAACAATTTTCTTCTATATTATTACCTTGTTTTCAGTAGTTACATCTCAACCTTCAAACAACCTCACATCAGCTCAATTTCATGTCGGAGTTATACTTGATTCTACATCCCTTGTAGGCAAAATTGGCCAAACAAGCATTGCAATGGCTGTAGAAGATTTCTACACGACGCATGAGAATTACAGAACTAGGCTTAAGCTACATGAGAGAGATGCAAACAGCAACGACCTTCAAGCTTTATCAGAAGGTATTAAAACATTTACTGATATATTTTAGTTCTAATATTATTTTACAAATAAATAAACCGGTGTTTTTAAGTGATTTTGTTTTAAATATGTAGACATCGGACAAAAGTATATTCACAGTTTTAAAGGATTCTCCTCAGTTTTCAATTAAACCATTCCAAATAATAAATCTCAGTTTTCTGGGGGGGGGGGGGGGGGGGGGGGCGTGTGCGTTTGGATGAAACAAAGAATAGAGCAAGAATAGAGCTAACTCTAAGATTGAGAATAATTGCTAATTCAATATTTTGTTGGATTAGTATAGTGAGAAAACACATAAAAGACAAATAAAGAATAGTCCATATTTGCTAATCCAAACACACCTAAACAAAAAATAGTAGCTAGAAATAGTACTAATCCAGATTAGTGACTATTCTTCACCCATTTAAACACACCCTTAGTTTTTAAATGATATGTTATGATCCAAATTATTTTTGGCCCCAAGGAACTATGTAACCTTCATATTGTAGTTAGATCTTAAGACTTTTGGTAACCATCAGAATCAAGGAAAATTAGTTTACTGTCTCTCTTTGTCACTTGCTCTCTTCCTTATTCTGTAGTCAACAAAACCCTAACACTAAATATTGTTGAATTAATTTCCCACAATTAAAGGACCCCAATTAACCTACGGGCGCACCTTTTTCTTTGGGAGGCCCCCGGAGCGTACTATGAGCACTATCTAAGGCAATTCTCTTGTCTGAATGCAAAGAGTTTCCGCATTCTGGTTCTTTCTTTCAGAGAGTTTGTTGGCGGCGAGCACACACTTCACTATAAATCAACAATTAAAGAAGAGTAAATAGTGCATTTTCTCCATTGATGCGAATTTATCTCGAGTTCTTGACCTACTCGTTCTATTCCTTTTTGTTTACTTTTCTGAATCTTTAGCTTGACAAATTATCACATCTATTCACTTATGTGACATTTGAAACTTCATCCATGCCAATTATCCACACTTTGCTCATCCTAAAACCTATCCTTGATCCAAGTTAGGTTCCTAATTAGAAGTTTCTATCTACATGCAGCACTAGAATTGCTACAGAACATGAAGACTGAAGCCATCATAGGACCTCAGAGATCGTCTCAAGCTGTCATGATCTCCCAAATCGGAAACAAAACACAAGTACCGGTTATTTCATTCTCAGCAACAAGCCCCACCCTTTCATCCATGCATTTGCCATATTTTATAAGAACAACAATAAATGATGCTGCTGAAGTGGATGCCATTACTGCGCTCATCAAAACCTATGGATGGCGAGAGGTAGTTCCGATCTATGAAGATACTGAATTCGGAAGGGGTATAATACCCTTCCTTTCCGATGCACTCGAAGAGATTGATGTCCGAGTTCCGTATCGCAGCTTAGTAAGTGAATCATCAACTGATGGGCAAATCAAAGAAGAGCTCTACAAGTTACAGACTATGCAAACAAGGGTGTTTGTCGTACACATGACACCTTCCAAGGGCGCTACACTATTTTTAAAGGCCAAAGAAGTAGGCATGATGGAGGAAGGATATGTATGGATCATGACAAATGGATTGGTGAATGTCATTGAATGTTTCAATCGAAATGTAGTCAGTGCAATGAGTGGAGCTCTTGGGGTACGACCTTATGTACCCAAGACAGTGAAGTTGGAGAACTTTGCAACAAGGTGGAGAAAGAGATTCCAAGAAGACAACCCCAAGGATGAACCATGTGAAGTTAGTGCATCGGCCATTTGGGCCTACGACACAGTTAACGCACTGGCAATGGCAGTAGAAAATGTTGGGGTTCAAAGTACAAAACTCAAAGAGAACTTGACAAGTTGTGTGCACTTGCCTGTCTTCTCTAATGGACCACAACTTCTCAAAGAAATTTCCAACATCAAGTTTCAAGGATTGAATGCTAACTTTGAATTGAGAGATGGGCAGTTGCAGTACTCTACATTTGAAATAATTAATGTGGTTGGAACAGGGATAAGGGGAATTGGATATTGGAGAGAAAAACAAGGACTATCAAGAAGAGTAGATGCAAACTATAATAAGACTTACTCGACTTCATCACCAGATTTGAACCCGGTCATTTGGCCAGGGGAATCAATTATAGTGCCGAAAGGTTGGGAGATCCCGGTCAGCGGGAGAAAACTGAGCGTAGGAGTGAGAATGACTCCATCACCCGAATTCATGAAGGTGGAGATAGATCCTGTGACAAATGCCATAATAGCAAGCGGGTATGCTATCGATGTGTTTGAGGAAGCGATAAACAGATTGCCTTATGCAGTCCCTTTTGAGTACAAACTTTTTGGAGAGGCTTCCTTGGCCAGCTCGCAGAAGTTGAGTTATGATGATTATGTGTATCAAGTGTATCTTGGGGTAAGTATCTCTTTATGTAATATGTATAGTTCCATTTCCTTCTCCTGTATATATATAAAAAAAGAAGAGTGAGGCTATGGTAATAATACAGATCGACCGTGCTATGGATCTATATTTCTATTTTTAAAGTTCAAATAGTCAATCCGAACCATTAAGCACGATCTCCATATGAAAATGTACTTGCAGATCAAATTTTACATTTTTTAGAATTTTTTACTATACTTTAAATAGGTAGAAAATCACTTTTTTTAGATGATAAAAAATTTTCAGATGAAGTGATTTTCTACCTATCAAAACAAATAGTAAAAAGTTTTAAAAAGTACACAATTTGGTATGCAAGTACATTTTCACATGAAGATTATATTGAACGGTTCACATCAATTGTTTGGGCTTTAAAAACGAAAATATAAGTCCATAGTGCAAATGTAATATGCATATTACGTATCATAGCCTCACTTTAACTTCAGAGTAAAACATTATAATAGGACTCAGGTATATATATTGTCTTTCTTCTTTTTACTTTGAACTCCAATAATTTATCAATCAATCCCATGATTACATAAACAATCTTTTGATTAAAAAATTTATTTGTGCTTACAGAACTATGATGTGGTGATAGGGGACATTACAATAAGATACAACCGTACACGCTATGCTGATTTCTCAGTATCATACACTGAGTCGGGAGTAGGAATGATTGTGCCAGTTAAGGAAGCCGTGAATAGAAACACGTTAATTTTCTTGAAACCATTAACTGCAGACCTATGGCTAGTGAGCATTGTGTTTGTGATCTACACAGGCATTGCCATATTGATTTTGGAGCCAAAGATGAGAGCTTCACTCAGGGGTTCATTGTCTATGCATCTCCACACCATAGTGCATCTATCCTTTTTTGCATATAGTAAGTAAAAATCTCTGGATACCTTAAGGTTTTCTTTTAATCCAAGAATGTCTTTTAAATATTATTAGCTATTACAGTTTACAGATCTATCACTCTTTATTCACAAACTAATAATTTAGCTAATAAATTGCAGAAGAGAAACTAGAGAGCATCCTATCGAAGATAGTTGTTATCGTATGGGTCTTTGTTCTCCTTGTATTAACATCAAGTTACACTGCTAGTCTAACCTCGATGCTTACAGTCCAACAGCTTCAACCAACAGTCACCGACATCCATCATCTGATAAACAAGGGTGACTATATTGGATATAAAAAGGGTTCATTTGTGGAGGGTTTGCTTCAACAGATCGGTTTCGACAAATCAAAAATGAGAGGTTATTTCTACAACGAGGAATTTGTCGAGGCACTCAACAAAGGAAGTGCAAACGGTGGAGTGTCTGTAATAGTTCATTCAATACCTTACATCAAGATGTTCCTTGCCAAGTATTGTGATTCTTACACAATGGTTGGGCCCATTTTCAAGACTGCAGGATACGGATTTGTAAGTATACCATTTCTTATGTAAATTTATATGCTACAATCTAATTTTAATGACATATTTACACAAGCAATAACTTGTAAACAATGAAAACTCTTAATACTTGATAAACATGACCCTCTTTCTCAGAGCAGACAATGTAAGACTCTTCGCAATCTTTAATTAAGGAAGAACTCACAAATAGGAAAAGAAAAAGGAAGCAGTTTACATTTTAAATTGTTAAGTCTTATATCAAGTACGGATACCAGTTTCATCTTACTAATCTCTAGTTCTACATAGGCTTTCCCGAAGGGTTCTCCACTAGTCCCAGATATATCCCATGCAATTCTAAATATAACAGATGGAGAAGACATAATACGAATTGAGAAGAAATGGATTGGAGACCAGAATTGTCAGAACACTGGCAGCAGCAGCATCGAATCCAACAGCCTAAACTTTTACAGCTTCTGGGGACTTTTTCTCATCACAGGAGTTGTTACTACCATCTCCCTACTAACATTTGCAATCATGTCATTTTGCAAGAAACGGCGAAAGATGATCAGCATTGTGAGCCTTGAAACGAGCTCTGATGAGACAAATGACAACGGAGACTTGCCTACTATAAGCCAAGAGGAATACCAGAAAAGTGATACTTTTGGCCCATCACCAGATAAGCACAACAATGACCCTTTGCCACAGATGCCATAGAATGATTGCCAATAAGATATCATGATTTCAGTTTACATTTTGCAGTATAGTTTCTTCCATGCAAATATAAAATTACTCATTTCCGTGATTCATGCCAAGAGATCATAAGTATTTATAATTAACCAGTGGAAGTTGTAAGCATTTTTTATTTTAGTTAGTAATTATAGGTAGCTAATGAGAACAAGCTTTTGGTTTAGTGGCAAAAGGCAGTGCGTGTGGCAGGGAGGTTGCCGGTTCATAACCCGAACGGAGGGTCCTTTATGGATATTGAAATTTGTAAGGCTAAACATCAGTGGAATAACAAATTATAGGTAGGTAATGAGCATAGTGGATGTAATCAAAGTAGCTGGTAATATCCAGTTTTTATAAGATTATATTGAGTGGTATAATCTTTTCAAGAAATAACCAGAGATTGCTAACATTTGCCTGGGAATCATGAGTCATGTTTTATCAGGGCTCAAGGTTGGAGTGCTTGCCAGTTTATTTGGTATATTGTTGTCTAAGATTTTTTTCTAAATTACAAACTTCAAGTTGAATTGCATCAAAACTTGTTCATTTAATAAATCAATAACAAAACTAATAAAGAATTATCTATGTTTTTTCCCCTAAAGAGTTATGTGTTAAGTGTAATTAGTGCACTGAAGGGAGCTCTCAGTGTAGTATGTATGTTACCAAAACAAAAGGAGTTGAACAATTTCACAACCAGATGGAAAAAGAGATTTCAAGAAGATTACCCCAAGAAATGCCTTTTGAACCTAACATCTGTAATTTATGGGCTTAGACAACATCCACGCACCAGATTTCAAGAGACTTCAAAATGTCGGGTTTAAAAATACCAAAAATGCAAATCCTCCGAGACATCCAATCTCCCTTGCATGATTTTCCCAATGGACCCCAACTTCTTGAGTCATTAATGTTCTCCAAATTTTCATTTCAAGGTTTGAGGGGAACTTTGTTTCACCAAAAAAAAAAAAAAAAAAAAAAAAAAACAATTGCCATACTCAGCCTTCGAAATAATAAATGTGGCAATCAGGGAATAAGAGAAGTTGGATATTGGAGAGGAAAAGAGAGATTGTAAAAGATGGTAGATGCAAGCAATCCTAAACATGACAAATGGAGACGAGATAATCAAAATCGATATGAAACTGATCAAAGAGAAGAACTGTCAGGACAATAGCAGCTATGACCTCCATTCAAAAACCTAAACTTTGTCAGGTTCTGGGGGCTTTCTGCCTTAACAGGGCTGTTTCCACTGTCTCCCTAATAATATTTCTACACAGCAAGCAACATCGTACTTATGACAAACCTTGAAGCATCTACTAGCAAAAGAATTGTTCCTACTGAAGAGGAAAATCAATTTGTTAATCCATCGCCTGCTAAAGCTGACATCAACTGATTTTTCATTGTTGACCTAGTTACTCTGTCATGGCAAAGTTGTATTGTAACAGTGTTAGGCAGTTATTCAATGCATTTGCTCTTTTTCTTTTTTTATGTTTTTGTTTAGTTTGAAAATGTTGTTAACGAATCCGTATCAACTTGTTGCAATTTCTCTTGGTTTTTATGAACTGTTCAGCAATTTTGTTTATTTTAGTCTTTTTAATGGTGGTTTAATTTTTATCAACTGGTCTTTCATTATTGTATGAAGCCTTTAAAACAAATTGGCTAGCTGAAAAGATTATGTACTGTTTAACATTTGTATTCCTAATGCATATATTGTTTGTCTTATTAATGTAATAGATCATGCATGTAAATGAGACCCAAAGTGCTACAGGTTCTTTTTTTAAAGTAGGTCATTAAAATATAAAATATATGTAAATCACAGTGGCGTAACTAATTAGTGTATCAGATTTACATATATCTTAGTGTAACTACCATTGGCGTAACTAAGATATCTCCATTGGCATCATGAAGATATCTTAGTGTATCAGATACAAATGGACAAATATTTTATATTTTAATGCCAACTCATGGCAGCAGATTTAAATGCCAACTCACACATGAATAAAAATTATCATATAAACACACAGAAAAAATAAGTGTGCTTTACCTGATACTATGTTAAAAAACTAATTGATGGAGCTAGAAAATAAAAACTAAATCAGCAGTGCAAAAAGTTCACAAATTTTGCTATCTAACCTTATCTCTGTGTGCCAAGTAACTGTACCTGCTTTTGTTGGCAAAATCAGGGTGAACATTAGCCTTCTCCACTACCACATTTGAGTTCTCATCAATTCGGTATGAAACATCAATGCCTTCAAGGATCAGGTGGTACACCACTTGACTTAGTGCATTAGTAATTTCGGGGTAAACCTCTTCTTTGAAATTGTCCTCCTCTGTTTCCTCATCAACTATGTCCCGACCTTTATTTATAACTACAGGATGGGGCCGAGTGCGCTGTGAAACTGACCTAATATCCCAAGTTAGAACCTCCTTTATTAGGTTTTGAAACTGTTCTAATGATTTGTACTGTGATTGCTTTTCCTGATAAGATAAAACAACAAGAGAAATTAATGTATTTGAGTAATCATGCTTGCAACTGAGGTACAGTAGGTCAGCGGTCCTTCAGTAAATTAATTTAACCCCAACACATTTAGTCAAAATGCCTTTTCCTTGAAGAATATTTGTCGGTATGTACCATAGGAAAAATTACATTATGTTTTTGAAAGAGGTAGCTTACCACATGAGCCCAGCAAGTGGAAAGGGAAGAAGCAAAGTCTGAACTAAAGGTGATTGACCCGACAGCCAAAGTGGTATCTTCCTATTATAACAGGTAATAGTGTAAAAACATTAAAAAAAAAGGAACATGACTTCAAAAGGGGTCAAAGAGACATTATATTCCCAAAAAAAAAAAAAAATGCTGAAAACCAAACCTGGACCCAACTGGGAACAGTTGCATCTTTCACTGAGTCTGAATATGGGAGGTACGGTTTAATGTCAAGTACTGGCTGTTGCACAAAAAGAAGATCAAATTTTAATTGAAGAGAAAGGTCAAACTAAGAGATAGCCTTCATTATGAAAATGCAAGCATTGTAACTACTTACAACAATATAAAAGAATTTGTTTCCTTCAGAGAGCTTTTTTCTTTGTTATTTTTAATATTACATAGCAAAGTTCGCATAGAGAGAGAGAGAGAGAGAGAGAGAGAGAGAGGCTACCGTGCCATCAACTAAATCAACCCCAGAAAGAAAAATTGCTTGTCCATCTACTGCCTCTATCTGTAAAGCATTGTTTGACATACAAATCTTAAATTTGTAAATTATTGTACAATATTGGGCAACATATTGGGATTTGATTCATTACTTTCATATACCTTTGCAACACTAAGACCTATAGGACAAGGTCTGTGAGGTGACCTAGTTGCAAGAACTCCCATCTTGCCACCTTTCAGTCTAGGCACTCTAACCTATCATTAAAATAATAATGTTAAACATTTTATTCTTAAGAACCACAAAGAAGTACACAGTATGTCATGTTTCTGGATAGCCTATTGATCAAATGCAATGTTAGAATGAATCTTCTATTGCCATTTACTGTTTGTTGTTGGGCTTAACATTTAATTGCATCTGAGAGGAATCTAAAGGGTAATTCACTTTTTGGATTTACGATTTATGTTTAACATAGCAAGTTGGTACCATCATACAACCGATTAAGTTGTAAAAATGAAACAGTAATCAAAAGTGTCACCTTAGCCTTTATCTTGGATCGAGCCGGGTCTTTCCACATTTTCTCAAGATCTGTATTTAGGTGAAACACATAAAGAATCCAGCAATGTGAGTAGTCCGAGAATCCTTCTAGTGCCTCTACCGAAACCCTAGTTGGATGAAGTACCAAACAAGCTCTTGCAAGTGGCACAACCAGAGGCTGTCTTGGAGTACCATTTCTACATCGATGAAGTGAGATTACAGGGATCAATGCCACACAGTAATATCAGTGCTATCTTGGGTTTAACTAAGAATTAGGCTGTGCTCCAAGGAGGTGGACCTCTCAATTTAGAGGGTAAGAAATTCAACCTCCTCAACTTTCTTCCCTTTCCTCTCCTTTCCAACTCGGGAGCAGACCCTTGACGAAACAACTAGATTTTATCTCAATGGTTAATTGAACTAAGTTATATCCTCCAATTAAGCATCTTGAGAGATGGCATTGTCAAAATTTTCACAGAGTCCATTGAAATCCTCGCAGAATGTTATTTTGAATATATCATTCCTCCAAATGAGGTGAATTTTCTCTAAATGAAAACATTCAGTTAGGTGATTGCATTACAAATTACAAGCCCATATTCGGGGTTGTAAAAATCACAACACACACAACATTTCCCATGAGCATAGTAAAATTCGCTTAAGTAAATATTAATACCTAGTTGAGAAACAGGACTGGACCGTACCAATTGGTAACATAGGATACATCTCTTTCGATTCATCCCCACTTTGTTGAGTCATGGCTTTCCTCAATGCCTAACAATTTGAAAATTCAGAAATGCGATCAAGTTCAGCTGGTCATACAAATTTTTATTATATATAAGATAAATTGGGATTATTTAAACCTGCTGAGCCCTGACACGGCCTTGCCTCTCAGCAGCCCCTTTCTCCAGTGAAGCCTCCATAGAAGCCTCCAGCTCTCTAACCCGATCCTCCAATCCCTTGCATCTTCTCCTATAGAAAAACCCTGGAGAAAATTATATTATTATATACAATTAATTCAAGTAGGGTTTAGGGTTTATCAATTGCTTTTAGTTAGCCCAGAGTAATTGTGTAAAACAGTAATATGAAGGATGGAGTTACCTGAGAGAAAGACTGCAGTTGCGGAGATTGCAACGGTGGCAAAGGCGAGGGTGATGGAGCTGATGTGCGCCTCCCTTGCGTGAGGAGAGGTCACCATGGAGGCTTGAGCTTACGAAGAGAAGTGAAGGAACATTCAAAACTGGATTAAATTCAGTTTTAGTTTTGGGCCTTAACACTAGATTAAATTCAGTTTTGCTTCTACTAAATTAAGAGAAGTGAAGGAACTTTCAAGACTGGCGTATACAGGCTGATCCAAGCCTATATCAGCCTTTTACTTTCGGACCTTAACACTAGATTAAATTCAGTTTTGCTTCTACTAAATTCAGCGTTACACATTTCCTTCCGACATTTTGGAAATAGTTGATTGCCTTTTTTATTTCACATTTTATTTGACAATTAAGATATCACACAGACTAATACTCTAAAAAAGAGAAAAATTAAAAAATAAATCTGTATACAATTTGTGCTTTATTGGTTCTTTGGGAAGGAAATTTCTTTTCAGCAGATTAAAACTGTGCACTAGCGCAAACATTGAAACAGGATTTCACTCCCTGCATGGGATTGGAATCCGCTGCTCACCAAATTGGCAAGCAGAACCTTTCAAAATCAAACCATTAATCTATGTTGAGATTCGTAGATGAAAAAAATTCAACATTTTGATTTAGAAAAGCAAGATTATGCTTGCCAATTTGGCTAGCAAGAGTCAGATCCCCTGCACATCACAAATTGGAAATCTCTATGAATGGCTCCTGATTGTTATTAGTTTATGCATACTGTCAATATCTCATTTGCCTGGTAGCACCTCATTTTAATTGGCCTCAGATGCTTGGAACCAGTAATCAGATAATTATTCCTACAGGGAACCAATCTCCAGGCCGAGTTCAACAAACCAAGACAGATAAATTCTATCATTTCAATAAATTTGGTTCATTTACCAAAGAAACCAAAACTAGTGTAAAGCAAACGAAAAGGGCATTACATTTGAAACCTCCAGTGTCTATTAATTTCTTCTAACACCTCTGACAACAATATAAAAACAAAGCAGCTAATAAAATCTGTGCAAGGCAAACTTGAGAGCTGCATCAATTATGTCTCTCTTCATGAAAACAATACTACAGAAGCAAAAATATAAAATGAAAGAAAAGATTGATCTACATATTTAAGCTTACAACCTGCCTCATAAAAAATAAATTGACCAAACAAGAAAACATCAGTAACAAAAATATTGCAAGGGCGCACAGAATAGCATCATGAGCTAGTAATTGCAATTCAGTCAATTTAAAATACACAAAGCAATGTCACCCTTTATTTGTCAGGTGCAACTCTAGGTAGATAAAAACCCTTATTGTTCACCGGTTTATAGGAGTGTGCATGCGCTCGACGATTCTATTAACAGCATCTCGTGTCATAACAAGTGTGTCATGTTGCAAGATGCTGTACACATTCAATCCCTGCATTAAATGTACAGGCAGACAGCAGAAAGTTTAGAAAAAACACAATTAACCAATTGCTCAGAGAGGCTATGTTCTAAAGTCTCAATTCATCACAACAAGTAAATTTTTAGTACAAATCCATACTGCCATGACAGTGGTTTACAGTACATCTTATCCATTAAGAATTATTGCATCAACAGGAAAAAAACACAAGAAACCAGGTACTCCTAACAAATGGTAATATTAATATTTATACAAAATATAACCAAATAACCATCATTGCCACTAGACATTTGGAAAAACTGCTAAATATATTTTATAAAATGTGGAAAGTGAGGGTATTGATCATATTTTCCTTGTCCCTTCGAAAGTTATGCCTGATATTTCCTATGTTAAGGATGTGCGAAGTGTGAACAACAATTCTCATCTTGCGTATCATATCAAGGTTACATGGTTACACATTAATTTATACACGATCAAGGTATACATGAGGCAAGACATTACTTTCTATGCGTGTCCAAGGTACCCTAGTAAAGTGAGAATGTTATATCCCTATGGTCTTCTTCAAGATTTCCCAAATAACCACACACTGTCCCTTCTTTTTCTGTTTAAAGAAGAATTCTCGATGTTTCATACAGACGGTATTTCCTTCTTTATTGGGGTAATAAATGAAACTTCTTGTTTCGCAGGAATGCACATAATAATTACATAATAATAAGAGTTTTTTTACGGGGTATACATCACCAGATGGATAAATGCATCCGCCAATGGGCCATATGTAATTATTGATTTTTACTTACAATCGTGGGTAGCACATTGATATAGTGAAGGTTGCGGGTAGCCAATTTTAATTTATCATCCAAGGGACCACCATCGACCAACAAAACTTTCTTTGCATCTGTCATTTGGGACACATAGCTCACAATATTCTTCGTCTTGTGGCTCGGTAACTCTAAATCCTCGAAAACTAAAAGCTGTTCACAACATCAAGATAAATTCAGAATAATTAAATTACATCCAACAGGAAAGAATTTAAGTAGAAAAAAGGAAACTGTCAAATGTTCAGCTTATCTGTGCTACTCGAAAATCCCATGTATACCTACAGAAACTATCAACTCAAACTCATGTGTATTTGAAAACATCAGATAACTGAAACCAAAAATGTTAAGTTTAAAATAATTACTGAAAGTTCATATGATTATTCAAGTGAGGCTATGGTACTATGCATAGCGCACATTGGTCCGTACTTTGGACCAATATTTCCATTTACAAAGTCCAAATAATCGATCTGAATCATTCAACATGATCACCATATGAAAATGTACTTGTCGATCAACTTTTATATTTTTTAGAATTTTTTACTATTTTTTTAGATAGGTAGAAAATCACTTGATCTAAAGATTCTAGATCATTCAAAAGTAGTGATTTCCTACCAATCTAACAAAATAGTAAAATAATTCTAAAAAATGTAAATTTAGTCTATAAGTACATTTTCATGTAGCGATCATGTTGAACGGTTCAGATCAATTGTTTAAACTTTGACAATGAAATATAATGATCCAAAGTACGGACCAATGTGCACTATGCATAGTCCCATAGCCTCACTCTGATTGTTCATTTTAACTCTTAATAGGTTGACACTATTGTGAATTTGAAAATCATCATTTCAGACCTGTTTGCTTGTCCTTTGATTCAATCAAGGCTTTGAAGAATATAGAGCCAGCATTAGGTACACAATTTGCAATATGCAAGTAATCTAAGTGGTGCACAAAAAAACTGTTGAATTCTAGCTAACAAAGTGAACAAAATGTCAGATAATTTTTACAAGACAACTGATTGGAATCTCATTTCCCAATAAACTGAAGAAGGTCCAGAAGCATATTAATTGAATGAAATAAAGTAAATCACCTTGCCCTCAGCCGTCCTAGCAGATAAGGCAACTTTGAGACCAAGACGCCTGACCTTCTTTTGCAACTTGATCGCATGGCTCCTTGGTTTCGGTCCATGGCAAGCAGCACCATGCCTGAACTGTCATGTTTAATTCGAAACTATAATCAGAAATTAATGATTTAAACACAACACCATTAAAGATGTGTGATTGTGTACCAAAATAAAACAACACAAAACAGAGGGGAAGTTTAGCTATAATTGCTGGAACCCCATGGTTATAAATCTGCCGACACTGAATGCTTTAGATTCTTTTTCCTAGTCCTTTTTAAATTGATATCACAAGCTAGCAATTCATTAAAAATTGTTACAGAATTTTCAGTTAAGGCCGAATAACTACTTGTTCAACTTATGGGCCATTCACAGTAACCAAGTTTCAACGGTTAATTGTATAAAATTATGTCAATAACTGTATTTGACTCAAGTGAGTACGAGTACACATATAAAAGAACATAGTATATAAGCAAAAATTAAGGCCAGAGCAATGCTTTCTTCAGATAAAACTTAAGTTTGTGGACACACAAACCATTGGTTGCTCTATTCGACATCCACTTGGGCAATTTAGCCATGAAAAGAATGTATAATCAAATTTATTGATTGCAAAACCAACAAATTTACATATGTGCGAAGTGCAACCTCCAACACATTTACATGGGCTATTGTTAACTAGAACTAAACAGTAAGAAAACAAAAAAAGGGCAAATAAGAAAACCTGAGGACCGCGTAGATGTCCATGCCGCGCTCGGCCTGTTCCCTTTTGTGGCCAAGGCTTCCTTCCAGTCCCACTCACTGTAGTGACAGTTTTTGATGAATGTGTGCCCTGCCAAGAAAAGATGATCCAAATTTTAGTTACCCAGCCAAGAAGATGCAAAATTTATTTAAGGGGAGGACTGCAATAATTAACATGCATATTGTATAATCCAATATGAAATGCACCACTATAGGCAATAGCCCCACAAATTATACAAATATCTTGCACTCCCCTCCTGTTCCCAGATTTTTCATAGCGCTTGGCTAACCGTCTAATAAATAATTATAAAGAAACACTAACATAAAACTTTTTTTTTCTGAAAAAATGAGAATGATACATTCCATAATTTCCAGTGATAAACTAATTATTCTTCAAGTATCATGAAAAAGAGAAGCTACATACATATACTAACATGTATGTTTTGACCTGCTTTTTTCAATTGAAAATACATAATGTGGGACTCCTGAGTCAACATTCAACATGGTATCCAACCTCCTGTATTCCCCACCAACATACTAATAATGTAGATAAAATCATAATTGTAATGGAAAATATAATTCTTTGTTAAAAGTATAAACCTGTTGTCGCTTGGCAAGCTGCCACCTGACAACTCGATGGATGATATCTGTTCTAAGGGGAACGTCAAATACATCTCCAGCTAAAACCATGAAGCCCCTGTCTTCTCCTCTGAAGTTTGTGACCCTTGTAACTAAATCCGCATATTCACCTAATATAGTATTTATTTTTCTCTTTTGTTAATTTAATCGTCCTATTCGTACGATGAAGTTCAGGAACTAACATACAACTATTTTATGACCTGTGTAGATATGTAATACTCTATTTTCTCGTAATTCCTGTTACTGCCGCCATGATTACGTGAAAATTGAGATATTTGCATAAAAGAGGTTTCGTTTAATGGTGACAAACATGTTCATGTCTAGTAAGTCTTTTTTTTCTGATGTCCAAATTGAATTAAGAAAACCCCATTCAAATATGTTCATCAAAAGAAATTCCTTATGCATTAATTATTCAGCAATTCAACTGTACTAGAAGCAATTATTTGACTCAAAATTAATTTTTTTTACAACTGAGATTTTTATGTAAATGTTAGTTGCACATGCAATAAATATCAAGGTCATGCTTGCACAAACATTGTTCAGGCTTAACTACCTGAATAAGCCTCAGCCTTTGACTAAAAGCAGAAAAACCGACAACATGCCAAAATTGGTACAAACCAAGTGGTACTTACTGCATATGCTGGTAGAGGGCCATATCAAAATGGTACAAACTGTAGAGGAACATACCAGAACTGAGCTGGTAGTATTGAATATATATATTTCAATTCGATTAAGCCTCAATAAACTTAAAGAGCAACAAAGAGCCAAGAAAAAGATTCAAAAAAAATTTCCGAAGTACATAATTTCCTGCATTGCCATCCAACAAGCCAACCTATTGTGTGAGCATTTTTTTTAGAAATCTATTAGCTAAGACTGGTCAAAACTAAATGAGTTACCAATTTGTCTATCTGGTGTCAGCACAGAACGGACTGACAATAGTTCTGGTGGAATCAGCACTTCATTCTCATGAGTCTCCAGAGTTGAATATCCTTTGCAGGGAGAAAAAGGGATCAAATGCTGCACATAAAAAGCATATTCAAATAAACAAAAATCATGACGTTTATCAAAAGTTCACACAATTAGGAAGACCCGTAAAGAAGTCTGATTATATTAGTTTGCTCTCTTCTTAATTATTGGACAGGATATGCTGCAGTAGAGAAGAGGAATCTAAGCAGCTAGATGCCAGCTGATATGGACCTCACTCCCATTCAGGTGCCAGGCCCAGTGTTGTGCTGGCAAATGCTGACTGCCAATTAGTTGCCAGATCAAGTTTGAGCATGTGATTCATGGCTACCAAAATGAAAAGTTTGGATCTTTGCATAATCAGTCTGAGACATGTGTTGAACCTCAGATACTTTTGCTGTGCATGTTTTGATTGTTTTCTGTCGGTTCTGTAATAATTGAATCATGTGGCTAATATGCTTGTTTAGGCGTACCGTAGTTGGTACCAACAAGTGGGTTGTGTCTAGAAAAGGGCTAGGTCTATGAAGTGCTCGATAAGATGCTAAGACTTTGACACTTGTCACATGTGGGACTACTTTATAATAGATACTAAACCACTTTATAACTTTGACACTCTACCAAGTTAAACCATGGTCAAAGAGTATTGACGTGCCTTGCTGAACCCTAGCTCCTGAAGCTTTAACCGTAGATAATCTTAGCTATCATCCCATCTAATCATTGCAAATACGCCCAAATGCAATGGGATCATCACACTCCTTCACATAAACCCCAGTAAAACCCACATTCCAACAAAAAAAAAAAATCCGAACAATAATCAAACAATTCGAACAAGAAGAACTACCTTAGATATCCATGGAACGAGAGGCGCCTCGATCGGAGCTGGCTTGGTGAGCAAACTGCCAGGCTGAGACTGAGAGTGCCTCAGAAGCGCCGCCGCTCGAATCAGACCACGCATCAGTACAGATTTCGACCCCAAACTATAAACAAAGAAGCAAATAGAGGTGGCGCCGCCTGATCTCCGACACGGGGGCGGCGGTGTCTCGTCGTTTACTTGGTTATTCTCTTCGTTCACAAGTGAGGTTTTGGCACGGTAGCACAAGATCGGAGTCGAGTGTAACCGGGTTTAAGATTTGATCTATTGGGCTTAACTTAGGCCCAATAAAGTTATTTAAAAGGCCGTACTTTGTGCTTTAGAAGGCCCGGAAACAAATACATTTAATGAGGCCATCCTCGGAAAGACCTTAATAAGTCAAAAAGAAAAAAAGAAATACTGATCTTCTGTTACATAATTTCTAGAAAATTATATATCATGGATCTCTGAAGAATGGAAACAGAATCTGAGCTCAACTGTCAGTAACTTACTACAGGTATTGATCTTTAGATATTGCAACAGAGAATACAGACTCTTGGTCGTCCCAAAAGAAGTTACCAATTAGGTCACGACACGACGGTCACAGAGAATCGGTCTTGTCGGCGGAATCAATTCAACAAAACACCTGTGGCTTCAACTTACAAAAAAAAAAAAAAAAAAATTCAACAAAACACTATTAGCCACCAAATAAAAATTCAACAAATCATTCCGTGTGGAATTATAGAAGCGAATTCATTCCGGCTGCTTTCCAGTTTTCACTAAATGGAGATGATAACTACTCTTAACTATTTATTATTTATTTTAGTATTCAATACATGGATTTATATATCCAGGGCGAAACTACATAAAAATAAAATTGAGAACTCAATAAATTACTATATAATTTTTTTTTTATAAGGAGGACTAAAAGGTACGAGTATTTATAAAAATTATGAAATATAAAAGAAAAAACTACTAATTTTTAATTATATACAAATATCTAATTATTTGTTATATCTGAACCAGTGTTTTAAAAAACGTCCGTTTAGACCGATTAGGTGATTGCAGTGATCAAACCATTACGGATTTTTCTAGTTAATGGCTTAACAGTACATTATATGTTTGACAACCGCATACTGTTATTTACAATAACATCCTTACCTTTTTCTTTTGACAATGCAAGCAATTTTTTTATTTTTTTATTTTTGTGACAAAAATGTGGAAGTGAGACATCTATGTCACTATTAAGCCACTTTTTTATTATAAAAAATTTAGGCCTCCATTATTTTATCTTATTAGACCAAAGAGGATAGATTTTGAAAATACTTTATGGAGGTTGGGAAGTCTATTCTTCATCTAGAATACACAAACATGAGAAGTAGGTGGTCTCACTTTCATGACAAAATAGATTGCATAACGCAGTCCCACATTGCATGATTTTATATACATTGCCAGTTGTGTATTTTTGTTTTTTCATGCTTTCACCAAATTTAAGAGAGACTTGAGACTTTTGAGTTTTCAAGTCACGGAAACCAATCTGCTGAAATTCTCATTTGTGAACAATTTTTTTGAAATTTCTGCTTTTTCGAATCTAACCGTCGAGCTGTTTCAAGATGTGTGTGCAGAAAATTTAGCTTTATTGAGATGTGTCCATAAAAAAATTAGTCAAAAATTCAAAAATATTGTTCACGAATGAGAAATTCCAACATATTTCAATTTTTTAGTCACTGTGTGGTTATTAGTTGCATCTTTAAAAGGAGAGCAGTTTGGGTTCGATGTCCATCGGATTCAAATTTGCGTCCGATCGATTCTATAGCCATCTGATTCATTTTAAGATCCGTGCACAGAGATGTTTAAGCGAATGTAAATGGATATTAAAGCGCGGTGCACGGATATTAAAGCAGATCGAACGGTTATAAAACCCATCGCCACCCAAACTGCTCTCCTTCGAAGGACATATCTCATGTACATTGCATGATCATTCTCTTGCAAAAATTGTCGTTATCACAATAGTTAATTTGTTTGGAGGTTTTTTTGACAAATTAGACTTTGCTAACTTTATGTGTAAAAGAAGAGTTTAAATATTAGCATTCTTATATATATTTATCACGTTTTTTACTTTTCAATATTATTGAAAAAAAAAGTCAATTCATAAACATAATTGTTTGATGTTTATTTTCTCTATACGTCAATTTTGCTTTGGAAAAAACAAAGAATAGAAAAACCATCCTCTAATTTTGTTTTCCAAGTTAGAAAATTTACAATTTTAATGCCAATAAGCCAACTACAAAAATTAAATGTTGTATATTTATATTTCTGTAAAAAAAAAGTGTCAAATATATTTAGGAACCACAATTTTATTTAACTATTATTTTGTTTTTAACTTTGTAATATTCTAAGCGTGGATTGCCAAGTAAATTAAAAGGCGGAATTTCACGTAGACCTTCAAAATTTCAAAATTACGTATTCTCTCCTCTAAACTTTGAACTTACATATCTTCCTTCTAAGCTTTCAAAACTCACAAATATACTCATTCATTGTCTTTTATATTAGAACTCATTTCAAATTTCTAAATACACATTTACACTTAATTTAAGGCATGAAAAATTTGTAGCATGTTTGAAAAAAATGTCAATCTTATAAGATACCATTTACCGTTTATAAAATATCCAATTTTTTTCTTGAAATCCGAATACCCATTACACCCTTTATTCTTTACAAAAAGGCATTTTGCCCTTAAAACTGATCAAATATAAAACTAGCATTTTTTTAAACAAGCTACAATTTTTTTATGCTTCAAATAAAGAGTAAAATGGATATTTTAAAATTCTAAAATTAGTTTTTATATAAAACGGATAAAATGGGTAAATTTGTGAGTTCTGGAATTTTCCAAAACCCATGTTAATTTTGTTTATTATTTTTTAAAAGATGGCAACTAAAAAACATTCCTGCAAATACACCAACAAATTTTTATTTTTTCTGAAAAGTTTATGTTTTAATTTAGGAGGTCACTAAACTTTGTCATTTGTCACGAAAATGCTAAAACGCTAACGGAATTATTATTTTGGACAAAATATGCTCATTCCGTTAATATTTTGGACATAATGGGAATATTCCATTAAGATTTTAGATGGAAAAATATAGTGACTTGATTAGAACAAATGACAAAGTTAAGTAACTAGAAAGAGACAAATCAAACTTTGAGTTATCAATTCGTGATAAATGACAAATTTTAGTGACCTCCAGCAAAATTTACACTTTATTTTACTTTCAAAACTAGAAAAAGGGAGTAGTCCGATGAGTATCAGATCAAATTCAATTTGGCATTCGATCGGCCCGTTCGATCTGTGTCAAAAATTATACATTCCAATTAAATTCACAGGATAATTTTAATACAAATTGTCTACACGAATTTTAATACATATCAAATGACTATGATCGGACATCAAACCAAATTTAGTTGAACACGTATCCTCTGCATTAACTCAAAAGGGATTCTTTTTGAGTTAATGTATCTCGGCCATCTGATTTTAAATGGAGCCAATCTGACTGTCTGATTTTAACACTAGATCCTTTAATACTAATACAGATCTAGTTTGTATGAATTTTAATGCAAATCAGATGACCCAGATGCATTAACTCAAAAGATTCTCTTTTGAGTTAATACAGAGGATACGAATTCAATTTAGTCAGTATCTATTGAACCGGTAAACCGGTTTTAAGTCCTTAAATAAGGAGGTAAAACATGTTAGAAATTATGGAAATATTCCACCTACTAATTCAACCAAACTCAGTGTAGGTAGGTTTAATATCTCAAATAAACGTAGTTCTCGTGACTGATCATTAAATTCTGAACAAAAATGGGGACATGCTATTTAATTCCTGCTTGGTTTATGATTTGCTACATCTCTAACTTCATATCAGATGCTGACGTCCCTTTATATTCAAATAAATATGTTCATTGGAATTCTATGTCAATGAAGTCAGTTAGTCACGGGTGTTCAAAGAGTCGGTTCGGTTGAAACTGAACTAATATAATCAAATCAATTTTTTTTCGGTTTTCAAAAATAGAACTGAAGTGAAAAAACAGAAGTAAATTTTGGTTTGTTGGGTTCAAACCGAAGTAAACTTATTGGTGTCGTTATTAACAAAAATTATACATGTTCATAAATGAGTTGTTCAATTCTCTACGAACTATGTAGATGTTCTAAAATATTTAAACTAAATGAAAGAAATGAAGCAATTATTGAACCAAACAAAATATAAATCATACGTGAATCAATATAATTCGGTCGGTTCAGTTTAGTTGGTTTTGAAAAGTCTAATCCGAACCGATCCATTTAAACCGAAAAAACGAACCATTTAAACTGAAATTTTGCAGTTCGGTTGAAAACCGAACAAATCGAACCGTTTGAACACCCCTGAATGAAGTTTGGTACCAACTTACATAGGCAACTAACCAAGAAAATGTACAAGGAAATTAAGACATAATATTAACCCCAATTAATTAATTTTAAAGCTTTTATCATATTGCTTTGTTTGTATGTACTATTGTTTGGGTTTTTTAAATTCTGCTAAAATTCAATGTAAATTTGATTTAACCAAAAATGCATAGTAGCCAAGGCTCCTTCAGATTTTAAACGCTAATTGTGGGTAAAGATATTAACAAATATGGTTTGATTTCACACAGCATAATAAAAGACAAAATGAAAAGGTATATATGGATAACTGGTGTGCTCCATGAAGCCAAACTAGCTCTGTCAATATCTTTACTCTAATTTAAATGTGGCATATTGAGAGGATTATGAGGCAATCATTGACTATTAAGGCATTATGTAATATTCCAATAATGATGTCTAAGCGACCAAAACTTAAATTAAAATTAGTAACTAAAATAAAGAAGTGACTAGATAGGGACCGTTCATACACATGAATTTGAAAAGGTAAGAGAAATAAACAATAATGGAAAGATAAGAATAAGATAACACAATTTGCTTGTGCTACAAATTGAAAAGACTTGGGAGCACCGTCCAATCTGCTTTAAGATTCGTGTGCAATACTTTAAATTTCATGCATGCTTGTTTTGATTTTCGTACGCACAGATTTTAAGATTAATCAGATGATCATGAAGTTTGTTGAACCTAAAAATAGGCGATCCAAATATCCAATGCTTTCACAATTAAGGTAGCAAATTTAGTTATCTAAAGTGACTATTGATATTGGTTAAGAGTATAGATTTCATACCTATCTTCCATTTATTGTTTTCACGGAATTGTGCTTTAGATCTATGAAGTTCCTAGAGTTGCTCATACATATTAATGGAAGCACCATCATTAAAGTGTTCCCTTCCTAAAATTTTCATTTTCATTTTCTAAGAAAAATTAGTGGTTATAGTTGTTGATGAGAATGCAACAAGTTCATTAGAAAAAATATATACGCTTCGCAATAGTTTTTAATTCCATATAATATTATCTATATATATATCTATAGAGGAGGCTCCAATGCTCCATTACCTTTATCTTCCGATCATACCCCATATTTTTATCTTTGATTTTAAAGTTTAAAAATACAATATGAACCGTTCAATATGATATCCACATTAAAATATGCTTGGAGACCAAGTTTTATATTTTTGTTTGAAATTTGTTTACATTTTTTTTAAGATAGGTACAAAATCACTGTTAACATGATATCCACATTTATTTTTCCTCAAAAAAAACATGATATCCACATTAAAATGTGCATGGAAACCAAATTTTATATATATATTTTTTACTATTTTTAAAGATATGCACAAAATCACAGTTTTTAGATGGTCCAACATTTTCTGAAAATAGTGATTTTGTGTCTATCTTAAAAAATAAGAAAATTTTTTCAAAATATATAAAATTTGGTCTCCAAATACATTTTAATGTGGATATTATATTGAGCAGTTTAGATCGTTTGTTTCAACTTTGAAATCAGAAATAAAAATGTAGAGTATAATTGGCGCATGAAAGCAATGAAACATTTGAGCCCTCCTCATATTTATATTACAATTTATAAATTAGATGTATGTGCAATTCTTAAACACGTAAAAAGTTGCTTTCAAACTAGTTATATAGGAAGAAAAAAATTATTATTATTATTATCATCATATTCATATTCAACTTGCTGAATGGAACAAATATTTTAGATATCTAATAAAATACCCAAACAGATTTACATAATTCCGGGTATAAAGTCAATTTTTTTTATTCCGGCCTCCCATTGGAAAAGAAGACATGATGAGTTGATAAATTATCCAACCAAAGAGAATAATTGGGGATGCATAGCATATCTTTATTGTTACAATTTAATAGCCAAATAAAATAGTTTAACTATTGATGTTACAATCATCAGTTACAACGTTGGCATCAATTGCTTTCTTTCAAATGAGAGACTAGTTCAATTTTGAGCACAAAAAGGGTAATGAACCAATTAAGAGGCACCTTTTGTCAAAGCAATAACAATCTTGAACTTTTACAAAAATTAAATAAATTTTTAATTAGGAGTTAACTAAATTCTGCCATTTGGAATAATTTGCTTGACTAAAATTTACATGATTTGGCTAAAAGACAAATAAAGCTGGTTCTTGGACAGACGTTAAATCTTTTTTTTTTTAAGGTGTGACCGACTAAAATAAATCAGTTCTATTTTATAAAAACTTTTTTATATTTCATTTGCAAAAAAATAATGCATGAGTTTTTCAATCAATTTCTGCCATTTGGACAGTTTTTTTACTTAAAAATTTACTGATATGGCTGAAAGATAAATAAAGGTTCTTGGACAGAGGTTACAATTTTTTTTTCAGGTGTGATCTACTAAAATAAATCAATTTTTTAATAGTAACTTTTTTATTTTTCATCAGCAATAAAATGCATGTAAATTCCAATCAATTTCTGATATATATATATATATATATGAATGTAGAGTAGAACTAGGGTGCTCCTAAGAGTACCAAGTTTCTTTATACTCTTAAATCTAAAACATATCCGATTAACTTCGAACGATGAATTCAAATCGTTGAAATCCTTCTACCTTATGGGTGATGTGTCTACATGTAAAAATTTTAAAGTTTCGAATTAATTTAGTATAAAATCAAGTGGTCAAAAGGCTTCCAAAAAATGAATGCATTAAAATTAATTTAGAAACCTTCTAATTTTGACCAATTGACTTTATACTAAATTAATTCAAAACTTTAAAATTTTCATATGTAAACACATCACTCGTAAGGTAGAAGGATTTCAACGGTTTAGATTTATCGTTCGAAATTAATCCGATAGGTTTTAAAATTAAGAGTACAAAGAAACTTGGTACTCCTAAGAGCATCCTAGTTCTACTCTATGAATGTATATATATTAATTACATGTTGATTAGACGGTTAATTTTAAAACAAAAATTGGAAAAATGTTGCACCGTTACGTCACATTTATTAACTTGTAATCACAAATAGTAATTTTATTTTACATTTGATATATGACATTATGACTACACGTAATATGATTATTAGCGGAATACGAAGAAAATTTTGATCACCTCACATACGTCTTGTGAAAAAAGAAATAATCATGTTACAAATCAAATCATTACATATTAATCGAGTCACGTTACGTAAGCAAATCATGTTAATCATTTCACATCTTCATTTTACATCATTAACAACACTTACGGAATTAGAAAAAGAACTTTGATCATTTTGGGGGTTCCTTTTTACACGGAACTTTAATCCTTTTTTTTTTTTTTTTTTTCCTTTTATTCATAATTGTAAAAAGCTTTTCGTCGCTATAAAGTTGAGTGCACATGAACGGTCAGGATTAAGTTCTGGGTCGATTAAATTTGGCCATGTACGGCTAGGGATGTCAAAAAAATTACGTGCCGTGATCAAATTAAATTTTTATGTGTTATGTTGTATTGTGATCAAAATTATGAGAATAATTACAACATGCGAATTATCACAGTACGTTAACTACGAATTATCACAGTACGTTAACTAGTCACTTTTAGTCGTGTGTAATCATATTAGACCACATTTAATTATTATTTTCAAATTTTTAAGTTAGTTTGAGTAAGAACAAAACAGATTTTAAAAAATCCAAAAATAAGAAAAACTTATAATTAATTATAAAATAAAGAAACAGGTTTGAAAAAATATTATTATATTGCAAAACAAGTTTGATGTGTAGCTTATGCGGTGCCTTATTTGCCTGATAAAATTGGCATTTGATTATAGAGAGCAAAATAAAATGAGAGAGAAAAAAAATGTGATTAACTTTCATAAATAAGATTCTTACCAAAATTAACCTTAGAAAAAAGGTTAGAAAGGTAGTGTACTTTGTATCTTTTGTTTTCAAGAAGAAACTGTTAATCATTTGTTTGTTTTTATATTGTCAGTTGGCCAAACAAATATAGTATTGCTTAGACAAGAATCAAGATTACTTTCATAATTGGAGAAATATACAAGATGTTTTTAGATTTGCTATGACTTAATATGAAACAGACATATTAGCTTTTCTTTTGGCATTTAGTGTCACATTTGGACTATTTAGAAACATAAAAATGAAGTATGTTTTCAGAGTTTACAGCTAAAATTAGCAAGAAGTTTAATATATATCTCATTAGAGTAGAACTAAGGTGTTAGAAGTTCATCAAGTTTCTATGTGAACTCAACTCTAAAATCTATCGGATTGGTTTCAAATGACGAATTTATACTGTTCAAATTCTTCTACTTTACGAGTGATGTGTCTACATGTGAATGTCTTTTGAAATTAATATTCATTTTTTGAATGCCTTTTGGCCACTTGACTCTATACAAATCTAATTTTAAATTTTAAATTCTTTATACAGACGCATCACTCGTAAGGTAGAAGAATTTCAACAGTTTGGATTTATCATTTGAAGTCAATTCGATAAATTTTATGTTAACTTCACAGAGAAACTCGGTAAACTTAGGAACACCCTAGTTCTACTCCATCTCATTATATCTCTGATTTTGCATTGGACATGAAATAAAAGAACCAATAAGAAGGGGAAGGAGAAGACCAAAGAGTGGCTACCAGAAGAGGAGGCAATGGATGCCATTCCACTACTTGTTATACTCCCTAGAGAAGAGGTTTCAGCACATTAGCTTTGATCAGGAAAGCTGGTGATTACCTAGTTTAAGGCTTGTTATGAATGATGTCTAGAACCTTGTTATTAGTTAAGTGTTAATGTTATTATTATCCTGGAATTTTTATTTATATCATGTAAAAAAAATAAACCAAAAAACTATGTTTTTTGGGGGATTTCCAAAAATATCAGGACTTCCAATTCGATATACGGCTCCATTCTTAAGGGGCGCAGATTGGTTTGACGGTCCTTCAAAAGCCCATAATGCACTGTAATATTAAATATATTTAGGTTTATGAGGGGCCTCCAATCCAATCTGTGACCCTCCAAGAATGAGTTCGCAGATTAGTTTGGAGAACCTGGTAATTTTCGAATTCCCCATAATTTGAGGGTTTTTTTTTTTTGAAATGGTATAAATAAAAATTTCGGATTATTACCTCTCTTTTTTTCTGTAATTAGATGTAGTAACAGTGAAAATATTTTGTGCTAGTTAACTATAGCATCAGAGAGAGAGAGTGTTCTAATTGCTCTCTCTAGGGGATTATTCTTTTGTAACCCAAAACACTGTTTCGTTATGTTTAATGAAACTGAGCCTACACCTTTTAACCAAAATAAATAAAATGAGAAAATAAGTTTGTGTGAGATTGAATCATCGATCTAGCAATGAGAATGATGGATCTCGTTATTTTTCAGAGAAATTAATGCAAATTCAATTTCATTAAAAAAATATGAAAATAAATAAACATCTGAGTTAAATAAAACCCATATATTAAAAAAATGTTTGTGTGAGACTTGAATTTGAGACCTTCAAATAATCAAGCAATAGAAACGCAAATACTATAATAATGGGAGATCAAATTATTTAAATATTTAATATCAACAAAAATAATTATCTGAATCTCAAACATGGGACCTCCCACAGAACATTACGTTTGCCACTGGACAAAAAGTTGGTTCTCAATAACTATTATAACTTATACGTAGATAATTGATTATTGATTTGCATATGACAAGAGCCCATTTCAACAATAACTTAATCATTTGATCTAGTGACGAAAGACTATTTTTCATGTAAAAAATGTGCATGTTTGAAATTTAAGAGCTTCTTCTGTTGTCACATGATTATGCGGAATGAGTTTTTTTTTTTTCAGTATGAAAACTAACAAATAAATTTAATGAAACCCATACTCTTGGATAAGCGTGAAAATAATTCTGCGAATATGCTGAAATGAATATTCAGTTGAACCGTGAAAATAATTGTAATAAATCCTAATTTGAGAAAGATACTCGTGCAAAATTATAACTTTTTTTTTAACTATTTGTCAATAATAATTTTTTGGTTAATAATTATTAATACGTTTTTTATCAATTATAATAATCTAAATTCTAATGATGAAAATATAATAAAATTTAGGAAATAAAAAAAAAATTTAGAAGTTACAAGTTACATAAAAAAATAATTTATAATTAGATAACGTAAAACTCAAACAAAATATATTTGTCATAAAAAAAATATAAGAAGTAAATGGAGAATGAAGAAGAGATGATACGGAAAAAAAAAATTAGTTCAATTTAGATTTTTTTTTTATCTATACAATTGTGTACAAATTTGTTTTTTTATGTATTATTTTCCGTGGTCACATCAAAAGACCACCGAATACGTGTCGGAATATAAATTCCAACCCATTTAAATCCCCACAAATTCCACAAAAATAAAGGTTATCGGAATATGCCCTAAATAATTATTTTTGTTAAATATTTTCTTTTTGTGAATACTAAAAAGTTGAATACAACCTCTTCTCGTCTCAAAAAAAGCATCTTTCTAGAAAACGTCTGTCATTTGAATTGGCGGACTTGTATAGATCTGCCAATTGAATCAGCGGATCAGGATTAGTAGATCCAATATGGTAATTCATCTTGTTCTCTAGGTGGGTTAACTGGTCTGCTGATTGAATTGGCGGACCTTATACTGGGTCCGCTAATTCAATTGGCGGACCTCTGTCTTTGGGTCTGCCAATTAAATTGGCAGACGTCGTATATATGGAATTATCCAAAAAAAGTGGCGAAATGTTTTTTTTTAATATGGTATAAATAAAAATTTCGGCTTTCAAGACTAAAGTGAATTATGATATTGGTCCGACAATTGAATCAACAGACTAGGGTTAGCAGATCCAATATGGTAATTCAGCTTCTTCTCTAGATGGGTTAGCGGGTCCGCTAATTTAATTGGCGGACTCCTGTTTTGGGGTCCGCCAATGAAATTGGCAGACATGGTATATATATATAATTATAAAATAATATTTTTAATATGGTATAAATAAAAATTTCGGCTTTCAAAATTAAAGTGAATTATGTGGAACACCACAAAAATTAATAACATATTGCTTATCTCTTTGATTCTTTTCTAACTTTGTTGGTGTTGCTTGTGGCTTCCTTGTGTTGTAGTTGTCATAATATGACCTGATTGGTAGGTAACGGTGCTTTAGATATGTTTTTAAAAATAAAAATTTGCAATTTTTTTATATTTTTTTATTAAGTGATAAAGATGTATCTCCAACCATGCAAGAAACACGGCTGCAAAAACGACCGTTCAAACTTCAAACTTTAAACTTCTAGCACAAAGTTTTTGAAATGTATATATATAACAGAAAGCGAAACTGAATGCTTTGTCAAAATATATTTTTTTTGTTAGTTAAAAAGAATTATGGGAAGATAATTCAGTTTAACAAAACAAAAATTAATGATGGGTTCAAAAATGACACATTCATGACATGATTTAATTCCTTTCCAATTTAAATCAAACGGTCAACATCTGCTTTAAATATTGTAATTTTTTTTTTATCACAGGTTAAATATTTGTAATTGGTTAATAAATTTATAAACGGTGGTCCAGCCAACAACTTTGGAATATGCCTTTTAAAAATAAGAACTGACATGTTTTAGTTTATAAATATTTTTTTTTTGGTTGAAAAATCCACATTTTTACAAATTTTGTCAAATATGTCCCACATCATTTTCCTCTCTCGTTTTTTTTTTTAACTTCTCTTTTTTTTTTTTTTTTCTGAATTAAAGAACTCGGTACACCTCCAGTATTATTTTGAATGCTATTTTTGAGAATTGAACCTGCGTCTCTCTAAAGAGAAACAATAAATTATGCCACTACACTAAGTCCACAGTTTACTTCTCTGTTCTCATTTAAAATTAAATAAATGTTTGATGTGCTTAAAATTTGAAACGATACAAGAGATTCATGTGTATAGCTAATCATGATATTTTTCATTGTACAAAATTTTAAGCGTTTTGAGATAAATTTATTTGTTTTCAAATTTGTCATATGCAGAATATTTTACAAAAAATATTTCATTAAAAATCAATTTTTGCTTCAATAGATATTTTTTTAGAACAGTCTAGTAGCCATTGTTAATTTTAGGTTTGAACGGTTATTTTGCCAATTCTATGCCAGATTAATATTTGCTGAGTTAATTAGTAGCCGTTGCTAATTTTTTTGTGTGCTTTTATTTTTGTCATTTCTGCCTTTTATGCGTCTCTTCTTCAGAATTTGTGTTAAATTCTTATTTCATAAAATAAAGAGGTTTTAAATGCACCATCTTTTTTTGTGCTCCAATATGCTCCACATTCTTTATTTCTATTTTCAAAGTCCGAACAGTCGATCCAAACCGCTTAACGTGATCTTCTTAATACATATGCTTGGACACCAAATTTTATACTTTTTTAGAATTTATTTATTTATTTTTAGATAGATACAAAATAACTGTTTTAAGGAGATTTTGGACCATTCGATAAAGTAATATTATACCTATATAAAAAATTAGTAAAAAAATTCTAATAAATATAAAAATTGATATTGAACAGTTTGGATCGGTTGTTAAGACTTTAAAAACAGAGATAAATAATATGGAGCACATATGCTCGGTGTATTTGAACCTCCTGTTTCATAATAATCCCAAGGCACTTTTCACTTTTACTAAAATATTTGGTCGGTGAAGGAATCGCCAAAAACAAAAATAATTTGCTTATAGTGGGCAAATGTAAATTGTGTAAAAGAATAATTTTTGCAAAAAAGTGGAATTTATTCATTTCCTGCTAAAAGCTCTTTTGCAAAATAACAAAAAAATAAATTGCTTTAAAAACTTGTGTCCCCCTTGACATGGTCCCAGTTATGGTCCCTTTTCAACCTGTACTTAGAGTGGACAAAACGTGCAGTACCGTGATCAAGTGAACAGTCACACGTGCCGTGCCGTGATTAAAATATGGAGGGCTGGTCACGGCAAGCGAGTCACGCCGTGACTATTCGCGTGCCGTGTCCAAACGTAACTGGTCACGTTTCTCACATTTAACTATTTTTTCATAATTTAAGTTAGTTTATTCAAGATTCATCATTTGATCAAGACTTAACGGTCCTAATTACACGTGACTCGCGAGACCATGTGCCGTGCCGTGGTGTGACCAGATCTTTCGCGTGACGTGCCGTGTCAAATTTTCAAAAGATGGTCACGGCATGCGAACAGTCACACGTGCCGTGTCGTAATCGTTCCGTTCCGTGACGGAACCGGTTCCGCCGTGCAATTTTTTCCACTCTACCTGTACTAGGTCTCATAGGCGGATGCAGAATTTTAGTTAGGGAGAAGAAGAAATCAGGTTCAAATAACTTATCGGGTTCAAACTCATTAACTAATAAAAAAACAATAAACATAATAAAAATAACATACTCTTACATAATAAAAATAACAAAATAATATCATTTTACATATTAAAAAACAACAAAGTTGGTTCGACTCGTAAATTTCTATAAAAACAACAAAATGTCTCATTAACAGTGTTTTTGAACTGGCCTAACAGACTTTCCAGTTCTAGGAAGAAGCAAAATAATTTTCATAGAAAGGTACAGTGGCACCGAATCCGTATTTTTTCACCGAATTTCAAAATCCTGGGGCACATAAACTTAATTTAACCGGCTTTTGAACATTAAAATTTAAAAAAACTTCAGTTTTACGGTTCATTCTTTTAACTCATAAAATTTAAACTAACAAAATTAAAAATTGACCAATTGGGAAGAAAAGGGGGTCAAAATCAACAAATTTATTTATGACCACTAATTCCCACTAAATTTCAAAATCTTGAGGCACCTAAACTTAATTTAACCGGTTTTTGAACATTTTTAAATTTAAAAAACTTAAGTTTTACGGTTCATTCTTTTAACTCATAAAATTTAAATTAACAAAAAAAAAATTGACCGATTGGGAAGAAAAAGGGGGTCAAAATCAACAAATTTATTTATGACCAGGAATTCTTTAAGTTAATGATTTGGGAGAATTGTGAGGTTGTGACGCGTCAAAATATTGAAATATTGAACCGAACAAAAAGTAAAAAATGGTGGGTTCCACACACTGAGATTCAGAAATTACTGGGGGGGGGGGGCTTTTACTTGAAAATGAAATTAGTTGACAAGCCCTTGAGTAATATTTCTCACAAATACAGGGTAAAAATGAAAGAAAACTTAAATTATTGCTATATTGGACCATTGTGAAATTTCTATTGGCGCCAATTTTTGTAGTTATTGCTATTGTTTTTTCACTTTGTACTGCTGTACAAAAATTTCATAGTTTGTGATTTAATTTGAGTTTGATTCGAAAAAGTTCATAAAAAGTTTGATTTGAAATAGTTCAAAATTAATTCAAACTAAACTCAAACTAGAACTGGTTCATTCGAAATAGGTTCGCGAACTATTCTAGTTCGAATCTTAAAGTAACGCAAACTGTTGATTATCGTTGATGACTTAAGTTTCCTGATAACTTAAAAGTTAAAACATAAAGCCGCTCAACCATAAATCATAACTCGTAAGTTGTAACCCGAGTTCTTTGTTCTGAAACCTTAGACGACTTTCACCTCTCGCTCTCGGCGACTACGATCACTCTTCCTTGTCATAAAAAATTTGTAAAAAATTCAATTCGAAATTAATTCAAACCAAATTCAAATGGAAATAAGTTCGATTTGGTTCGATTAGTTTGCAGCAGGCTTGTATAGTTGTGCTTTTTTTGCTTGTTAAAAAAAAATCAAAATTATGGAAATTGACCAATTGCAATTGGGATGAAAAGGGGTGAAAATCAATTTTTTTTTTATGACTGGTAATTCCTCCAGTTATGATTTGTGAGACCAGTGACGCGTCAATTTTTTTGAAATATTGACGAAACAAAATATTAAAAATAATTTTGGTTCACCCTTTTCAGAAGTTGAAAATGAAATAGTTGACAAGGACTTTACTTTTATTTATGACAAATACAGGGTAAAAGGAAAGAAAACTTAAAATTTTGCTCTGCTGGACCGAATTCGTATCCTCTGCGTTAACTCAAAAAGGAATCTTTTGAGTTAATGCATCTGGATCGTCCGATCTGCTTTAAGAGCCGTGTAGACTACATCCGCACAATTATCGAAGAGCCCTGGGTTAAAATCAGACGATCAGATCAGCTCCATTTAAAATCAGACGGTTGAAATGCATTACCTCATAAGTTTACCTTTTGAGTTAACGCAGAGGATACGTGTTCCTGCAGGACCAGCGTGAAATTTCTATTGGCGCCAATTTTCGTAATTATTGCTCTTTATTTGACCTTGTACTATTGAGATAGGAGTAGATCCGATGGGCATCGGACCTACTTTTAGGTTCGACGAGATTCAAAGCCGTCCGATTCATCTTGAGATCTGTCCACACGAAATTTAAAGTATGGAACACGAATCTTAAAGTATATTGGACGGTGAATGGACCCATCGATGGGCATTGGACACTCCCAGTTGATTTATTTGACCTTGTACTAATTTTTGCTTGTTAAAAAAATGAAAATTATGGATCCTTCTTTCCAACTCCCAAGTCTCTGTATCTTCTCTTTTACTCAAGCTTTGAGCTTTTAATTATCTCACCACCAGCACCAGGCCTGGCGCAGTACTCTGTTCTCTACCTGTCGTTATCCTTTACTTGGCCCCAAAATCCTAATCACACCGCTCGAATCTTCTCACTCACCTCTCTCTCTGTTTTTCTTTTTGAAACCTTGCAGAGGCTCTTTCCTCTCTCTCTCTCTCTCTTTCTCTCTCCCTACTGTTGTACAGTTGTACTTGATGCAAAAGTTTTGACTAAACAGATATTGGTAAATAGTAAAGTAGTAAAAAGTTGAAAAGAGAGACGATATATATATATACATATATGTTTTCCTAGGGATACATTAAATTATCCCCACATGGCCTGGAGCTTTACAACTACTAACGATACCTTCCTCAGTTCCTTACCCAGTTACGCTCTGCAATTGCTCTGCCATCTTGAGGAATCCATGAGAGCAAGCCAAGCACCAAAAACCCTTGCTCCCCCTTCTTAAAACCTCCTCTGCTATTAATGTGAAAAGCTTCAACCTTGCGCCTCAAATTGTTGTAATTTGCTGCTTTCCTCTTTACAGATTGGGTAAAATACAAAGAGAAAGAGAGAGAGAGGAAAGATAGCTTGGTAGCCTCTACCAAGTAATTTTCAGAGAGAGAGAGAGAGAGGAAAGATGCCACCGAATATGGGTACTCTCTCTGACTGGTGGGCCCGGGAGGCGAGAAAAGGAACTCCTGTCGTGGTAACAATGGAGAACCCGAACTACTCTGTGGTTGAAATTGAAGGCCCAGAAATGGAGGTGTTCAGCTCGGCTGAGAAAGGGAGAGGAAAGAATGCTAAGCAATTCACATGGGTGCTACTCCTGAGAGCTCATCGCATGGCCAATTGTATGGCATGGCTTGCCGCTGTCGTGTGGGCCCTACCGAGAGCCATCAGAAAGCGACTCGCGAACCGATCAGAGGAGAAGCCCGAAAAAAGCCGGCTTCTTTACAAATTCATAAGGGCATTTTCGATAATTTCTCTCGCCGTGCTCTGTCTTGAGCTGGTGGCTTACTGGAAGGGATGGCATTTCCAGAGACCCGAATTGGATTTACACTTGCCGGAGAGACTGGAGATCTCCAGTTGGGCCCACGGCGCGTACCTCACCTGGCTCGGGTTTCGGGCATCTTATATTGCATACCCGATTCAAATTCTTTCTAAATTCTGTATACTTTTGTTTGTTATTCAATCAATTGACCGGCTTGTGCTCTGTCTCGGGTGCTTTTGGATCAAATTTAAGAAAATTAAACCGACACTTGAATCCGACCCGCTTAAAGAAGGATCCAATTACAAGTATCCCATGGTTCTTGTACAGATTCCCATGTGCAATGAAAGAGAGGTAAATCACAATTTTCTTTTCTTATATACTTTTTATCTCCTTTGTTTTGAGAGTTCACAAAAATCTGTTATACTTTCTATGATTTCAAAATAGAGCAAGGCTTCTCCTTTTTTCCTTTTCCCAAATTCTAAGTAAATGTATAACCCTGATTTCCATTGACAATGGATTATTCAATTTTGCTTTCTTTTATTTAAATGGATAAGTACAATTGTGGGTACGTTTTCATGTATTAACTTCATGATTAAGATATTTTTGTCGAATGCAATTTTCTTTATGCTAAAATGATGATGATAACTGTGCTTGTCACTACTGTCATCATCATCATCAATTATTAACACTGGTAATCCAGTTCTATTATCATTAAATGTTAGAAATGAGTACCTTAATTATAAAAGTTTGTCCCATTTCTAAGTTTTAGCAGTATTATCTGTTCTAGTCTCTAACAGAAATAATAAATAATGTAGGTGTATGATCAATCAATCTCAGCCGCATGTCAATTGGATTGGCCTCGAGATCGGTTCCTGATTCAAGTGCTTGATGATTCTGACGATGAATCGATCCGAACACTGATAAAGGCTGAAGTTGCAAAATGGAACCAACAAGGGGTGAATATTGTGTACCGGCACAGGTTGTTGCGTACCGGATACAAAGCAGGGAATCTCCAATCGGCCATGAATTGCGATTATGTGAAGGATTATGAGTTTGTGGCTATTTTTGATGCCGATTTTCAGCCAAGTCCTGATTTTCTTAAACGAACAGTGCCTCATTTTGAGGTAAGCCTTTTGATTTTATTGGAAAATAGATTAGTTAAAATAAATTCAAGAAAATCAAGTTAAGAGCTCAAAATTAAAAGGAAGATGAAGAGATAAATGGAAACTCTAATTTGAAGTGATGTGGTACTTAGATTATATGTGACAGTTTTATTTTTCTATTTGAGTTTTAAATTTTAAATTATTAAAGTTCAAAAATAGAGGCATAATGAAGAAACAAAAATAGATGTATTTGAATCCTCCTCATTTATCAATTACATATGTTGGTTTAGTAATTACCGAACCTCCCAATATTGTTAAAAACATGTACCATCCATCTTTAAATAAAACAATCTGTTTTCTGCTATAGTTTTATGGCAAAACTTAACCACAAGCAAAGACTTAGTTTCATCATTGTTGAGTTTGTTTATGAAATGTGGCCTCTTTATTCAAATTGTAGTGTGATAATTTCATAATGTGGTCTCTTTTATTCAAATTGTAGTGTGATAATTTCATGGGGGTCCCTAGAGTACTTGATGAAGTTCTAAATTTGAGATTTCTTACTACTTTAGGATAACTTATTTTTTTTATCACAGTCCAGATTTACTTACTTCATGTATACATTCTCTAATTGTTTTTCTTATTTATTAATTTAAAAATATGAATATGAATATTTCAGGGAAAGCCCGAAATTGGACTGGTACAAGCGAGATGGAGTTTTGTAAACAAAGACGAAAACCTTCTGACGAGGCTTCAAAACATAAACCTCTGCTTCCATTTCGAGGTGGAGCAGCAGGTGAACGGTGTTTTCCTCAATTTCTTCGGGTTTAACGGGACAGCTGGCGTGTGGCGAATAAAGGCACTGGAGACATCCGGTGGGTGGCTCGAAAGGACAACTGTCGAGGACATGGATATCGCCGTGCGGGCCCATTTAAACGGATGGAAATTCATTTACTTGAATGATGTCAAGGTATTAATTCAATTCAGGAATTGATATCCTGGTACATTTTGTCATTTGTTAATTCATGGTACCAAAAATACTCAATTTCCAAAAAAATGTATATCATGGTACCAAAAATACTCAATTCTCAATTTTTTTTTTTTTTTGGTAATTTTTCAGGTACTCTGTGAGGTACCGGAGTCTTATGAGGCGTACCGAAAGCAACAACACCGGTGGCATTCAGGGCCGATGCATCTCTTTCGCTTATGTCTCCCTGATGTTCTTACTGCCAAGGTTCTAATTTCAGCCTTATCTTTCCTTCAATTGCTCTCTTGTCTGATAAAAAAAATGAGTGATTAGCTATTGTCCTATGCATAGCGCGGATTAGTCCGTACTATGGATCGATATCTTCATTTTTAAAGTTCAAATAGTCGATCTGAACTGTTCAACATGATCTCCATTTGAAAACGTTTAAGTAGACTAAATTTTATATTTTTTAGAATTTTTTTACTATTTTTTTTAGATAGATAGAAAATCACTATTTTTGAATGGTCTAGAATTTTAAATCAAGTGATTTTCTACCTTTTACAGAAAATAGTAAAAATATTGTAAAAAAATGTAAATTTTGATTTAAAAAATACTGATGGTACAGCCTGATACTTAATTTTAACAATATTTCAAACGTATTACTCTTCTTCTCAATTACCCAGGAATTATTTTCCTATTTTGCCCCTAACATTTTGTCTTTTCTCTCTTAACAGATTTCTGCATGGAAGAAGGCAAATTTAATCCTCTTATTCTTTCTCCTCCGCAAACTAATCCTTCCATTTTACTCATTCACACTTTTTTGTGTGATTCTACCACTGACAATGTTCGTACCAGAAGCCGAGCTACCCATATGGGTCATTTGCTACATACCAGTATTCATGTCCTTTTTAAACATCCTCCCATCACCTAGTTCATTCCCTTTCATTGTGCCGTACCTACTTTTCGAAAACACCATGTCAATCACCAAATTCAATGCCATGGTTTCCGGGCTATTTAAACTCGGGAGCGCATATGAATGGGTAGTTACAAAAAAGGCCGGAAGATCGTCAGAATCAGATTTACAAAAGACAGTAGAGGGCTTGCCACAATTTCACAAGCATGTATCAGAAAGTTCATTGATAGAGTTGATCAAGGAAGAACAGAAGATTTCGGTACCGAGGGGTAAAAGGGTAAATAAAATTTACAAAAAGGAACTTGCATTAGCATTGCTGTTACTTACTGCAGCTGTAAGAAGTCTTTTATCTGCTCAAGGGATCCATTTTTACTACCTTCTCTTTCAAGGAGTCTCGTTTTTACTCGTCGGACTCGATCTTATCGGGGAACAGATGTAGATTGATAAAAATTCATGGGTACATTTTTTATTTAATTTTTTTTATGGGTTTTTGGAAAGGAAAAGGGAAGCAGTTGTATGTAGAGATTGTGATAGATTCTTTGTTTCTTTGGTTGTTTTTTTTTTCATTGTTCATTTGTTCTATATTTTTTCTTATTTCCAACTACATATATGTAAACTATGTTTATGCAATGGTTAATTCATAGTTGTATATGAATAAATATTCATTTTAATCTTAAGCTAAACATGAGTTTTAGTTCTATTTATTTAATTATATTGTAGTTATGTTTTTTTTTTCCAAATAAATAGAGAGTTAAAATATTTTTTAATATTGTGCATAAATAAACAATGGTCTCAACTGATGAGCATCTTTTCTTATAAATTTATTAATTAAAGTTAAAAAAAAATAGCAAGTAAAATATGTGAAATTCAACAAATTATACCAAAAAAACACTTTTAAAGATATTAATTTGGAATAAGCAACAAATATAATTACGAACTAATTGTATAGTAATTTTTTAAAATCAGCAAATCAAATTTTAGAGAAAATAATTCGCATAAGCGAATTGATTGGACAAGAGAAACCAGGTTGGTCTTCTCTCTCGTTTCTGAAGATCACGTGTGGCGCTTTTTTTTTTTTTTTTCAGAAAAACCAAGCGAGCATAAATTTAACCCACAGTGAAAATTAAATAGTTCTGGTTGGGTTCGGCAAGATAAAAAATTAGTAATTCGGTACAATAAGGAAGCAAAAAAAAAAAAAAATGCCTCCAAAAAAATTCACATTTTTTTCACTAATAATTCATGATTCATGTTTTATTTGCGAATAAAACGTATTATATTTTTTTTATATTTTATTCGGAGTTCAGCTCGAAAATGTAAAAAAAAGAAACAAATAAATCGTTAATTAAACACATACAGTGACAATATGCCCATATTCTCTTCATTACTGTCTTACATTTTATTTTTGTTAAATTTCTTCCTTGGAACATTCCTTTGTTAAATATCTGTGAAGATCAAAGAAAATTCTGGACCCATTCAGCAAACTATTGAAATAGAGAAAAAAAAATGAAGAAAAATGAAATTTAGATTTGAAATAAGTTTCAATTCGTCACTATTACGATCGTGTTCGGTTAATGATAGAAGAGTGAAATATTGGAAGAGTATTGGTAAACAAATCAAATCCATTTCTTGAAAAAATCCAATTCTTTTATTCCACCTTTTTCATAAATTAGGAAATTGACTCATAGAAAAATAGAGGAGAGACCAAAATGTAAAAAATATGGAGTTGACAGCAAAAGTTAAAACTCAATTTCAATTTTTTCAATTCCTCATTTCTACTCACTTCTTTTCTCGACAAAAATAGAATATTTTTTTCACTCTATTCTTTAAAAACAAAAAACTATCTACAAAGGTAATTTAAGTCATTTACGATCAATTATGACCTGATACTATTTTCCTTTTGGCATATTCATTAAGTGACTACTATTCATATAATTGGGCAGTTAGAGCAAACTTTTGGCTATAATTCTAAGTGCATTTTAAGCTTGTCTTTACTGACTACCTACATTACCGATTACATCATATCATTAAGGACCTGTTCAGCTGCCTCCCCAACAGTGGAATAAGAATAAGAAATAAACTGATTTTTACTGTGTTTGTGGAAAAAAAAAAATTCAGTTCCGAACAAGTCCTGAATCAATGAAGGAACGGAAATGGAAACAGAGTGCCATGGTCTCAGGGTGTTCAAACGGTTCAATTTATTCAGTTTTTAACCGAATTAAAAAAAATTCAGTTTTAATGGTTCAGTTTTTTGGTTTAAATGGATTGGTTTGGTTGAGTTTTTGAATAGTTTCGGTTTAAATGGATTGGTTCGGTTTAGACTTTTCAAAACCAACTAAATTGAACTGACCGAAGTATATTGATTTAAGTATGGTTTATATTTTGTTTGGTTCAGTCATTACTTCTTTTATTTCATTTTTGTTTAAATATTTTAGAACTTCTACATATTTTGTACATAATTTAACAAAAAAGTGTGGTCGTAAAAAAATATTTGCTTTCAATTACATATGTTTTCCGTCCTAACAATAAAATAGTTTGGGACATTTTTTGAAAGTATAGTTGGAGTTATTCCAAATTCATAAATTTCAACTTTTTGTGATTTTGAAAGATGATAAATTCCATAATTTGAAAGTTTAGCACACCACTACTGACTAATTTGAACTTTAAATTACTTCAGCAGAAAATCAAACATAAAAATATTTATAAATTAATTTTAATATAATAATATTTCATTTTTTTTACCATTTGATTTTATACAAAATAATTATTTTTTGTAAATTTATATATAAATCCATTACTCATAAAATAGATCGATTTTAACAGTTCGATTCGTTTTTTCTTGTCGGTTCAAATAAATTTTAGGGTTAAATTCGTCCAAAAAAAATTATCCCTAGCTGAATCCAAAATTTCGCTAGTTCGTCAACATCAACCTTGACAATAAAAAGGTGATTTTGTAAAAAAAAAATACCTTTTAATTTATTAATGACAGTGACAAAAATTTAGTTAATGGTTAATAAAAAGGACAAGAGATTAGGTTGTCGGTCAAAGAAGAGTTCCAAGTTCTAGATCATTAATTAATACACCCACCAGATAATACTAAATTTATGTGCTCTGTTTGAACCGTTGGATCTCATGATGGTAGATCCAACGGCTAGAATATGATGTTCAAACAAAGGCGTCGGTGGAGACAAAATAATTCAAGAAAATAGTGTGCGTAGTTTGGGGCTTTGCAATGTACCTACCACCGCTTCTCCTTCAATTATCATCAAGTAATAATAGAGGTCTTAATGTGTGTGTGTGTGTGTGTGGTGTGGGGGGGGGGGGGGGGGGGGGGGGGTGGGGGGGGCAATTATGAAGTTTTAATTCAGATCGATCTTCTCATTCATGAATCATTAATTCACCAACATCAAAAGTTTATGCAATCAAGCTACATAGCCTAGTAGAACTAGGGTGTTCTGAAGTTCACCAAGTACTTTTATGAACTAGATTCTAAAATTATCATATTGATTTCAAATGATGAATTTAAAATGTTAAAATCCATTTATCTTGCTAGTGAAACATCTATATACAAAAATATTAAACTTTCGAATTGATTTAGTATTTTAATGCATTTTGACAACTTGACTCCATACAAAATTAGTTCAAAAATTTAAATTTTCTGCATATAGAAACATCACTTGTAAAGTGGATGGATTTTAACAATTTGAATTTGTTGTTTGAAACTAATATGATAAATTTTAAATTTTAAAGTTGAATTCACAAAAAAGTTTAATGAACTTAAGAACACCCTAGTTCTACTCTACATAGCCTATATATAGCTTCTTTGGTTTTGGTTTTATTGGATTATAGATCTTTAGTTTGGTTCATTGTCTTTTTAGTAACATTTTGTAGAACTAGCATAACCTATATTATACTTTCCGTCATGATTAGACATTAGTTGTCAATTTGGAAATTTGGTATATTTTTATTTAAGCTTCATTAGAATAAAAAAATAAGAAAATAATAAATAAGCACTTAACAAAAAAAAAAGTATTTAATCTAGTCGCAAAAAATAATGCTCTCTGATATTTTTTAAATCTTAGTACCATCACTTATTACAATTTCTCTTATTTTGTCAAAGTATATGGCTATATTTATTATCTTGAACTTAAATTTAAAAACCAAAACAAAATTTCCACTTTAATATTAAATTGTAGAGGTCACATCTTCAATTAGGTTATTCAATATTAAATCTTCCATAGATCTCATGGCACATGATTTTGTCACAATTTTTACTAGAAAATGATAGACAAGACCCATCCTTGTTTAAATAGAAATTATAATACTACCTTCATTTCCAACTTGGAAGATATGTGATGTTTTCTCATTTAAGGCACGAGGGAAAAAAAAAATAATCAAGATCAAGCATGTGCATGGTTGTATATCACAAACAAATAATGCACGGTTATTACTTATTAGGGATCCACTTACACTATTTTTTTTACACTGAATTACACTCTACATTTTTAAAATTTAAACAGTCGATCCAAACTGTTCAATATACACAAGCACAGTTATATTGATACATGTTAAGTAAATTTAAGCATCTGTGTATTTTTATGTTAAATAAAACTAAAATATATAATTCCAACAACAACAACAACAAAAATGGTTACCTACAATTGCAAGTGATAAAGAATTGGGTTTTGTATCCTCTCAAGTCTCAATTACTTATTAGAGATCCGCTTACACTATTTTTTTTGACACTGAATTACATCCTATATTTTTAAAATTCAAACTGTTAAATATACACGGGCACGGTTATATTGATACATGTTAAGTAAATTTAAGCATTTGTGTATTTTTGTGTTAAATAAAACTACAATATATAATTCCAAAAACAACAAAAAAATGGTTACCTACAATTGCAAGTGATAAAGAATTGGGTTTTGTATCATCTCAAGTCTCAATTTATCTCAACTTTTCACTTGATGTCAAAACGGGCCCAAAAAGTATTTTTATCGTCTATTTTGATGCACATGACATGATTAATATAAAATGGATTGCTTTAAAATTCGTGCTGAACGGCTCAAATTTTGCAAGGATCAACTCAAAGGCAAGATATTATGTTTCACAGAGGCGGGGTTTCCTCATATCCAAAAAAAACAAGATACATTTTAAATTTCAAATTTGATACTAGTATACAGAGGCCGAGCCACCTATAATAAATGGGGTCAATTGACTCTTATTTATTTTCAAACTTATTGTGTTTATTGGTAAATTTCTATATAATTTAGTAGAAAATACTATGAAATTATCAAATTGATTCCATTAGCAGCATAATTTTTTTTTTTTTGGATGGTTGACGGCAAATGCCGTTAACTTTTGTATTGAGTAAAAAATTGAAGTTTACAAGATCCTAAGCTACTAATTACATAAAATTTTTATATGTATGATCTCCATTTACGTTTGATCCCCATAATTTGAAAGTCTGGTTCTGCCCCTGTTAGTATATGTATTAAAACAACATAATTTAACTATAATAATCTTATGCAATTTATGTCCTTCTTTTTGTCTTTTGAAAAAAAAAAACATTCAAGGAATACATTTTCCTATTTTTCTTAGAAAAAGACAGAAACAATTTACATTCAAACACCCCATAAGGGTGTGCCAGAACCCCAAAACAAATGACCCCACTATAAAGCATAACAGACAGATAGATGGACACAATGGCCCATTCATTTTGTTTATATACATGAACAATGTGTTTCATGGCCCATCCATACATGTAGGATAGGATGTCTAGCAACTAGCATAGTAGCATAATAGCATTTTCTCTCTGACAGAGAAGGGAATAAGCGAATAGCTAACCAGCTGACCACGTGGGCTTTTATGCAGGCAATGCAGTAGCTGGAGATAGGGCTGTCCAAAAAGCTCGTAGCTCGTGGCTCGCTCGCGACTCACATCTGGCTCGATCGGTAACAGCTCGTTCGATAGTGGACCGAGCTGTTAACGAGCTGGCTCGCTAACAACTCGGGCCAAAATTAACGAGCTGAGCTTTTACCCAGCTCGCGAGCTAGCTCGGCTAGGCATCAATTTGTGAATTTGTATGAATTTGTGTGTATTTTATACTGTCAAGGTCGGTCCAGCTCGGTTCAGCTCGATCCAGCTCGGTCAAAAAATGCTTGTAAAATTTATTTTCTTCTTAAAACAAGGTCCAATCAAACCCAGCGAGCCAGCTTGTGGCTCGCAAGCCAACTCGTGAGCTGGTTTGTCACAAGTTTGAGCTGAGATTTTAGCTCACGAGCTGTTAACGAGCTGACTCGCTAACAGCTCGGTCTAGAATTAACGAGCTGCGCTTTTGCCCAGCTCGGCTCGAGTCAGCTCATTTACAGCCCTAGCTGGAGATAGAGGTTTATAAGGACTAGACAGGCAATGCACTTTGTAAATTCAACTCTAAAATCTATCGGATTGACTTCAAACAATGAATCTAAACCGTTTAAATTCTTTTACCTTATGAGTGATACGTCTACATGTGAAAAAAATTTTAAATTTAAAATAAAATTTGTATAGAGTCAAGTGGTCAAAAAGCTTCAAAAAAATGAATGTATTAAAATCAATTTATAAACATTCTAATTTTGACCACTTAACTGTATACTAAATTAATTTGAAACTTTAAAATTTTCACATGCAGACGCATCACTCGTAAGGTAGAAGGATTTCAACAGTTTGGATTTGTCGTTTAAAGTTAATACGATAGGTTTTAGGGTTGAGTTCACAAAGGTGCTTGGTGAACTTAGGAGCACCCTAGTTCGACTCGGTTTATAAGAATTCGCATCCTCTGAGATATCTCAAACTTTGCGTGACTTTAGAGAAAATATTAACCTCTTAAATAGTATTGCACGGATCTCAAAGTAAAAATAATACTGGTCCCTGCACTATCCCTGAATAGGCACCGAACAGGTCCATCATGCAAAACTTGAGATATCTCGCACTCGGTTTATAAAGGGTTGCAAACAGATCTGATGTCGATACGGACTGGATATCAGATATCTGTATATTATTCAGTGGCGTTACTGAGTTACCGGATTAGTGGATAAAATTAACTTACATAGTTGAATCATTTTTAATTAATATTACCAAATTCTAAATTAGATTTAAACATAAATCAAGAAAAACATTAACAATCAACAATTTTATTCTATTATTAGTCACAATTCGCAATTTAATTCATTCGATTAGATTGCATTATTGAATTATCAATGACAGGAGTTGACAATATATAAGTTAAGTTGGATATTGAAACCAACAAAATATTATAAGCAGTGGCGGAACTGGGGGTGCAAAGGGGGGCCAGGCACCCCCCATAAAATAAGTAGTTACAGTAGCTATATGGAAGGATTAGGACCCGTGGCACCCCCAAGTTCACAATTAATTAAATGTTAAGTAAATGTTAAGTATCCATTTAGCCCTTGTTCTTTCGTCTTTCAGCTACGCGCTCCCCCCCCCCCCCCCCCCCCAAATTTTCATCCTGGTTCCGCCCCTGATTATAAGTACAATATATATAGAGAAAATGTTTCTATATCCATAGTCATGTATCCGGTTTGTATTTTCTAACAAATCCACCGTACTAATCTTTTTTTTATAAACTTTCTGAATTTGTCTCTCTAATTTATCTCTTCGTTTTGAAACTAATTCTCAATCTCTCTTTTTCACAGAAATGCAAATTTCCTCATCTTTCTTCACGTACGGAAACCGCTTATTCACCAATCGCAGAGATATTTTCAAAATCGCTTATTCATCGAAACAGCAATCGGTGATATGTTCCAAAAAATTTATTCAGCGATTGGGCTTATTCACCGATCTTCTTCTCTTACTAAAAGAACAAATTAAAAATATATTTTGTTTTTTAGTATAATTGCAATATATATGCTCCATTAATCACTGAAGAACTTAAGATTAGTTGAATTATTTTGTGATGATTGATGATAGAGATCTCAAAGTGTCAGTCAGACTAGATTACTTTTTAGATAGGAGTCCAGGATGGTTTTGTTGATTTGATTATAAAATCTTACGAAGAGGATTTCAAAATCTGATCTCATAAGTTTCTAAATTTGTATCTTATGCATTAATGCACCATGCGTTAATAGATCTGAACAGTCTGATTGAGATCCGCACTAATATTAAAGAACCTCATGCATCATAGATGGGGGCCGAATTGGCTCCGATCTTGATCAGACGGTCGAGATGCATTAAACTCAAAAGATTCTCATTTGAATTAATGAAGAGGATATGTGTTCATAGGTTCGCATGCAGGATTGAAACACCACTCGACACGATTCGATTCGGTGGAGTTAAAGTAAAATTAGAAAGATATGAGTATTTTAAAGCTTTTATCGATTATCAATATTTAGGTGTTGTTCTTTTTTGGATTCTTCGTGCCATGATAATTCATTTTTTCCTTTGAAATTTGCCACAAGTTAGTAAGCAAAATTTTGTTACTACACTCTATGTATTCAGCAGGCTATATTGCTACCGATCGCTGCTTCTTGTAGATCCTAATCCGATTTGGTAATACTTTGAGTCTGATCTGATTTGATTTGATTAGTGTATTAATTAACAATGTTATTTTACAGTGTACTTCATGTTGTTTTATAGTATCTATTTTGTTGTTTTACATAATATAGATGTAGATATAAAAAGTTAAAATTTTGAAAAAAAATCAATTTGGAATTTTTTTTTTTTACAACATTATTTACACTGTTTTATTTTACATTTTTAATAAAGATAGTATACAGTTTTAAAGTGGTTTTGGGTTAGTTGTAAAGTTGTCATGACGGAAGTATTGCAAGTTGTGCAAGTGGTCTTGGTCAAAGCAGTTAGCAACTAACTCGTGACCACTTTCAAAAGCCGCTACTTGTGAGAACTTTCGGTTCTTTATTTTACAGGATTCGGTATTGAGATTTACAGGGTACAATATTGTAGTTTACAGTATTCGGTGATAGTTTATGACAATTGGACTTGAGTTAAAACTAAGTATATAAGCTTGGGTACAACCGTACAATTAGTCGCTTTCTTGTATATATGTATTACTATAAACCCGAGTTGGACTAATTTACGTACTTCATGAAGTAAATGTCATATTTTATTTCACATCCATATTTCTATTTTCAAACTCTATACAGTCCTTTCGAACCATTCAACATGATCTATATATTCAATTATTGTGCTTTGAGACCAAAAATTTATATATTTTTTTTGTAGAATGTTGTTGTTGTTGTTGATGATGAATTTTCAAACTATTTAAAAAACAAATGAAAAATATTGCCTTCATGAATAACTATATTAGCCGAACTCTATTTAAACCCCCAAATTTAAGTTAATATGATATCCCAAATGGATAAAGATTATTTACTTCCATAAAAGGATTTTGGATTTTATCACTAAATTCATACAAAGTGTTTTGATATTCAAACAAACATAAAATTATTTAAAGATGAGAGGGCTATTATATATGAGAATGGATCCACTTACATCATTTTTTGGTGACATAAAATTACACCATCAATTTTTTACAGTTTTCAAAGTCCAAACAGTCGATCCAAACCGTTCAACATGATCTCCGTATTAAAATGTGCTTAGAGACCAAATTTTACATTTTTTTGAATACTTTTACTATTTATTAAGTATTTTACAAAATTGTTGTTTTCAGACCATTGAATTTTTGTACCTATCTTAATAAATAGTAAACGAATTAAAAAAAATGTCAAATTCGATATGCAAGCACATTTTAATATATCCAACATATTGAACAATTTGGATTGACTATTTAAACTTTAAAAATAAATATTATAATTTTATGTCACAAAAAACAGTGTAAGACTGTAAGTGGATCGTATATATACAACTACAGTTCATACAGTCAAAAGATTTAATCATTAGAAATTTAGAATGACTCCAAAGGTATTCAAAACCTACGAAGCTATGACAAAGATGGCTTCTATTCATCGAGTGTCGGTGAAGTGGTTTGCTTCCATTAACACCTGGTGAGGAGCAAAAGATGTCTGTTAATGAGATTATCTTGGTGGTGAAACTGTAGACATAGCAACTCCATGTAACCATAATTTTTGTAGGGAGGGGGGGGGGGGGGGGGGGGCGCTAGCTAGCTAGTTTCTTTATATTTTCTAGGTTCCCTTATTGTTTAATCCTCTATTTATTTTGATATTATTATCTTTACTTTTTTTAGATTAACCTAAAAAAAATAATTCAACTGTTGTGCTGCTTGGATCAACTAGTAACTACTATGTAAAAGGAAAAAGGAAAAGTCTAAAAAAATTAAAGATAAATACCATCTTCTCTACAACAAACCAATTTTGGGCCATATCATTGAACATTTTAGGCTCGATTTTAATTTTTTTTTAAATACCCCTCTTCTCTACACAAACAAGCTCCAATCATGGCAACATTTAAATCAAAACTTTAAAAGCCCAACCTAAACCCAAGTGCAAGTCTTGTTAAGAGTAAATACACTACAAACATTGTTGTACTTTTGTGTGTGTGTGTGGGTGGGTGGGTGGGTGGGGGGATGCAAACAGGTCAGATATCCGTCCGTATTCGAAAATTAGATACGGACATACGATATTCAAATATCCTTGCGGATAAAGATACGGTTCGTCTAATATATGATTTGTATCCGTACCAGATAAATAAAAGTAGATACATTAGATACATATATGGTTTTATCACTATACGATCTATTTGCACCCCTATGTTAAGTAGCTAGATAAACTTTTAATTATGATGGTAATTTATTTTAAAGAGGGGGGGGGGGGGGGGGGGGGGGGGGGGGGATAATTTATAAACATCAAGATTAAGGAAGTTTTACAAAAAAAAATGATCAAGGAATATTGATTTTCTTCTGATTATTATGTTGAATATTCTTTTAATGCTCGTCGAATGTTAAATAAATCATTCATCATTTAAACGTGAGAGTTCAACATCAATTGAAAGAGTTAGACATTGTATCTATATGATTGGCAAAATATATACAACTCTTACATAGTCTTACTTTATGCAATTGACATTGAAAATCCTAGATGTGTTAACATTTTGCAGTCTCCAATCAACCACCTTCCACCTAAATAATATTAAATAAATAAATCTAACAACAAGCCCATCCATGATGTAACACTATTTAAAAAAAAAACGAATTCATAAATAAATCTTGAAAAGTTCATTCTCTTTCTCCAAAATATTGGTGCCCTTAAGTTGGAAATATATGAAATTGGAGAAAACTAATTGGAATAAATTCAAGATGTAATTACAAGGTGTTTCTCATTACATAAAATTAAGTAGGTGGTGATGATAGACATCACAAAATAAAAAATAAAAAATCAAGAGCACACAGTTAATTATGATCACAAAATTTTAAAACGGAAACAAAGTTAAAAATATCACAACATATTCATCAAAGTAAAGAAATAAGAAAATTTTATTTTATCAAACAATAATTTTATAATAAAACTACATCCAAGCAGATTCAGTTGTTAACAAAATTGATTTTCATTCAAATTGTGAAAGCCGCATATATTGCACGTGCAATTGTAATGTATGCATCTACCGTATCAGTTATGTTACGTTTTTATTTATATTTTTATTTTAAATTAATTATGGGGACTAGAAGAGTTTCAATGTTTATTGGATTAATTTTTTCAAAGTCATATGATTCATTTTGAAATGTGTATAGACTATTTAAATTTACAAAACAATACAAATCAGTGCAAATTTATATCTGCTTTTTTTCTGATGCTTGCCGTTTTAATTAAGAAATTCGTTGCAATTAAATATGTAAAAAGAAATAAGATGAGTTTAGAACTTTTTTTTTAGGAACTTGTTTTTCACTTTCCTATATATATTATTTTTTATTAAGAAGTGCTAAAAACAATATTCCAATAGAAGCATAAGAATTAAGAACAAAATAAACAACAGAATATTTCCTTTGTCACTACATTCAACGTTAGTTCTCCATTGTACTCTATTAAAGTGTATCCCCACATTTAAGTTAATCTCACATCGAAAATACCAAATGATTTTAGATTTTATCACTAAATTCATACAAAAGTTATTTGATACTAGTACAAAATAAAATTATAAATAAATGAGAGGGTCATAATAAACCAGTGTTGTAAATAACGGTGTGCACTCGTTGGACAGACATGGTACTGTCAAGAGATTAATCAGTATGCGGCCGATTAATCATTTTTATTAAAATTATGTGTATATATTCATAATTTATTAAAAATGATTTATTTAACTCATCAAACTTATAAAAAAAATAATTTAACTTGGTTCCATTATTATAACATGATACTACACTCGTTTCTTCTTAATAACAACACATAAGCACTTTATATGGATAGGTAACACATTTATTTAATGAAAAAATAAATTAAAGAATTAAGGTTTTTCAAATACTAATAACATATTTTTTTAAATAAATGAAACATTCCAACATCAAATCACTAAATTTAGTGTATGATAACAACTTAATTTCATATATGAACATATTATACTAATTGAAATAATTGCATCAGGAAGTAACAAAAATATATGGTATATAAATAATAGAAATATTAAGCAATTTAAAAGTAAGTAAGAAGAAAAAACAAATATGAAAAATATTGGATATCCAAATACAAATGAAACTATAATATAGTATTTATAAAACTTATTATAAACTATGTGAAAATAAATTTCCATTGGAATAAACGAGAATAAATGAGAATAAACGGACAATTAAACAGAAAACGATCGATTAATTGAAAAAAACAGCCGATTAAACGTTTTCATCCGCAAACATGCATCCATTGAGTGTTTTCGTAACGGTTGACCGCCGTTAATGATTAAATAGCCGTTAAGTCTGTATTTGACAACCCTGTAATAAACAACTACTTTATACAGTTGTGAAATATAAATCAAAGATTTAATCTGTTAGAATGACCACAAAATGGCAGCATGAATTAATTAAACACCTACGAAGGTAGCCTATGACAAAGACGGTTTCTATTCTTCGAGTGTCGGTAAAGCGGTTTGCTTCAATTAAAATTTAGAAATTTCTCGGTAAAGCAGAGTACAATATTTTTACAAAAAAACCAATTAACCATTCTTACTGAAGAATTAAAAATTTACTACGTCTGTCAATCGAATTGACAGACTCAAAGTGAAAGATCTGCCAATTGAATTGACGGATAAAAAATAGAGTATGCCGATTGAATTGGCATCCCCCTTCTTTTTTTCTCCTTCCTACATGATGAATTTATGTTAAAAAAATGAATTGACGGACGTTGTATATATAGAATTTTTTAAAAAAGGTGGCGAACTGTTTTTTCTTTTTGAATATAGTATAAATAAATATTTCGGGATAACCTCAGTGCTAAAATTTTAATCCGAGCAACCCCATGTAACCATAACTTTTGCAGGTGCTAATTTATTTTATTTTCCCATTTCTTATTCCAGCTAATGAGCGTTTGTTTTTAATTTAATCCTCTATTTATTTTGTCCTTATTATCTTTACTTTTTGTTTACATTAACCTCAACAAAGAAAAAAAATTAATCAGCTCTTACCTTACTTGGACCAACTACTTGATAACAAGGAAAAGGAAATTTAAAAAAATGTTATAGAACTATAGAAGCCGCTCCTCTTTGGACAGATCAATTTTGGGCCATATCACTAAATATTTGGGCCCAATTTTAAATACCCTTTTTCTCAACAACTAACAAGCTCCAACCATGACAGCATTTAAATCAAAACTTTTAAAACTATAAACCAACTTTTTTTTAAGGTTAGTTGTCTTGGTGCCGTTAACAATTGCATTAAGTAAGAAAAGTATTTATAAATCATTATGTTGGTAATTTATTTAAAAGAGGGAGGCACTTTGGACAATAATTTAAACGCATCCCTCGTAAAATAGAAGGATTTTAACGGTTTGAATTCATCGTTTGAAGCTAATCTGACCGGTTTTGGAGTTGCGTTCACAAAGAAGCTTGGTGAACTTAGGAACACCCTAGTTTTACTCAAATTAGAAAATGAAATCCAATTTGAGCTTTTTTTTGAAAAGTTACATTGCATTGTTAGAGATTTTTTTTTAACCTCATTAAAAAGGGCATTAGGAGTCTTAATTATGACGATATTAAAATTAAGGTAACAAAATTATATTAAGGAACCAAAAAATTATCCGTTGCTCTAATAATGTACCTTACAAACAAACAAACATAGTCAAATCAAAGCTCTGCCCAATGTCTTCTTTGTTGCTCATTTCTCTGCACACCAAATTCTAAAGAAAATTCCACTCTTTAAAGGAACTAATTTTGGGCCATATCACTGATTATTTTAGGCCCAATTTGAAAATGCTCCTCTTCTCAACAACTAACAAACTTAAATGATGGCAATATTTAAATCAAAATTTGAAAGCCCAACTTGAAATAGTAAGATTATGTGACGCATTAAGCTAACTACCTTTTAATTCTAACTATAATCTTTCATCCTTGAAATGTGAGTGTACGGTTCAACATTAATTGAAGAGATAGGAGTAGGTCCGATGGGCATCGGACCTACTTTTAGGTTCAATTAGCTCTAACACCGTACAATTAGTATCAAAATTAGTGCACATGAAAATTGAAACAGACATGCACGAATCTTGATGCAATCGAATGATCATTTCACCCATATAACCAAAGTAGGTCCGATGGGCATCGGACCTACTCTGAATTCTTAATTGAAAGAGTTAGTCATTGTATTTATATGACAATGAAATAGAAAAAATATTTCTTTGTACTTTCGCATTCACAAAAATTTTATGATATAGAATGGGTAAGATTTACAAGACAACTATATAATCTTGCTTTATACAATAGTCTAACTTGAGAACTCCAATTAACACCCTCCCACCAAATAATATTAATAGAATGATGTAACAATAAAAAATATAAAACTAATTAATGAATAAGTATTTCATTTTTCATAGCTTATTTTCTTAATTCAAAACATTGATGTCTCAAGTTGAAAACGTAAGAGATTGGAGAAAAACTAATTTAAACAACACTACAAAATTTAGAGACATAATTGATTCATATTTGGTACATAGTTTATTGATTCATTGTTCAATATTTCTAGTTTTATAAGAAAGGGGAAAATAATTTATTCGATTTATTTTTGTGTTTTTTTGAAATTTCAAGATTTTATATATGAATTTGATATTGTTGATTGCATGATTCATAAAAAATTAATAAGAAAACAAATAACTTAGACTACATTATTGAATTTAATTAAATAGAGCTTTTCTTTTAATTTGGTTTGAGATATTACCAAAACAAATTAATAGGTTTGAAAAATACATGTTATAAGAATTCAATTTATGCAATAGTTAATCTTTTTATAATTATTTGAAAAATATTTCTTATTTTGAAGTCAATTATTAACTTAGCTATTTATGAAGGTGCTATCCTAAATTCATAGTTTTGTGCATTTATGTAATACTCACTCAATTCTATAGCAGCGGAAACTCAAGTCGAGGTGCTGCAAGACTACATCTGTCCAAACCTTCTTTTCGATCGGCTCATTCGTGCTTATCTCACCCAACGACCAGTGTTGTTAAACACAGGGGAATACATTCTAGGAAAACTGAATTTAGAATTTGGTGAATTAGACTAATATTGCCTAGAATTTTAACTGGATAAAGTGTCGCTGAGTAATGCAAAGTGGGGCCATTTTCCCTCAGGGTACTCGAGAAGTAGGAAACTCATAAAAAATCCCTCATGCCTTATAATAAGTGGCCATACTATGATATTATAAATATAGTAGGTTTTGTTTTGAACATTATTTAGTTAATTTAAAATGTCAAATTAATTTTAATGTACCTTATTATTTTAATCTAATATGAAAATGTTAGAGGTTTACATTCTTGCATTGGATGGACTTTTTTGAGAAATTGTTGTTAATTCAAATTAATGCATAAATTGTTGAACAACTAAATCCCTAATATGTTGTATTGTTTTTTATTTGAAGAATAAAATAAAAGTAACAGAATTATAAGGGCTACAAAATTAGGAAATTAGAATCGGTTAATGGTACATGAATTGTTAGTATATATTGCAAATATCTGGAACTTTATTTTGTAAGATTATTGTGAGTTTGTAAAGTATATGAATAATTATATAAATGTTACAAAATTATCGTCAATTACATCAGTAGTGATCATAAGCCGTCATGTATAATCTGAACAAACAAGAGAGTACATTAATGTAAAGTTGAAATTTGAAACCACCAAAATATAATATTTTTATTTAGAGGGGGATTTAAATGTCTCGTATTTTTTATTTCTAATTTTATAGTTCAAACAATTGATCTGAACCTCTTAACATGATCTCCATTTTGAAATATACTTGGAGACAAAAAAATATATTTTTAAGAATAGTTTTTACTATTTTTTCGATAGGTACAAAATATTGTTTTTAGATTAGTCCAGAAACAATAGTTTTGCACCTATCTAAAAAATAATAAAAATATTTCATAAAAATATAAAATTTTGCCTCCTAGTAGTTTAAACATTAAAAATATAAATAAAGAATGACAAATACGAACGAAACATGAAAATATACGATACATTTTACATGTCCTCTTTTATATATATTACATGGCCATAAGAGAATTTGCTTTCATAAACATGATTTTAGATTTTATCACTAGACTCATAAGAAAATGATTTGATCCTCAAAGAAAATAATTATAAACAAATGAGATGGTTATATGTTAAACTACTACATACTTCTGACATTTAGATCAAAGATTTAACCTATTAGAATCAGTATTGTAAATACCGTTAAATAACGGTATATGATTTTCGGATAGATAGGGTACTGCTAAGCGAATAATTAAAAAAAATTTCGTAACAGTTTGATCACCGTTAATGACTAATCAATCTAAACAAATGTTTCACAACACTGATTAATTAGAATGATCACAAAATGGCATCAACAAGGAGTCACAAAATGGCTCATTCGTTCTTATCTCACCCAGCGATGAGTGCTGTCCAAACAGAGGCAGATTCGGACGTTAAATGGAGGTGTGGCCATATCAGTTAAATGCCAATTAATGTACTTCAACCTTTTGATTTAAAAAAAATTGTACTTCAACTTTTCTTTCTTTGCTTTTTCCTCCAATTTATGAAGAGTTCTCCTTTTCTCTTCTGATTTGTCTATTTTTTATTTTTTATTTTTCTAATAAATATTTATATCTTAAAGTTATTTCGTATCTGTATTTAAATTCATATTCATGGATTATCAGCTTTATATTTGTTTAAAGCGGATTTAATTTTGAATTTTCACATTCATTTACCATCCACATTTATATTCGTACCCGATCATCGAACAAAATTTGATTCAATGCCCATTAAACTCTTTTCGCTCTCACTCCTAGATTTTCGTTTTTTTTCCATACAATGGAACATGGTTTATTCCATGTGATTCCTCTTGGAAAAACTTCCGAAATCGCCATTTTCATGCACAACCCTTGGAAAACTACCGTCGCAAAAAGTCTCGTTGGAAATAGTAAGTATTTCCATGAGCGCCGTTGGAAATACTCATTTCTACCTTTTTTTTTAGGATTAGTTTGGTAAATCTTCAATTCTCCTAGTAACAATATAACAAATGTATGTTTGAAAAAACCCATTCGAACTACTTTAAGATCTATGCATGCTAGATCAGTAAGAATCTTTAAGCGAACATGCACGAATATTGAAGTAACATAAACATATCTATATGCAATGCGTCGACCATAATTGTTTTAGATCCGTGCTAGATCAATACGAATCTTGAAGCGAACACGCACAAATATTGAAGCGACGCCACATATCTTAATGTGATGTGTGCGGATATGATGGTAGAGAAACTCTTTAGATTCAAACATGAGTCTGATGCGTTTTATGATTTTAATAAAGAATAAATGAGTATTTTATAAATTTAGAATGAATTTTAATATTAAAGATAATAAAATAGATAAATTTGTGAGTTTTTGAAATTTAGAGAGAAAAATAAATATTTTTAAAGTTTAGAGGGAGAAATAGATATATAATTTTGAAGTTTTTGAGAGGTGCACGTGAAATTCCTCTCTCAATTTTGATGAAAGTGGTGTTAAAAAGATAACAAGGGAAGAAGTGAATATTCTCAATATGCTTGTAGCGTTAATGCGTTGTAGACAATGCATATTCATTCCTTTTTTATGGAGTCAATTTTAAAAAATATATTATCTCAGTATGTTATGCTATAATAAAATGCAATCTCAGTATATTATGCTATAATAATAAAATCAATCTTGGTATGGGCGAAAATTAGACATTAAGATTAAGAAAGCTTGACTTTCAATATCTAAGTATTAAGCTAACTATTCTTTTAATTCTCCATAAAAAAATTTATTTAAATCTTTCATCTTTGTAACATGAGGGTTCATATCAATTGAAAGAGTTATTCATCGTATATATATGACAACAAAATCATAACAATGTCTTTGTACTTTCGCTTACACAACAATAACATGATTTATAGTTCATAAGATTTAGACAACTATTATATATTCTTACTTTATGCAATAGGCAAGTTGAAAAATATAAGGTTTGTTTAGTTTTTTGCAACCTCCAATCACCCCTCCACTGAAATAATATTAACTGAGATAAACTATAAAAAAAATTCTAATTGATAAATAAATCTTTGATAATCTTTTTTTTAATTCACATACAAGTCTCAGTAATTAATATTTGTGCAATCTCCAATCAACCCCTCCACCAAATAATATTAATAGCATGATGTAACAATAAAAAAAAAAAAAACTAATTAATGAATAAGCATTTCATAGCTTATTTTCTTAGTTCAAAGCATAGATGTCTCAAGTTGAAAACGTAAGAGATTGGAGAAAAACTAATTGAAGCAACACTACAAAATTCAGAGGCATAATTGATTCATATTGGCCACATTATCAATTAATTCATTGTTCAATGTTTCATAGTTTTATAAGAAAGTGAAATTAATTAATTCGATTTATTTTGTTGTTATTTTGAAAAAATAATTTTCAAATTTATTTAGAAAACTCGGGATTTTATATATTAATTTGATAATGTTGAAAAACTAAGAGCAATCTATTTAAGTCTTAAATTGATTGCATAAAAGATTAATAAGAAAACAAATAAATTAAACATGACCAGTACATAATCGAATTCCATTTATAGAGTTGTACTTTTTATATGGTTTAAGATATCACCATAACAAATTAATAGGGTTGAAATACATGTTATAAGGATTCAATTTAATGCAATAGTTAATATTTTTATAATTCTTTGAAAACATTTTTTTTTATTTTGGAGTCAATTAGTAACCTAGATATTTATAAAGATGCTATCCTAAATTCATAGTTTTGTGCATTTATGTGATAAGTGGCCATACTATGATATTCTAACTATATTACGTTCTGTTTTTGAACATTAAGTTAATTTAAAATGTCAAATTAATTTTAATGCTTATTTTTTTTTATCTAATATGAAAATGTTAGAGGTTTACATTCTTGCATCCGACGGACATTTTTGAGAAATTGTTGTTAATTCAAATTCATGCATAAATTGTTGAACAATTAAATCATTACTATGTTGTATTTTTTTTTATTCGATGAATAAAAGAATAAATAAAATTATAAGGGTAAAATTAGGAAATTAGAATCGGTCAATGGTACATGAATTGTTAGTATATATTGCAAGTATCTGGGACTTTATTTTGTAGGATTAATGTGAGTTTGTAACGTATATGAGTTATTATATAAATGTGACGATAAGTATCGTCAACTACATCAGTAGTGATCATATAAACCGACATGTATAATCTGAACAAACAATCTGTAAAGTTGGAATTTGAAACCACCAAAATATAATATTTTTATTTAGAGAGAATTTAAATGTCTCATGGCTTTTTATACGATTTTTTTTTATACGAAAATGTCTCATGTTTTTTATGTCTTGTATTTTTTATCTCTAATTTTAAGTCCAAACAGACGATCTAAATCCCTTAACATGATCTCCATTTTGAAATATACTTGGAGACCGGATTTTTTATTTTTTAGAATAGAATTTTACTATTTTTTTCAATAGGTACAAAAATATTGTTTTTGAATGGTTCAGAAACAATGATTTTATGCCTATCTACAAAATAGTAAAAATATTGTATACAAATGTAAAATTTTGTCTCTTTGTACATTTTAGTATGGAAACATTGAACTATTTAGATTAATTGTTTAAATATTAAAAATAAAAATAAAAATGAGAGACACGACTAATACATTTTACATGTCCTCATTTATATATATTACATTGCTCTAAGAGAATTTGCTTTCATAAACATGATTTTAGATTGTATCACTAGACATAAAAAAGTGATTTGATCCTCAAAGAAAATAATTATAAACAAATGAGAGTGTTATAATTTAAACTTATCGGCTATCGGCCGATTAGTCGGAAAAACTAATATGGAAACATTGAACTGTTTAAATTAACTGTTCAAATTTTAAAAATAAAAATAAAAAATAAAAATATATTACATGACTAAAAGAATTTGCTTTCATAAACATAGATTTTATCACTAGACTCATTTGATCCTCAAATAAAATAATTATAAATAAATGAGAATGTTATAATTTAAACTTAATCGGAAAATTTTCTTCAACGAATATTTTTTAATAGAATATTTAATGATCACAAAATGGCATGGACAAGGAGCAATAACCGCTACCTGAAGAGAATCGCTAATCCCAACAATTCTTAGCTCAGTGATTCCTATATAAATGTTTCAAAATCGATTAATTATCGAATGTGGGACTTAATCACTTCAGCTCCGGATCGCTTGTTCGCTGGCACAGTACTGTCTTTATTATTATTTTTCTGTACCTCGCTTTCATTCTTTCCCGGACACCTCCATTCTTCAATTCCCACGCGGCAACGCATTCCAAACAGAGGAAGATTCGGACGTTAAATGGAGGTGTGGCCATATCCGTTAAATGTTAATTAATGTACTTCAACTTTCCTTTCTTTTTTTTATTCCTCCAATTTATGAAGAGTTCTCTTATTCTCTTCTGATTTGTTTTTTTTTTAATCTTATTTTTCTATATAAATATGTATATCTTAAAGTTCATGATTCTATCATTTGAGAATTATTTATTTCGTATATGTATTTAAATTCATATTCATGGATTATCAGCTTTGTATTTGTTTAAGACGGCTTTCACATCCGTTTACCATCTGCATTTGTATTCGTACCCGACTATTGATAGATGGATATGAATTTGGTATTATCATTATCCGCTTCGAATTCGCTCAGTTTTTAGGCCTAATCACAATGCAAATCGAACGACTTATAATGAATATCGAGCCAAATTTGATTCAATACCCATTGAACTCTTTTTTGCTCTCACTACTAGAATTTCCGTTCTTTCCATACGCTGGAACATGACTTATTCCTTGGAATTACTCTTGAAAAAACCCCTGAAATCGTCATTTCCATGCACAATCCTTGGAAAACTAACGTCGTAAAGATCCTTGTTGGAAATAATAAGTAGTTCCATGAGTGCTGTTGGAAATACTCATTTCCATCTTTTTTAGGGTTAGTTTGGTAAATCTTCGATTCTCCTAGTAATGGTATAATAGATGTATGTTCGAAAAAACCATTCAAACTACTTTAAGATATGTGTGCTAGATCAGCACAAATCTTTAAGCGAATATACACGAATATTGAAGCAACATACACTATTCTTTATGCAATGTGCGGATCAAAATTGTTTTAAGATCCGTATAGCTAGATCAACACGAATCTTGAAGTGAACACGCACAAATATTGAGCGACGCCACAGATCTTAATTGGACGTGTGTGGATCGGATGGTAGATAAACTCTTCATATTCAAATATGAGTCTCATGGGCATTTTATGCTTTTAATAAAGAATAAAATAGGTATTTTATAAATTTAGAATAGGTTTTAATATTAAAGATAATAAAATGGATGAATTTGTGAGTTTTTAAAGTGTAGAGGGAGAAATAGATAATTTTGAAGTTTTCGATACGTGAAATTCTCTCTCAATTTTGATGAAAGTGGTGTTAAAAAATAACAAGGGAAGAAGTGAATATTCTCAATATGCTTGTAGCGTTAATGAGTTATAGACAATGCATATTCATTCCTTTTTATGGAGTCAATTTAAAAAAATAATATTATCTCAGTATGTTATGCTATAATAAAATGCAATCTCAGTATAATGTGCTATAATAATAAAATCAATCTTGCTTTTGGCGAAAATTTAGACATTAAGATTAAGAAAGCTTGACTTTCAATTTCTAAGTATTAAGCTAACTATTCTTTTAATTCTCCATAAAAATTTAAATCTTTCATCTTTGTAACATGAGGGTTCATATCAATTGAAAGAGTTAGTCATCGTATATATATGACAACAAAATCATAACAATGTCTGTACTTTTGCGCACACAACAATAACATGATTTATAATTGATAAGATTTAGACAACTATTATATATTCTTGCTTTATGCAATTGGCAAGTTGAAAAATATAAGGTTTTTAAGTTTTTTGCTATCTCCTCTCGACCCCCTCCAGTAAAATAATATTAACTGAGATAAACTATGAGATAAACTATAAAAAAAGATCTAATTGATAAATAAATATTTGATAGTTTATTTATTTTGATTCTAACATAAAAGTCTCAGTAATTAATACCATAGGATATTGGAGAATAACTAATTGAAACAAATTCCATAGTTTTAAAAATAAAAAAAAGTATCATAAAGAAGAACATAAAATTCAACATAAAATCAGTTACTAAAAAAAAAAAAATAAGGTAGAAAGCTAACAATATATGTAACAAAGCAAACAAATTAACAAAATCAAAGCTCCAAATCTTGGTATCAAAAGGTCTGGTTCAAGGTTTCAACATGTTTAAAGGCATGAAAGCCACTGATTTGGTACCAATCAAGATCAAGAATCAAAATCAAAGCTCCAAATTTTGAGGAACATCATTTTAATATACATGAGCATTGTCAGAACCCGCACTTTTGCAGAAAGGTCCCTGAGTTTGCAAAAATCATATTTTAAGTGCTCTTTTCACTTGAATTTGGACATGATCATTGAGATATCATTATGCATAAAGCATAGGTGATTTTAACACAGTATATACTGTTGTCTACCTCTGTCTTAACATTCTTTCTCTCACTATATGCATATTAATACACTTTCCATCCTTTGCAACATGCAATCAAGTGCATATGGCTTGTCCTTAGCCTTGCATTGAGATTCAAGTGCATTGATATGCATATAGGTCCAGTTATTTAAGGAAACAAAGAGGAAATCATCAGACTTGACCTCAATGCCCCTGATTTTTATTATTTGACATTTTAAGTTGATTTCTTCAATTCTTTATACTAAATAACTTCTATAAATTGGATATTAGAGGAAATCATCAGACTTGACCCACATATCTTCATCATATCCATTATTTAATCAATAATCAAAGAACTTGATTAAAGAAAAGCAAAAGAAGAAGACAGAAAAGGAAGAGAGGAAGGAAAAGAAGAAAAGAAGAAAGGAAATGTATCAAAAACATTGTTTTATCTCTATTTTTACAGATCTAAACTAAAATATCAATATATTTTTATCTTTTCACATTATTTGTATTTTATTCATTAAAATAGTGCATAAAAGAAAAGATTCAAACTTTGATCATCAAGCTCTGTGCCAATGCACAGAGCTCTCCCTTATACACCTCAAATCTAATATTGGCACAGAGCTCTCCCTTATACACCTCAAAACAACAATATTAGAGGCCAGATCACAGAAAGAAGAAGAATCAAGAGAAAGAAGCTCCAAAATATTAACAAAATTGACAAAAATGTAGAACTTTCAAAGGAATTGCGTTCACCAATGGAGTTATTACATGCTATAGCTCAAAGAGCACTTCTAAACTATGCTATACCTATCAATTTGCAGGGAAGTAGAACAAACTTCAAGCTTTGCTATGATTTGGAGAAGAAAGAGAGAGAGAGAGTATAGTGCAAGTGCTTCTCAGTGTAATGAGATGTGTATTGTATATCTAATCTATATCATTTGCACTGCCTATGAGTGCCTATTTATAGGCTATGAGCATGGGTAGGGTTTGGATCAGCTTCATTCATCATTTGACATGTGTCCGTAGGTGTTTGATCAATGGCTGAGATCGGCTCAAGCATATTCATTCATTCCAGAAGCATCTATTGCCTAGGATCACGTGTTCATGCATGTTTATCATCATTTGATCATTCATAGCCCTTGGATTGGCTTTAAACATTGAATAGTGCATCTGGGCCTTCAATCGGTCAGTTGTGCATGCCATAGCGCGATTTGCGTGATTCTAGCATTCAAAGAGAAGATTCTCCTTCGTTGGCATTATCCAGGGAGCTTCAGTTGCCGAATTGCACTGTTCCGACGGTATACCGGGGTTTAACATAGACCCGTCTTGATTTTGACATCTAAATCATGCAGGAAAGGCCAAGTAGCATCGTGACATTTCTCTTAACGTGTTCTCGAGCTTGGTTTATTGCCTTGACAGCTCAGGCATGCATATCACCCTTGAGCCGGGTCTGACATGGCACCGATCCATGGTGCTCCTCTAATTGATCATCCTCATATGAAATTGAGACCTTACACCGCATCGTACAAGCCTCTCAAACATCATAATCAAGTACCAGAGCTCAATTTGCTCAAGAACTTGAGTTCTCAACATCTCCTTCTCGTTGTTCCTCAAGCCGAATTGGAGAGATAGCAAGTGACTCTCATTCAAAGCATAGTAAGGAATTTCATCCTCCTTCGTCCTTAGATAGACATTCATCCAATTGCTCTTTTATTCAAGCCAATTTCATTCTTTCTCAAACTTGCACTCGGGCGGAGGTGAAAGGAAGAACGAGAGACGAGAGAGAGGACTGACAGGAGGGCCCCATTGTCGGCCTCTCTTGGCCTGAGCCAATCGGTTCTTTTGATTTGATCATCATTTCGTTTGGACCCGGTGTTAGATACACCGCATATTAGTCATAGAGGGGTCCATGAGCTCCGGGTTTAGGCAAAATGAAGGGTGCACCGGCGCTGGATTTAAAATCCCAGTGACTTAAGTCGCGTCTTGGGTAGGTCTGGTGCACCATGAACCAAGTCACCGACAGTCCGGTGTATAGAGTTGTATTCCCATGTACCGAGTCTGTCCATCTTTCAAACTCAGCGAAATTATATTTAGGCCACTGACAAGTGGGCCCAGGGCTAGGGTATTGCTATGTTGCTCCCCAAAATACACCCACATTGTTTCAGATGAGGTTTTAGGCTCCCTGTGCATACGTGGCACCAATCAGAGGTTGCCACCTCAGCAAATTTCATAAAAAAACTCATAACTCCTCAACCATTTTGAGTTATAAATTGTATAGCATATCAAAATTCATGGTATTTCATGAGGAATCACCATTAGAACTCCATTGCATTGCTCTTGATCTAATTTAAAGAGCTTTCAAGTACCCTTGGTATTTTCCAAGCATTAAAACATTGCATATTCAATTTTAGCAATATTTTAGGGTACAGCATTATTATTTCAATTAAGTTACAATTTTGGTGATATTTGTGTTAAAGTTGACACTACTCAGTGTGTCTTTTCAATTAAGTTACAATTTTGGTGATATTTGTGTTAAAGTTGACACTAATCAGTGTGTCTTTGGTTGCGATCCATGTTGTTGTCCATGATTCAAAAAAAAAAAAAAAATGGTGGAAGGGTCTTGTGTGTTTTTGGATCATAATGTATGCATTTACCTTAACAATTTTGGTACGATCTTATTTTTCTTTCCTTTTATTATTTTATTTTTATATGGCCAATTTTATTATTTTATTTTTTTGGTCAATATCTAAACATATAAAATAAAACAATATTTATCCATATTATAACATATCAACATGGATGAATAAGAATACAAAGAATGTACAATTGTTGCTAATTGTTTAGTTGACAAACCGCAATATATGGATGTAACAAATTTATGTTGTTTAATCCATTGTGAAAAAATAATTAGACTGATATTTTCATTTTAATATATAGGAAAAAAAAATTGTAAACAAATTTATGCTGTTTAATCCATTGTGAAAAAATAATTAGACTGATATTTTCATTTTAATATATAGTAAAAAAAAAATTTGTAACTAGAATTCAGATAGATGTAGTTTGCTTATTTATGATTTTCAATTAACTGCCTCTGTCATAATTTTAATTTTCCGATAACACTCACTCTCCACTGATCATCTCACCTACTTATTTACTTATTTGTTTTTATTCTACTAGCTAGACTTTGTTTTTTATTAAATGCTGTTTGTATCCAAAAGAGTTTAGTCACATTATTTGGAATTGAAAACCAGGACTAATTTGTGAATTAATCTCTAGTAAAAGATTATTTCATATTAGGTGATCTAATGCACATATAATATATGATGTTTAGTTGCAAAAAATGTCATTAGTTAAAAGAAATTAAGAATGAAATTTGTACAATTTAAAGCATTTGCAGAACTGGTACTCTTAATTTACAGCTTGAAAATAAATGAATATTATTAAAATTAAGTCACATTTCTTAAAAGTCCGTCTCCAAGGGCACCAATTAAAGGAGAAGTTTAATGGCAAGTGGGAGTAACTCCAAGTTGTGAGAAGCAACTAAATACCCGAACTTTTTATTTATACCATATTAAAAAAAAAAAAACCAATCAACCAATTTTTCCTCAAAATTCAATTTCTACCACGTTCGCCAATTGAATTGGCAGCCCCTTTTTTTTTTTTTTTTTCCTTCCCTTGAATTTAGATGAATTTCTATTAAGGAAAAAATGGGTCCGTCGATTTTATTGGCAGACCTTCTTTGTGGTCTGCTGGCGAACGTGGTAGAAATTAAATTATGTGGAAAGAGTAGTTATTTGGTTTTTCTTTTAATATGTATAAATAAAAATTTAGGACTAAGTACTGCATTGGTTGGATTTAGTATGGTGTAGGGTTGTTAGTTTTGTTGCATTATTGGCATATGTAATTCTGTATGCCTCTTGTGCTTGTTGTGCTTGTTTTTATGTATTAGGCATCTGTGTGTAATGGTGGATCCACATACAATGAATGGGGGTCAATTGACTCCCATTCATTTGTAATTTTTTTTCTTATTTATATCCTATTTTTAATAAATTTAAACTAAAATATTATGAATAAGGTGAAATTAACCCCATTCGTAGTAGAAAATTTTTATATACTTGACCTTCATTCATGTTGGACGCCCATAGCCTGAAAGTCTGGCTCCGCTCCTGTCTGTGTGAATTGTCTGTCTCATAGCTATTACAGAAATAGTATGAAAAGAAATTAATTCAATTGAATATTTGTTCCATAAGATATGTGTCCAAACTCCAAATTTCTAAATCAAATTTTAACAATAAAATTTTATAACTTTGTAAAATTTCAGGGATTATTAAAATATGAGTTTTCTAAGCGCGTTGGTTCTTATCTGTTGCCGCTATTTTGGCAATCTAAGAAAATATTAAAAATCTAAAAAAAATGGAAAATACATATGGTTATTCACATAGAGTCTGACTCCGCTGCTCTAGCTACTAGGAGAGCAGAATCCTGCTATTTCAATCTCAACAGTTGAATTTTTTTATGAACGAATCTCAACACAGATGAATGACTGAGATTAGAATAACAGAATTCTGCTCTCCTATTTAAAGAGCAGCTGAGTCTATTCAATTCACATGGGCTTGATTTTGCACTTATGTACTTGCACATCTGAAACAAAAGATCAACATATATGACAACTAAAACCATTAACAACTATTGCTTTTTTTTTCTTCTCTCTATCTCAAAGATAATCTTCTTCACTTCATCTGGATTCTCGCAATTACTTGATGCCTTTAATTAAAAGAATGCGAAAGGTGATGTCAAAGAATTACAGGGTCCTGCTTGTCCAAATTAAACCATTCATTTTTTTCAAATGCACGAATCTCAAAGCAGTTAATTTTTATGTACGAATCTCGAAACAAATGGATGATTTGATTTGGACAAGCAAGAACCTACGATTCCAAATAATCACAGAAAATTTGTTTCCCTTTCCCTTCTTATTAATCGTTTGGGTGCAATTTTGTACAGTATATTATGTAGAATCACTGTCATAGGCGATCAAAATAATTTGGTTTAAAATAGGTCTGGCCCATAATAAAAAAGTACTTCTTGTTGTGGATGGGCCAGGCCTAACATAAGCAAGGGGCCTATTATTATGTTTAGCATGTATTCTAACATATAAACATGATCTAAACTTATAATTATTCTGGTGCTGTTTGGTAAGGAGGGACTTTAACTTTCTTAACTTTCATTCACAGATTAAAACAACCGAACATCGATTCTTGAGCGAGGATTAAGATTTAATCCTAGTTGTATTGTCAAACAGCAAATTAAACTTGATGAGGAAGCTGGTCTTGCTCCTTACTATTAAGCTGACTATTCGTTTAATTCTCTCCAAATGTTAACTAAAATCTTTCATCCTAGAAACGTGAGGCATCAACATCAATTGAAAGAGTTAGTCATTGTATCTATATGACAATGGAATGCAAAAGATTTCTTTGTACCTTCCTATGCACAACAATTTGATGATATAGAACTAGTAAAAATTTACACAATTGTTATATAATCTTGTTTTATGCGATAGGCAACTTAAAAATTGATAATTTAAACGAACCTGATAAGCTTGCAACTACAAATATAAAAACTAACTAATAGATTATTTTCTTATGTCAAAACATTGATATCTTAAGTTGCAACTATAAGAAATTGGAGAAAACCAATTGAAAATAAATTTAAGAGTTGTAATCTTGTATAATTCAAAAAAGAACCACAAATTCAAGCGGTAGATAATAAATCAGTATAAATTAATACACCAAAGTGGTAAATTAAAATCGAAAATATGAAACCCAAGCCAACCTGACTGTGAGTCTCTAATCAAATAATTTTTTAAAATCAAACAAATTCGACCAATATATCTGACCCCAGTATTGATTTGATCCATCTAATAAAGTGTTGTAAGTAACAAATATTACTCAATGAAATTCCTTCATTTGACCAACTGAAACTAGACTAGACCTGAATCATATCAATTCTAAACTGATTCCAATATGACTCATTTGAAATAAAGACATGGTTCGACCCAATCCAATTCAACACGACACCCTGATTGGCACCTCTATTAAAAAGAAACTTTCTTTCTTTTATCTCCTTTTTCATAATATAATATATTATTTTACTCTTATTAAAAATAAATTATCCCAATTACTATTCTCTTCTATTATTGATCAGTCTCTTATTTGAGCTCCAGTTTACCATCTTTTTTTTGTATTAATAGCTAATGTTAGTTCCCACAGCTAACAAGAAAACGAAATTTGTCTTGAATAAACACACAGATTGAAATATAAAAAAAGACAATATAAATCAAAATTATTCCACTTGCTCAGTCCATCTTAAGATCAAGTTCAGAGTCACCGCAGAAAAGTACTCGAAGGTCAGTCGGGATGATAGCATTGTATTAATAATAAATTATCCCAATTTCTATTATTGATCAGCCTCTTATTTGATCTCCAGTTTACCATCTTTTTTTGTATTATAGCTATGTTAGTTCCCACAGCTAACAAGAAAACAAAATTTGTCTTGAATAAATACACAGATTGAGATATAAAAAAAAGGCAATATAGATCAAAATTATTCCACTTGCTCAGTCCATCTTAAGATCAAGTTCAGAGTCACCGCAAAAAAGTACTCGAAAGTCAGTCGGGACGATAGCATTACATCATCACTAATAGAAAATTAGTCCTTAATTTAGTGACAACATATAATGTCTTTTATGTGCAACGTTGTAGATTTAATATGAAAAAATTATTAATATTAAATTTTAGAGGACTAAATCTTCGTCATTTTTTAATAAAACATTACATTGTTCATATTACATTAAAACAGAAAAGGAGTTACATAAAGGAAAGAATGAGGTATATGTAGCCAATGTAAGATTCGAAATCATATGAGTCTGAATATTATCATCGTGTTATTCTTTTTCTTTTTTTTTTATCATTCCAATGTACTTGTCTTACGAGGAAATGCACTTGGTTTATAATTTTTCACGTGGACAGCAGAAATGAATTGGGATTGCTCAGAGTGGGATAGGAGCAAAATGAAATAAATAAATAAAACAGTTGTGTTCATTATAAAAGAATGATAAATTGAGCATTGCATCTCTTAATAAAAGAACAAGGGAGAATTTCATGTATACTCCTTAAAAACTTTCAAATTACATATTGGCCCCTCTAAATTCCTAAAACTTACAAATTTTCAATTTATTACAATGTTCAATGAAAGATATTTTAAATTTGTAAAGTACTAATTTTATCCTCTATTAAAAGAAATAAAAAGTATGTAGCATATTTAATATAAATATTTAGTTTTGTAATTGACCAGTTGTGAATGCAAATGACTAATTTCTTAGTTGTGACGTGAACACAAGCGTATGCCTAAATGTCATTATATATTGTCACAAGTAGAGAAATGAACCATTCACCCAAAAAGAACCGACCAATTAGAAGACTGAATATTGTTCTAACAAAGATTGCATATTTTTATTTTTTTAATAAATGATAAAATGACAACTTTATAAATTTAAAATGAATTTTAATAGAGAAGATAATAACTTAGGTGAATTTGTGAGTTCTGATACATAGGGGGATTGATTAAATATTGTGAATTTGAGAGGAAAAAGTACGCAATTTTGAAGTTATTAAGGGGTATCTATGAAATTTCCCCAAAGAACAATAATAGATTAAAATAAGAACAAAAGCCGATTAAGGAAAGCATGTCTAATTTTAATGGAAACATAAGAAATTTTGATGATTTAATGCAAAATTGTTTAGTAATTTTAAAAAATTGATGGGTATATCAACAATTTTTCATTATTCTATACATATTATAAGCCATTTAATTTTATAATAGTTGTGGTCCACTTCTCCGCATGCCTAATCCTGATCCATTCCCACCAATCTTCCCTCTCTAAACAGATATCATAAAATAAATCACATATCTGTAATTAATGACTAATCCTAAGATTCTTAGCCTAAGTATTAGTTAGGTATTGGTTATTGAATTGATTATGTGGTACCGGATAAGAACCTTTTTGGTCCATGCTAGAAATAAATTAATGGTTTAGATTATTTAATACTTTTTGTTATGGATTGGCCAATGCAATTATTATTATTTTTATTATTTACTTTAAAGTTAGAATGGTGGCATGAAAATGCTCTTTTAGGTCTTGGACTCTTTATTTCACTTTTCAAAATATGAAGGTCAAATTTAATAATTAAAGGTACACTATAACATGCATAAAAGTTATTTTACAATTAATTAAAAGTTTACAAAGGTTATTGTTTATGAATGATAACATTCACTTGTATTTTGCACCAATTGACCTCAAATGGATAAGTTTAACACATTGAATGGTTTTAAAAATTCAATTAGTGTCATAAGAAATGCTTTAGTTTCTACATACAAGCAAAATATCTCAAATGAAATTTGATTAATTTAATGATTTCCAAGATTTATAATTTCTTAAGTCCATTGATATTACATGAGTGAGTATGCTCTAAGGTACCTGACTGTGTAAAATACTCATAGCCGAACCTAAATTAATTTGGTATCTATTTAGACTATAGGATGAATGCTTTAAGAGTTGTGCAAAATTAAAACGGGTAACTCGAATCTCATTCTACACAGTTAGATATCGCACGATATTTGAATTCTCGGTACATCTCACCTCAGAAGCGGATGTACTCACACTGAATGAGGGTCAACTAACCTCATTTATTTCAATTTTTTTTTATATTTTGACACGATTTTGATGTAGAATTTAGAGTAAATGCTATGAATACTATAAAATTGATCTCCGTACGAAACTTTCGAGATTTGACTCTCATAATTTGTAAGTCTATATCTGTCCTATCTCACCTCATCAATATTAAAATTTTGTTAAATAACTCCGTATCTAGATACTATTTTTGAGAATTAAACTTACAAGCTGCACTAATATTACTTTTTGTGTGTTAAAGAACTAAAAAATAAAATGAAATGAAAGACACAATCATGCACAAAAAAAAACAAAAAAAAAACTAGATATATATACAAAGCTGCTTCACAGCTACGGATGAATTTAAACGGACTCTGCAACATCTGATCCGACTTCAAGGACCTGTCTGATTCAATCTAATTTCGATCCTTTTGAAAAGTCAAATTGATTCAAATTCAAACATGATTCAACATTGGACAACTTGTAACTCGGAAAAATAATTCCTCACAAGTCAAACGAAATCTTATCCGATGCAAAAATTGATCCGGTCGTGTATCTAATCCGAATCAACTGAAATTCAGACAGGATTCAAAACTGAACGATCCGAAGACAATTCAAACTGACCCGTTTCATCAAACCATCTCTATCACTTATGGGTGGCAACGAATTGGCTCGTCTGAGTCACGAGCGAGTTGACTTTAGGGGTCTGAGCTTGCGAGCCAGCAAGCTGACTCGTTGGGTCTGATTGGACTTTGTTTTAAGAAAAAAAAAATTACAAACTTTTTTTATCGAGCTGGACAATATAAAATGCACACAAATTCATACAAATTCACAAATTGATGCCTAACCGAACTAGCTGGCGAGCAAACTAGGTCCCAGCTTGAACTCATTAATTCTAGACAGAGCTAGTGGCGAGCTGACTCGATAATAGCTCGGTTCAGTAACGAACGAGCTGTTAGTGAGAGTGTCAAACGTGGGTCACAATCAAACCACCAGCTACGAGCTTTTTTGCCACCCTTATCCAGACTTCAGTCTATTTTTTTTCTGATTTTTTGTGCCCCTTTTGTGCAACAAACCGTTTTGCTTCATTCTTTTTCATTCAATTCATCTATTTTCTCTTGTTTTTTTTATGTAAAAGTTGGACATGAAGCATTATCTTAGCCACTAGATCAAATATCTGTTCTCTATTTAATTCAACAATCTTGACCCGCTATACGACTGTTTGTAGAGTAAGGTGAACAGAAAATTTGGACTTTGCCCAAATAGGCAAATTATTTTTGAAACAATATACGTCAAGAATTTTGGAAACACTTAGTATATAAGCAGTCTCTGATCACTCCTCATCTGCTGCTATATAATATACAAGTGAAGTGATGATCACATAATGTCATAATTTGCACAAACTGTTTGATAAATGGTTCATGTCAGATTATCAGATATAATAAGATTCTTCCTGTATACTCAAAATACACACCATTTGTTATTATTATTATTTTTTGAGAACAGATTAATTGGATTTAAGCCACTCAACTATTTAATATTTATATAAAGAAAAAAAAATTATTCAGTATTTTCAACATGCGACCTTGTATCCATAAAGCGTTATATATCTTTTGTCACTTGACTAAAAATTAATTCTCACCATCTGATTTTGATTTAACAGTCCATAATAAAGGATATAGGGAAAATTGGTTATTTGCCACTTCAAAACCTTCAAATCTGAAAAATGCCATCGTGAAACTATAAATCTGAAAAATACCACTCTAAACTTAGTTAATTCTTAAATTTGCTACAAATACAAAAAATTTATAATTTTTTTTATTAAAAATTAACTGAAAAATACAGTTTTGAGATACGTATAATGAGAGGTCTGAAGGGTATATAGGGAAATATAGAAATACGTATCTCAAAACTATATTTTTCAGTTAATTTTTAATAAAAAAATATAAAAATTATGTATTTGTGGCAAATTTAAGAATTAACTAAGTTTAGAGTGGTATTTTTTTTTAATTTATAGTTTTGTGATGATATTTTTCAGATTTGAAAATTTTGGAGTAGCAAATAACTAATTTTCCCAAGGATATATAGCTGGGCATCATTGTTTATATAGCAGCAAATAGAGACTTTTCTAAGCAATATCATTCGTCATTTTAAATCATACTGAAATCAAGTTAGTTGTAACTATATGAAAAATTGATGATACTATTTTATGTGAAAATCACATGAGATATCATAACAGTATTTTGTTGACAATAAGGGAAAGATTAATGGGGCCTTAATTATATTGTTTGTGAAATGTCACCTAAAAAACTTTAAAAGGCGGTTAAGGGTCCCTTTATAGCTAAAGTATATATATATATGAAAGAATGTCAATATTTGTATATCTCATGTGATCTTGGTAAATATATATCCATTATTAATTTGATGTCTCCATCTCATGTGATTTTTTTTTTGTGTGTGGATCCCTCAGCCCAGATGGGATCATGCAATTATGCGTGAATGCCTTGCTAAACAAAATTAGACAGATATAATTTGCACGTAGCATTGTTTTAAAGCAATAAAGTAGGTAAAGATTTTAACAGAGTAGCTTTTGCTTCATGTAGCGCACAGACTATAGAATCAAAAATATTTGATGAGGTTGCGAATTATTCCTTGGAACTTGCATAAATTACTGGAACCGAATTATTCCTAGTAAATATTTGATGGGATCGAATCATTAAATCAGTCTCATTTTGAAAATAAATAATCCATCTTATTATTTCAGATAATTTGATTTTTATAATTTCTAAAATTAAAAAATTGTAAAGCATGCATGCCAGCTGTGTTTTTTTTTTACTTTTTTATTTCTAACAATAAAAAAAGTTGCAAAGCATGCATGCCAGCTGGGAGAAGTCTGCTAATGGCACAGAAGGCACCAACTTTTGAAACTTATTGAAAATAATAAATGGATAGAAATGTTAAAAATCTATGCATTTGCAATGCTTTCTTATGCTCTCCTGTATCAAAAAACTGGAGAGTCCATTTTCCTGTTGTCTTTATCTTTGTTTTCTCTGTGTTTTTTGTTTTTGTTTTTTTTTTTGAGTTGACTAGATTTAAATAAAATTAGAGTGTTTTAGACATCATCAGACATAGATCCGGAAGTATGACATGTTTAAATTACCGAGACACATAAATCTTTTAATTTTTGTTATTCAATAAAGAGGCCTTTGATTCTATTTTTTATGGTGTTTTTTGTTATTCAATAAAGTTGCCTATCGGATTTAAATTTGCGTCTGATGAGTTTTATAGCCGTTTAATCTACTTTAAAATTTGTGTGCACAGATATAAAAACGTACGTGCACGGTATTAAAGCGCTGCACACAGATTTTAAAGCAAATCGGACGGCTTTGAAATCCATCGAACTGATCAGTTTGAGTCCGATAGGCATCGGACCCAAACTCATCTCTTCAAGCATCCATTGAGAATTCATTAGCAAGAAATTAGAAAAAATCCAACCGCACGAATCAGAATATGAGAATATGAGAAATATCTATCTCAAGTTTAACTTGAATATTTAATTACTAATGAATTCTCATTGATGCATGAACTTTCATGAAAGATATCTTGCTACATTGAGGTGCAAAGTTGCTTGTCTTATACTCCTGCCGACTAAATTTACCTTTTCATTTTCTTCAATTAGGTGGAGCATCAAAAAAGGAATTGACGATTTTAACTCACTGTACTTTTTTTATTAATTTTTACTATAGATATATCTTAAAACTTCGTTGCTCAATGTCATCATTTAAAAAAAAAAAAACATTGGCCGACATTGATCCTCCCTGCTCCTTATATGATTGCATATGTGAGACGTGTCAAGAGGTGGATTCAGAATTTGATCAGAGGTAGGCATAAAATATTGACAAGAGTTTTTTTTTTTCTGACGAATTGAAGCGGAGTAGTGAATAGGGATCTAAAAAAGTCACGGCATAACACGTGTGCCAGTTACATAGTTTGATCATCTTTCGAAAATTTAGCACGACAAGATATGTCACACAAAAGATTTGGTCATGGTACAGTACATGGTCACGTGTAATTAGAACCGTTAGATCCTGATCGAATGACGAATCTAAAATAAACTAACCTAAATTATGAAAAAATAGTTAAACGTGACAAATGTGACCGGTCACGTTTGGACACGTCACGTGTGGTCACGGCATGATTAACGTGTTGTGACTATTCACGTGCCATGATCATCCTTCCAAATTTAGTCATGACACAACACGTGATCCAACGGCACGGTACATATTTATGTCCTTAATAGCGGACCTTTTTTTTCTCTCTTAACAAATTAACGATTCTTCTAAGTGGAGTAGTGAATCAGACTACGTCTTTTTTTCTTTCTTTATTTTACACGCATCAGTATGGGTTGAGTTTATTTTTAGCGCAATTTTCTTCTATTTGACTGTGAATTAAATACATGAGTAGGCATTATATCCATTCAGGGGTAGACACAAATATAAAATACTAGTAGGTCTAAAAAAAAATTCGAATTCAAAAGTAGGCACTTGCCAACCCTTGATTCTTCTTGGGTATGCCACTGGATGTGTCCTTATGTATGGGCACATTTGTATGTGTCTAGAATATAGATATATGGATAAACGAGTTGAGCTAGATAATTTGAGAAGTAAAGAGATTGTTTTATTTTCCGCTCATAGTTTTATTTTAAAAATTAGATAATTGATATGAAAAACTCAACATGATATTTATATTAAAATGTATGTAGAAATCAAATTTTATATTTTTTTTAAAAAAAAAATATTAATTTTTTAGAATCTTTGAAAATCACTGCTTATCAATTAATAAAAAATCCAAAAAAATAAATTTAAAAAATTATAAAAAAAAAAGTAAAATATTTTCAAAATAATAATAATAATATTAGTCTTCAATATGAAAATTATGTTAAGTATTTTGAATCAATTATTTAAATTTTAAAAATAAAATATTAACGGAAAGTAAAATAACCTCTTTATTAATTTCTCAAAGCCTTGTGGACTTGTAGTCAAACTCATGGATAAGCTCAATATTCAATATATTTTGCGTTTGTTTTCATATGTTCAAATGGTAATATTTAGGTAGGGCAAAAAAAGGGATCACTTACTATTTTCAGTATTCAAATATAACATTTTCAGCATCCAATCATATTTCAGAAAAGAGATCCTCTTTGTTATATTACTGTTATCCGCACAGTAACCTAATAAAAGTGATATTTTTTCATCATTTGGGTTATTTGTGTTGTTCTCACAGCACAATTAGATAAAGAGTAAAATTAAGAGGCAATAACGCAGGACACGTGTTGCGACGTGAATTGATCTTCATTTTTTTATTTTATTTTTTGAGAAAAAAATGCCAATTGACTTTCATATTTTAAGGTATTATAAAATAGTTCAACTACGAAATAATTTATGGAAAGTTTTCGGATATCATAGTCAATGTAAATTGTCATTATTAAAATTACCACATGTAATTATTGTACTGCTTGGGGATTTATTTGGGGGTGGGGTTTTGTTCAAATAGCTCTGGACAAAGTCTTATTTAAAGCCAGATTTAAATTGTCTGATCTTATCGAAATTCGTACAGACATTTAGATTTAAAGAGTCATTTAAATTTATTAAGTTTTAAATATATTTGCACGAATCTCAATACAAATAAGACCTATAAGATTGAATTTGGCTGAGGCTTGAGTTTAGGGTTTAGGTTTTTTTCTCTCCCCTCAAACGCTGCATGAGCCAAAATGTTGCTGTTAAAATCTGCTCTCATTTATTTTAGGGAAATAAATCTGCTGTGATTCAAAAGAATTGCAGGATTATGTTATTTCAAATTCAACTCATTATTTATTTTAAAATTCATGCATAAAAAACAACTTTTATTGTAATTCGTGCATTTCAAAAAATGATAGGTTGGATTTAGAATAACCCGAACCTATAATTCCTTTGAATCGCAGAAGATTTATTTCCTTATTTTAGATGCTCTTTTAGAAGAAAAAATATATTTTTTAAATAGAACCAAATTTAAATATTTTAAAAGAATCAACATTGTTGATATGGATTCTATAAAAAACGACTCCATTGATGCAAAACCACATTTGCTCCACCGATCCACATGATCGGTGGAGCCATTTTATTACAATATGTCTAAGGAAATCAATAGCAAATAGCTCCACAGATCCGAATATGTAGAGCAAATGTGTTTGCGCCTCCACCGATCTGTTTTTTGTTAAAATGAAATTAATGGTACTTATTCTTTTGAAATATTTAACATTGGTTCCAATTAAAAAAAAAATCCGAAAAAAACATTAAATTTTGAAATTTTTTGTCAGTCTATAATTGAATTTAGAATCATTTAGAGTAATTATTATTATAAATTTTATTTTCAGAATTTCCCGAATTTCTTTCAGATTCTACTATTAATATTCTCTTGATGAAATCAATCTCGCATATTAATTGACTACAATCTCGATGTCTGAAATTATTTAGAAATTTTTTTGAGTTTTTAAAATTATTTAAATTATATTTCAGATGATCTATTTTTCTGAATATGTATTTAATTTAATGTTGTTTATGTTTTTATCCGGTCGAATACACATTGAGTATATTATTAGCAGCTTAATTGAATTTTTAATAGATTATATTTTTATTCAGTTTATTATTAGAATATCTTATACTATTTGTGTTGTTTTATTTTGATGAATTTATTAGATTTTGAGACGAAACATATTATATTTTTATTTAGAAAAAAAAAAAGTAATTTTATGATACATTTATTTGGTATCTTAATATAATATTGCTCTGAGTTTAAAAATTTCAAGGTGATGTATATTTAAGTTCTTAAATAGCTTGAATAACAAATTTGGAATGATTTGATAACTATTTAACCTTCCATCAAGCAATTTTAAATTTTTTTAACGACCGTTCTCTAAAGGGTGGTGATATTAAAGCTACAATTTTTTTTATTAACACAACATTATCTAATTATTTTACTATATTGACAATTTTATCCTTCATTAAAATTTTATTTAAATTCTCTCTCATTTATTACCCCATAATTTTTTTCTTTATAAATAAAGTATGTTATTTGCTTAAATCTGTTTCTCTCTCATATTATTATATGATTTATTTTCTTAATTCTTTAATTTTGCATGAGCCGCTTCAGCTCTCGACGAAACTCAATATTTGCCAGAATACAAATGCTTGTCAGTTCATGCAGCAACAATGAACTTCTCTTTTAGATTTGATAGGGTTACATATACAATTTTTGGGAGAAAGTATATACTCTTGAAGAGTAGAACTAGGGTGTTTCTAAGTTCACCAAGCTTCTTTGTGAACTCAACTCTAAAATCTATCGGATTGGCTTTAAACGAGGAATCAAAACTGTTGAAATTCTTCTATCTTACGAGTGATGAGTCTAAATGCAAAAAATTTTAAATTTTAAATTAATTTTGTATAGAGTCAAGTGTCTAAAAAATGAATGCATTAAAATTAATTTATAAACCTTCTAATTTTGACCACTTGATTTTATACTAAATTAATTCGAAAACTTTAAAATTTTCACATGTAGATGCATCACTTATAAGGTAGAAGGATTTCAACAATTTGAATTTGTTTTGAAGCTAATTCAATAGATTTTAGAGTTGAGTTCACAAAGGTTTGGTTAACTTAGGAAAACCCTAGTTCTACTCTATTATTGAAATATAGAAAAGAGGAAGCCCAAATTAGAATCGGTGCAATTTATGTACTCGTCAGTTGATTTCTTGTCTGAAGAATTTGAACAAAATTTTATTATGATGCTTTCTTTAAACAAAGGAATACACAAATAAAAATTAAAAATCGAAATTGTAATAGAAATAATATGACACTTTACTACACCTGCATTGGAATATTTGGGAGAAGTGTTCATGATAAAGAATATATACGAAGTGTGATAAAGAATGATAAAGTCATGAAATCCCCATGATATTTGAATGCAAAGTAATTAAGCATTGTTCTCGAATTGGTGGAAGGATTTTCAAACAATTTTTTTTTGAAAGATTTTTTTGTTTATTTTTGGTTCATATTGTGTATCATAATATAAAAAATAAAATGGAAAAAAAAGTTAAATACATACCTTGACTTTGATTGCTTGAAACTTGAATTGAATTGATATGTTTCATATGTAAATTTTGTAAATATATCTCTATGAGAAAAAAAGAATGCAGAAGATGCATCAATGCAAAATACTGAAAAAAGGAAAAATAATCTATTATTTATGGAAATCAAATAATTAATTAATGATCACTATAATTACATTATGAAACAAATATAGTAGTTAGAAAGATATTTAAAGAAGGTTAAAATTGTCTATACATTAAATTTATTTAAAGATGTTGTGTTAATATAAATGTGTGTGGTGTCAATATGCCTACCCTTCTCTAAATCACTAACAAGCAATAAAATCGTTGCATTTTATCTTTGATCTTACGTACCGAAAATTTTATTTATAACATAATCTAAAAAAATGGAAAATTAGAAAACCATAAATTATGGAGAATTTCAAAAATACCAGGGCCGCTAATTTAATTTGTGGCTCCATTAAGAGAATCCACATATTGAATTGGCGGACCTCCAAAAGTCCATTAATTCAATTGTAATATATTGAAATTTGACTTTTTAGGGGTCCGCCAATTCAATATGCGGACCCCTATTAATGGAGCTACAGATTGAATTAGTGGCCCAGGATATTTTTGGAATTCTCAAATTTCAGTGATAATTTTTTTTGAAATGGTATAAATAAAAATTTCGATCTTACGTATGAAGTACGACATGTTTATTTATTCTAACTGATATGCTTAATTTTTATATAAAAATTGGAAATTTAGCATACCAACTTTCATTTAAAGTCTGTGGAGATTTTTTCATTCAGATTTCAAAGTCATGACATATTTAAAAATAGATCTAACATATTTAAAAATAATTGAATTTTCGTATATGTAAAAGGATTAAAAAATAAATCTAACATGACATATTAAAAATTAGATCTAACATATTTAAAAATAGATCTAACATATGTAAGATAAAATAAATCTAACGTTCAATTTTGAGGTCCAATTGCTCTACAAAAATAAATCTAACATTCTATAAATCTAACATTAAATTTAAATTTCAAATTACTCTAAAAATAAATCTAACATAAACTAAATCTAAATTACTCTACAATCAACCTTTTTTCAATTAAATTTAGACATGAAATTTTGACTGGAAAGTTTCTGTTATACTTTTAAACTTTCTTCTTTTATCTACCAATTTGGAAACTAAATCACATTTTGGAGACTAAACCACATTTTTTTTTCCACACAGTCAAAGCTACTGATTTGAATACTTTACGAATATTTTTAAACTGAACCGCATTTTAAACTTTCTAAATTTCAAAGATTACTTTTGTTTTTTCACGTAGTCAAAGCTATTGATTTGAATGATACTTTTTTATAACACGTGGGTTTCTATTTTCCACTATTTTGGTTTAAGTCCGGTTCTACACGGGTTAGATCCGGTCTGGTCCGGTTTTATTACGGTTCCGGTTTTCATGGTTCTTGGGTCTTGTCAGGTCTAGTTTAGTACGGTTCTAGTTTAAAATAGTAGCTAAGAATTTTTCTAGAACCTTAAATTGATTAGGTCTGGTCTGATACGGTTTTGAAACTTGGTCTAGTTCAGTACATATGAGGTCCACGATTTTCACAGTCCGATCCTGGAACCTCCGGTTTTTTTTAAAAAAAATACTATCTAGCTGATACCATGAATATAAACGGCGTAATTAATTTAATAATTGACAAAAGAACCATGAACCTCACCTAGACCACTAGTGTGATTTCCAAAGAGGATTTTTAATGACATGAACCTTAATCAAATATAAATAATACAACAACAACAATCGAGCTTTTAGTTTTAAACAAATTAAGTTAGGTTAGAAATGAAACTCAATCGAGTCATAAGGTGAAGTAGATAATCATAAAATAGTAATAATATTATAATAATAATAGTTGTACCACTAATAATAGTAATAATACTAATAATATACTAACTATATCCTATCTACACTATAGATCGTAAATGCCAAAGTCCTAAGCTCTACGTCCTTAACCCCAAGTCTCTAGTCATATGGCCTAAAATCTATAATACTACTTCTAAACATGTCTAAAATAATATTTCTTAAGTCATGATTCTGGTACGTGAATCACTAACTTGCACGCACTCCTGTCCGAAGTCAGCTCCTTGGATATATTTTATTCCTTCAAGTTCAATTTTACTGTTTCCTCCCATGTCAATCATGACCGACCTCTGCCTCTCATAGTGTTTTCGATACGACGTATAATTCCAGTACGCATCGGTGCCTCGGGAGGCCTCCGTTGGAGATGCCCAAACTATCTCAAGCGGTGTTAGATGAGCTTCTCTTCAATCGGTGCCACTCCAAGTCTGTCACGTATATAATCGTTTGCTAATTCAATTGCATATTGTATGTCCACAGATCCACCACAACATACACATCTTTGCGATGCTTATCTTCTAGACATGTTGTCTTTTAGTAGCCCAACATTATGCACCATATAACATCGTGGGTCTAATCGCCGTATTGTAGAACTTGCCTTTGAGTTTTTGTGGGACTTTTCTGTCACATAGGATGCCAGATGATTGGCGCCATTTCACCCACCTGCTCGTATCCTATGGTTCACATCTTCATCAATCTTGCCATCACTCTGCAGCATCAACCCCAAATATCGAAAGGTGTCCTTCCTGGGTATTACATGTTCGTCCAAAGTGACATCTTCATCTTCTGATCTAACGCCGCTGAACTCACACCTCATATACTCGGTTTTAGTCATACTAAGTTTAAAACCCTTCGATTCCAAAGTCTATCTCCACAACTCCAGTTGCCTATCAACCCCTGTCATATTCTCGTCAATTAGAGCCACAACATCAGCAAAGAGTATACACTAAGAGATTTCTCTTTGTATGTCCCTTGTAACTCCATCCACGTCCACTAGAGCAAAAATATAGGAATTCAAAGCTGACCATTAATGTAATCCTATCTTAAGAAACATGAATATAAAATATGAAAATTATCCTTTCAATAATTACATAAACATTTCAATGTTTTGAGAAATACTAATTCATGAGAAGGCAATATCAATGATAATATATTTTTATTCAGTCATTTTAGGATTAAATACTCAACTATTGTTGGAGTATAAAGGATTTTATTTGTCAATATAGTTGTAATTATGGCATAATTAATTTAATTGTGATTCACATTCAAGCTATCTAATTAGAGTTCACTGCTGGCATACTTATCCGTTGGTCAGCAACTAATTTTGTCTTTTTTGACGTGGATAAATTTCTTGACCGTGTTTTTATTAATTATTTGTCGATCACATCATTAAATACATATTTTTTTAATAAGTAGGAATGTTATTGGATTTTCGTTTTGAAAAGAAATTATTTATTGACGAAAGAAATTAAATAATTTTAAAAATAAGTCAACATCTATAACATAATAGTATTTCATAAATTTCTGAGTTCTGACACAAGCAAATACTTTTATAAAACATAAAAAAAAATGTAAATGAAAGATAATATAATAAGTCTTCCAAGTAGGAGAGCAAACGCATCAGATATCCGATATCCGAATATCCGTGTGGATATGGATACAGATTTGGTTTTGAATTTTAATTATCCACATCCAAATAGTAGATATCTACTATATAATTTAATATATATTATGACTTAAATATTTTTGTATATATTTACGGATATCCGATATCTAATCTGTATTTATATAAAAAAAAAAATAGATACGGATATTGTTTTACCACTATCTGATCCATATCCGATCGGTTTGCACCCTACTTCCAAGGGTTCTTGCAATAAATGAATATATATATATATATATATATATATATGAAATAATTATATCATTTTAAGAATTAATTTGAATCTTAAACATATGAACATAATCACTTTTAATGAGAGCAGAATATGAGAACAAAAAAATGTATCTACATATTCAGATGTCATAGTCTCCTTTTTTTTTTGTGAATTATAACACCTATTAAGAAATTCTATAAATATAGTGTTGAATCATAAACAAAAAGAGAGAATAAAATTTGAATTTGTGTTGTCAACAAGTAGGTTTGGAATAAACCTTTTTTTAAAGGAAGATGCTGTTTATCTTAATCTTTTATAATTTCTTATAACTATAAGAAACTATCAACTTCTTTTATTTTAATAAGAATGTACATAAACCTCGTGTTTTCATTAAGAGTGCAAACAGATCGGATAGTGGTAAAACTATATCTATATCTGCTTTTAACTTTCGGATATGGATACGGATTAAATATTAGACAAACATGTACGGCATAGATCGGATATCGGATATCTGTAGATATATACGTACATAAATATTTTTATAATATATATTAAAACTATAAGAAATATATTAACTATTCAAATACGGATAATTAAAATTCAAAATCATAGCTGTATCTGTATTTGCATGAATATTCAGATATCCGTATCTATCTTTTGCACCCTTAGTTTTCATTGCATGCAACTCGGAAACAAAAAAAATCATTAGAAATGCACAAATACAAAGTCGATTATTAAAATAATTGATTATTCAAAGAAAATTGTTGTTAGATATTAAAATGTGAACGAGGTCAAATGAATTATTATATCAATAATGATGTGAAGGTTAGGTGAGTTAAAATATCCATTTTATCTTTCCGGTTTAATAATTTCAAAAGAACAAACTTATCAGATTTCGACTTGACACGATTTCTTTCTAATATAGGAAGTTACTTTTCTATTTATATATTACTAATTTTAGAAATCGAAACAATTTATATTAGAACAAAATTATACTCTCCATAACAACACAGTAACAAGGTGCACGTTTAAAACGCGAATAAAATGTTTTTTATGAGTTTTTGAACCAAATCACAAATTAAACGTTTGATCGAACTTTTACCGAAGAATTCGCGAATAAAACGCAAAGAAAACGTGAATCACAAAATATTCACGATAAAAACATGAAAAAAAATGCTATTATTTTAAGAAATTTTTTTTTGAGGGTTTTTTTATTTTTTTTCTCTTTTTGAGGGTTTTTTTTTATTTTTTTTCTTTACTTCCTTGTTGTACCGAATTATTTCCGAATTATATCCGAATTATACTTGAATTACGAATTTTTGATCCTGCCGAACCGAACTCGAACTATTAATTCGTCACTATGCTCCATAATAAGGCGCCCTCTAATGTTAAGGCAGTCACATATTAGGAAACACAATAGACAGCCACATAAAATCTCAAAATCACAAAAATGAAATAAAGAAACAACCCCCACTTAAAGAAACCGCCTCCTCTTTCCTCTGTCGAAACAGCGAAACTTTCCCTTTCTTTGTCTGTTAATATTAAAACTTCACCTCTTTGCTTTCTGCATTAGAAGTTTTAAGCGCACACACACAAAAAAAGAGAGTTTCTTCACCTCTTCACCTTCTCTCCGTTTTCTTGAGACCTTCCTCTCCGTTTCTCTAATGCCTTCTCTCTCACCTCCACCGCGCCGCATCATAGTTTCCCACCGCCTTCCTCTCCGTTCCACCCCCGACCCATCTTCTCCATTCCAGCTTTCTTTCTCTCTTGACCCCGAATCCCTTCCTCTCCAGCTTTCCTCGTCCCTTCCTTCCCCTCCTATCTTCGTTGGAACCTTACCTTTCCCTCCTCCTTCTTCACCTTCTCTTGCCGACGACCTCTCCAATCACCTCCTCTCCACCTTCTCCTGCCTCCCTGTCTTCATTCCTCCTGATCTCCACGACCATTTCTATCATGGGTTTTGTAAACATTACCTCTGGCCTCTGTTACACTACCTTCTTCCTCTTTCCCCTTCCTCCCATGGCGGCTTGCCCTTTGACCGGGCTCTCTACCGCTCCTACCTCTCGGCTAACAAGCTCTTCGCTGACCGAATCACTGAGATTCTCAACCCAGAAGAGGATTTCGTTTGGGTGCATGATTACCACTTGATTGCATTGCCAACCTTTCTAAGAAAGAGATTTCCTTGCATCAAACTAGGGTTCTTCCTCCACTCTCCCTTCCCTTCCTCTGAGATCTTCCGTACCATACCGGTACGGGACGACATTCTTCGTGCCCTGCTCAACTCTGACATGGTGGGTTTCCACACTTTTGACTATGCAAGGCATTTCCTCTCTTCCTGCTCCAGGTTACTTGGTATGGGGTACCAATCCAAGAGAGGTTATATCGATTTAGAGTATTATGGTCGAAACATAATTGTTAAGATTCTTCCAGTTGGAATCGACATGAATCAGCTTCGGTCGGTCATTTCTTCACCGGAAACCACTTCTAAAATCAGGGAATTGAAAGAGGCATACAAGGATCGAGTCCTGATTCTCGGTGTAGACGATGTTGACATTTTCAAAGGCATCGGACTCAAGTTTCTTGCAATGGAGAAGCTTCTAGAAGAACAGCCCGAGTTACAAGGCCGGGCGGTTTTGGTCCAGATAACAAACCCAGCCCGAAGTGAAGGGAGGGATATACAAGAGGTACGGGATGAGACACATTCTATAAGGGACCGGATTAATGCTCGGTTCGGGCAACCTGGGTATGTACCTGTTGTAGTAATAGAGAACCGACCCATACCCATGTATGAAAAGGCTGCCTTCTATGCCTTGGCAGAGTGTTGTGTCATGAATGCGGTCCGTGACGGGTTGAACCGCATCCCGTATATTTACACTGTTTGCCGTGAATTCAGCCCTGCATTAAATGCTTCCTCCAAGAAGAGTGTAATAGTTGTCTCCGAGTTTGTTGGTTGCTCACCTTCTCTTAGTGGGGCTGTTCGGATAAATCCGTGGAACATAGAATCCGTTTCAGAGGCCATGGCCTCTGCAATTTCAATGTCTGAAATGGAGAAGCAACTGAGGCATGAGAAACATTACAAGTATATAAGCTCTCATGACGTGGCGTATTGGGCTCGGTCATTCGACCAAGATTTGCAAAGGGCTTGTCAAGACCATTCTGTTAAGAACAACTGTTATGGTATTGGTTTTGGTATGAGTTTCCGGGTTGTGGCTCTCGGGCCGGGTTTTAACAAGTTGTCAGTAGAAAAGGTGGTATCAGGCTATAGAAAGACGTCTAGTAGATTGGTCTTGTTGGATTATGATGGAACAATTGTGCCGCAGTCGCTGATTGACAAGAGGCCGAGTGAAGAGGTGATACGGGCAGTTAACGCGTTATGTGCGGATCCATTAAATGTGGTGTTTGTTGTAAGCGGGAGAGGGAAGGATGAGCTTGCTAAGTGGTTTGAGCCATGCGAGAAACTCGGGATTGCAGCAGAACATGGCTATTACATCAGGTATTATTATGGATTTATATTATTTTTCCAATGATTTAGGTACATTACTTCCAGCCTTTTGTTATTTTGCAGTGTTTTTGTTGTTCTTCTTCTTCTTTTGAGGCCTTTGATTTAGTATGAATGATTTAGTATGAATGTTTTTCTTTGTTAATAATTCATTGGAGAAAACATCCCTGTCAGAAAAATTCTTGATAGCATTTATTTTCAAAAATTGAAATGTTGTGGACAGTTTAAATGGCGCCCTATCGACAAAGAAAAATCAATTTTGAATCTGGCAATTACATCGAAGTTTATTGATGGTGGCTGATTTATCCAGGTTAACTATTTACTTTTCAATGGAAATTGGTGTGAGATTTCCAATTTTTGTGGGACCATATCTGTTATTTTGCATCTGAACCAAATCTTTTGCTTTGATTTTACTTTTTCACTTTGAAATCCTCAATATATTTTGCTATGGATATATGCAATTGTCCTTATCCTGAATGTAGTTGCAGTATTCGTCTTAATTGCAAATTTGAAATTTTGAAAATGACACACACTACTAATTTAGGTTGACTAGGATAAACTTATCTGATTAGGTTGCACAGATATGAATAACATAGGGACTAATCCGCAAGTAAACAAATGTGTACATGCACCAAATTCCATTCTACTACTTACTACTGTTTATGCATCATAGGTGGAGCAAGGATTCAAAGTGGGAGACCTCGCCATGCAACAACCAACCGTGGGATTTTGATTGGATGAAAACGGTGTTACCCGTAATGAGCCAATACACTGAGGCGACAGATGGGTCCCAGATTGAACCCAAGGATAGTGCTCTTGTATGGCACCATCAGGAGGCGGACCCTGATTTCGGCTCATGCCAGGCAAAGGAATTACTGGATCATTTAGAGAACTTATTAGCGAATGAACCGGTTGTAGTAAAGAGAGGCCACCACATAGTTGAGGTTACCCCCCAGGTATTATCAAATGCTCAAGTTAAAAAAAAAAAAAATGGGTTCATTTTACCGATCCAAGGTTTACTGATACTTCGGTCCAGACTTGCCAACAATCTATTGCTTTGCAAATTTTACAAATAAGCCCCTTGGTAGGTTAGCTTGTACCCACTAAAAGTGGACATCACAGGCTCATGCATGTGTGAGAGAATATAATTGTATCATTTATAAAACCTTTTTATTGCTAAATCGCACAGTTACACTCCTGTTTCTCTTCTTCATCTTTTATTATACTATTATGTGGTGATTGACTAGATCAAAAACTGGCTAAAGGGTATAACCTAGAATTGTCATAGCTGTATTTTTTGGGCTCTAATACATGTATGTTATTGGTATATAAAAATTTTTGTATGTCGATGTACAAGTACACGTGTTTATGGTCATGCATGGTTGGTGGTGGGACCGTTGGGAGTTCTTAGTCATGGTCAAGTTGAGGTCGCTTTCATGCTAAAGTGGGGGATGTGGATTTGGATTAGGATTGACTTTTAGAGAGAGAGAGAGAGTGGGGTCTTCTTCTAAAATCCAGCTAACATATCAACGTTTTGCACGTCTATGGTTTAGGGTTTCCAACTCAGTGGCCCCCTTCATTATCTACTCATCATAGTATCATTATCTTTATCTACAATAGTTTTATTAATAATTGTGGGGGCCAGTATGTTGTGGCCTTCCTTATCCAAGAATAATTATACTGTTCCACCTCTTCTGTAGCATATTAGTATATTACTTGCCAACTAGGATTGAATACTCTCTCTCTGTACCCCCCCCCCCCCCCCCCCCCTACTTTTTCTTTTACTTTATTTGCATATAAACCCCTGCAAGTGTTTCTTATTTGCATATTTTATATTTTTAATATATAGCAAATTGTTTTGTCAGAAAGCAATAGTTTTAATTATACAATTTCAATTTGTGAGCTTTTAGGATAACAGTTATGCAACTATGTCAGCAGCTTATACACATTATTTGTAATTGGTACTTCATGACTGAATAGGGTTTTAAGTTTGGGACTCTAATTTGAATAGTTTAAGTAACCCTCTGATTTCATCCAGGGCATAAGCAAAGGTGCTGTCGTGGAAATCCTAATTGCGGCAATGCGGGACCAGAATAAGTCTCCTGATTTTGTGCTCTGTGTAGGAGATGACAGTTCAGATGAAGACATGTTTGAGGCTTTGACAAACTGCACAAACAACCCTGAGATGCCCAAAATCATTGAGTTGTTTGCATGCACAGTTGGTAACAAACCGAGCATGGCCAAATATTACTTGGAAGACACAACCGATGTGTTGAAGATGCTTCAATCCCTTGCCGATGTGGGTCAACCGAGACCCAGCTCAAGTCAGTCTTATATCTCCTTTGTAGATCCCTTCTAAAGGAGATGTTGCTGCTGACTGAAAAAAGGAAGTTATTGATTATAGATTTAAATTGAAATTGGGCATCTTTTCAATTCGGTCCTTAGGAAGTTTGGAATGCTTAAAAACTCTCCCTTGAAGAAAAACTAAACCATCATACCAATAATACACCTCTTATTGGAGGGGGTGGGGTAAAGATCAGTCAAAATTACAAAAAGTACTTTTCTAAGCCTTTTGTTTTTATAGCTTATTTACCCTGAAAGTTTTAGGTAGTTAACGTATAAATTAGTATCACATGTATTTTCATCTTTACTTTTGCAATTGATACATATGGAAATCACTGGACATGCAGGTTATACAATAACTTTTCTTTCTAGGGTACAGATGAAAAATAAAAGAAAAAAAATTGAGATGGGGCATCATTTAATTTGTATAGTTTTTAGGTGGGTGTCTTGGTTTCCCATGTAGATGATGACGAAATGTATAAGAATCCATCACTTTTAGATGTTTTATTGTATCCATTTTTAATTTTATTTTTTCAGTTAACACAATGTTACCTGTAAATGTGTCACATTCTCCATTTTTTTTTGTGAAAGTTGTGGGTTTCACTTGTGTACAATCAATTCATTCCTTGATATTTCTTTCCTTTGGTCCCCATCTTTAATTCCCATTGATTTGTATTTATGTGGATGGGAAGTATTCTCATGTTAAACAGGTATCTTTAATTCACTTTGATTTTACATATTTTGATTGAATAGAGTTTATATTATCATGTTAAATGATTATATTGAATTTGAACAGTTGAGAGGTGGCAATGCAATGGCCTATAGATTTTAGGGTTATTTAATTCTGAATTAGATAAGAATCTTTGGTATATTCTTTGGTTTTTGCTAAAAGTAGTTGATTAAGACAGTTCTTTGTCTACACATCAATAAGTTGCGTGTAGGTATCCGTGTTCATAGAGGTGTATGGAAATAAATAAACTTTTGTATTTTATAATTGTCTCATTGAAAATAAATTTAGGTAATTTCAAGGAAGAAATTAATTAACAACCACGTGTGAGCTATAATTTGTTGTTTTTTGGTGGTATTTTAGTTGCAAGTAAGAAACAAAATTTGAATTTTCAATAATAATCAATCATATTTGTAAATACTTTAAAAAAAAGTTGACCCTCACCTCTCTATAAAAAAGATAAATAATCATTTTCGGGAATGTTGATATCTTTTTAACTAAAATCGTGCTAAATATATTTGATAATAAAAAACGTAAATTTTGAAACTATTTGTCATGAATTTACCTTGTCTAGACTTGTCGATTTTTTTTTGTTTGTGTTAATTGTTCTTTGAATCTTCATTATTATAGGGTAAATGTAGAGTGGTAAAAATGGCACAGCGGAGCCGGCTCTGTCACAGAACGGTATAGTTACGGAACGGAGCGGCACGTGTGACTGTTCCGTACCGTGATTCACGTGTCGTGTGCCGTGATCATCTTTTGAAAATTTGACACGTCACAACACACCACGTCACGCAAAAGATCCGGTCATGACATGGCACGGCATGTGGTCACGTGTAATTAGGATCGTCAAGTCTTGATCAAATGATGAATCTTGAATAAACTAACCTAAATTATGGGAAAAAAAATAGTTAAATGTGAGAAATGTGACCAGTTACGTTTGGACACGGCGTGACTTGTATGCCATGATCACCCCTTGACATTTTAATCACGGCACGGCACGACACGTGTGACTGTTCACTTAATCACAGCACGGCACGGCACGGCACAACATGAAACCAAAGTTACAGTGTGTTAATCACAGCACGACATATTTTTTTTTTTTCACTCTAGGTAAATGCCATATAAAACGATAGTTTGAAATAAGTCTGATTGACAATTTAGTTACTTCACAAATTAATGGCCGACACTTAAATATAAATTTATTCAGAGGTCACAATGATAAACTTTTCAGAGTTGATCCTTAAAAGTACTTTTTTTTTGTTGTTGAAAGTCTAAATTGCATTGATTCAAAAAAAGTTAGCTGTTACATAATATTTGATAACGAGTGTTTGTAAAATTATTCAGCTGTAAACAAATAAATAAACATAGGAAGTATGTGTATTCTGTGTACAAATTTGATAATCCTTATTTGATTGTAATGATATGAGTCTGATAATTGTTTTTGCTTTGTGCATAATTGTCTTGTTCCTTCTGACATACTAAATTAGACCGGACAAGGAACTCAATCAACCGGACTAGAACAGCCACTGCTCATAGGAGTGTGCAGCCGAGAATGTTGAATTAACCAGACCATGACAGTCACCTCTCAGAGGGGGAGCCACTAGTGTTGGATCAAAAAAAATTTATTAAAACAAGAGGGAGCTAGAGAGAAGAAGAATTAACAGACACAACAAAATAACCAACACAAAACAATAACAACAACAAGAGAAAAGCTCAAGAGAAGAGAAGAAGAAAAAACAAACAAGCATACCGACAGCTTGTACCTCGCTCTGCCATCACTTGATGACGGAAAAGAGAAGAGAATAAGAAAAAACAAACCATCATACCAACAACTTGTACCTCGCTCTGTCATCACTTGATGATGGAAAAGAGAAGAGCTGGCTGCTCAGACGACTCTCAAAGCAGTGATTTTTCGGTTGCGATTGATACATAAAGTAGTTAAAAAATGAACAATTAATTAAGTTGAAATTTTTTTTTTTAATTCTATGTTATTTTTCTTACTTCACTTGGAGAGTTTGACGAGATAAATATGTCAGCAAGCATGATCTTTTTTGTAATGAAAATCTAACAGTCGAAAAATTAAGTTGAGATTTATTTTACATGGAAATTTTTCATGGGTTGATGCTACATTGATTTGACATGTCTAATTTTAATCAAACAACTAATCAAGTAGATCTAACAAGATCAGCAAAAAGCAAATCACAATTCCCAACATAATCTCCAATTTAATGCGCAACAACCGGAAGATTGCGTGTGGTGCACATTTTTATCTCAATTTGCACAATTTTTTGGCTAAAAGATACATCTTATAAATCTTATAAAAAAAGTTCACAATTTTTTTTTTGTCTGAGTGAGACCGTAAGATATGTATAGAGGAGTAGAACTAGAGTGCTCCTAAGTTCACCAACTTTTTTTGTGAACTCAACTCTAAAATTTATTGGATTGACTTCAAATGATAAATTTAAACTGTTGAAATCCTTCTACTTTACGAGTGATGCGTTTATATGTGAAAATTTTAAAATTTGAAATTAAATTTATAGAGAGTCAAGCGGTCAAAAGGCTTCCAAAAATGAATGCATTAAAATTAATTTATAAACCTTTTAATTTTGACCACTTGACTTTATACTAAATTACTTCGAAACTTTAAAATTTTCATATGTAGACGCATCACTCGTAAAATAGAAGGATTTCAAAAGTTTAGATTTGTCATTTGAAATTAATTCAATAGATTTTAGAGTTGAGTTCACATAAGAGCACCCAAGTTCTATGAGTGATATGACAATATTCATATTACGAATCAACATGATCTATGAATCTATATCTCTATTTTCAAAATTCAACAGTCAATCTGAATTGTTAAACATGTCCATATGAAAATATATTTGGGACTAAATTTATATTTTTTTTACTAGTTTTTTAGAGGTAGAAAGACGTCCAACATTTTTATATCAAGTGATTTTATACTTATAAAACATATAGTAGAAAATTAAAAATAAAACAAAATTTGATCTCTAAGTTTTTATATATATATAAATTATATTGAGCTTTTTAGATCGATTATTTGAATTTTAAAAACGAATATACAAATTCATAGCACAAATAACTCTATAATATGCATACTACCGTAGCCTAACATACATGATAATATGATATCAAGAATCGATTAATATTTATTGTTGTTGCAATAAATGGACCATACGCATTTAAATAAATCATATTTAAATCCATTAACTAATTAGGTACTCAATAAAAAAAACAATGCTTTAATTTATACTTTCCAATATTCTGACTTGTAATTTCTAATATTCTAACCTATAATTATAATTTTCAATCATAATTCATGAAATTTATTTTAATTTTAAACTTAAATTTAATCCGAATTACAAAGCAAACATCTAGAGGGGAGCAAAAAAACTTCCAGGGGAGAGAGGCAAAGTAAATCAAAATATCTTAATCTCCACTAAAATTCAAAATTCAGAAGAGCAGCTGCCCCCCAGATTCTCCGCCCTGGTTGTTAGTAATTTTTAAAACTGTTTGTCTTTGAGTCAAATTCGATAATCCAGAAAATTGCATGTGTCTATTTCATTTCTTGTAGTATCTTAAGGACACAAAGTTACCAAATATAGTTGAGCCTACATTTGTTCAGAGACCGTTAATTTCAAATTTGTTCTTTTATATGCAATTTTCATGTAATTTGACCGTTAATTTCAAATTACCTATTAAGGTACAGAAAAATAAATATGATGTAATTCTCGGGGAATTATAGGGACCCTGTAATTCTGATCTCAACCGTTGATCTTTTTCGAGCTGCGCACCTAAAAATTTGAACGGTTGATTTCGGAATTACAGCAAATTCTGATTCTAGTTACCAACTTCCCAAATATAGTTGAGCCTCCATTTGGTCAATGACCTCTAATTTAAAATTTGTTACCCTTTATATGTAATTTTCATGTAATTTGACCCTTATTTCAAATTACATAGTTATGAAAGTACCAAGCGAATACAGATTCCCCAAGTATAGTTCAACCTACGTTTGGTCAAGGACCGTTAATTTCAAAATTATTTAGTTCTATTTTTTTTTTAAATTTGTGTCATTAAAGTATTATCAAACAATACGTTTCGCTGATCCAACGGTAGCTTAACCCAACAGTGCCACCGTTGGATCAGCGATTTTCAAAGTGGCTTAATAAATAGCAAAAAAATTCCAAAAAATGTAAAATTTGGTCTCCAAGCACTTTTCAATATGGAGAACACATCTAACGGTTCAGATCGACTTTTTGGATTTTAAAATTTCAAATTTGGACCGTAAGCACTTCGGCCCATATGCTACTGAAATCATATTAGTCACTCTCTCTCTCTCTCTCTCTCTATATATATATATATTTAATGAAAAAAACAACATTAATTTTGATCCTACAAAAAAAAACTCCACTAATTTAAAGAATTGGTAGAGGTCGAAACACTTTTGTTCCACCGATTCAGCAGATCAGTGGAGCAAATGTATTTATGATTTTTATAAAAATTAAATTAACAGTGATTGTTTTTTTTATAAAAGTGTGATAGGCAAGGGAAGTACTTATAAAAGTAAAAAAAAAATCGGTAGAAGCAGAAACACGTTTGTTTTACCGATTCAGTGAATCGATGGAGCAAATGTATTTATGTTTTTTTATAAAAATAAATAAATTAATAGTAGTTTTTTATAAGTGTGACAGGCAAGGGAAGTACTCATAAAAGTTTAAAAAAAAGAGTCTAAGGATTTTATCCACTAATAGAGTGCCAACTGGTCTAATTGCAATACTTGGAAAATTCTTTAGATCTTGTTTTTTCAATTCTCTCTCTCATTAGTCAAATTTTGGTGTCCTTGTTTGGTAGATAGTCTTTGTTTTTCTCCTCATTGGTTCTATTGTTGGGTTGTGATTATTGATTGATTGTCCCATCATAAGAATTGGTGCTAAATTTCTTCTTTTAATAGGATGATGATTTGATATTGCAACTCCTCATGGTTATATTAGAAATTTCACATAGGATGTGTTCAATTGCGGAATGAATTATGCGGGATAAAATTTCACGAATACGATAAAAACTCGTATTCATAAAAATGTACGGTAATAATTATGATAATGTGTTAAAATGAATATTCAGTTGTATTGTAAAAATAGTTGTGAATTATCATTTTTCTCTTTCTAAGATGTTGGTCTAATGGTTTTTGTTTTCTTTATTCCTTTCAATTGTTGGGAGTTGTAATTAATTAATTGATTGGTTGACTAACCCTTTATAATCCATACTAAATTTCTTCTTTTAATAGGACGATGTTTTGATATTGCAACTCCTCATAGTTATATTAGAAATTTCACATAGGATGTGTTCAATTGCGGAATGAATTATGTGGGATAAAATTTTACGGATATGATAACTCACAAATTAATTAATTTACAAAAACTCATATTTATAAAAAATGTACGATAATAATTATGATAATGTGTTGAAATAAATATTCAATTTTACTGTAAAAATAGTTATGAGTTATCATTTTTCTCAACCCTAAGATGTTGGTCTAGTGGTTTTTGTTTTCTTTATTCCTTTCAATTGTTGGGGGTTGTAATTAATTGATTGATTGGTTGACTAACCCTTTAGAATCCGTACAAAATTTCTTCTTTTAATAGCATGATGAATTGATATTGTAACTTCCTTATGATTATATTAGAAATTTCATGTAACGTAATCTTCTTCCTTGATTTTGAAATGAAAAACACGGTTGTATAATTGATGGGCCAATGATATGTTTTTTTTGCCTATATTTGCATGTAACGTAATCTTCTTCCTCTATATTTTTTGTTTTTATTAGTAGCATTGTTCTAATCTTTTACTTTCTGTAATATTAGAGTAGAATTAGGGTGTTCCTAAGTTCACCAAGTTCTTTGTGAACTCAACTCTAAAATCTATCGAATTGATTTCAAACGACAAATTTAAACTGTGTACTACACACCATTGATATATAAACAATTTTCCAAGGTTAATTCTTTTTTTATAATCTCATCAGAATGATTACATAACAAGATCAGATTTCTAGGTAGTTTTTATTTTAGAAGAAATTTGAATACTTCATTGTTATATACTTATATGCATTAGTGTATAAATCGATGAGATTTGCTAAAAAAAATCAATACTTCATTTTTAATATGCATTAGTGTACACACACACACACACACACTATATAGTCATTATATTATCATAAGTCATTACTATATATATGCACTAGTAATTAGGGGTCTAGTTTAATTTCTCGATTGAAATGCCATTTCTCTCTCTACCTTTTTTTTATTTTTTTTATTTTGCATGTTCTTTGAATAAGAAGAGAGGGATGCACTTGAACTATATCTTATTCTTAGCATGTGCAAGTGGAGCATGCTTAATTTGAATAGTAGTTGATTACATGTGTGTCCCTCTAATAATTTGACCACATTTCCACTTTGACCCTTCATAATTTAAAAAGTGGAAAGATCAACATTGACACCTGCAAAAATGTCATTTTTTCCAATCAATTCCTTGAATATTCTTTTGATTCTCAACAATTATTGCCACCAAATGACTTATTATATTGAAAAGGACACTAGATATCTTAATCACTTCTTAAGGAAAAAAAATGTGGGTAAAAAATTATATTTTGTATTGTTATATAATTTTAATATAAATATAAATAAAATAAAATCCAATATGAACTGTAAAAAAAATTGTGACAGTTTAACTATATTTCAACGTGCATCAAGATGACAAAAATATAACGGACATAAATTGCCCATATTAATACATTTTTCTCAAACTATAAAAAATGATAATATATAGGCATTGTTATAAGAGATATATATTTCTCACAAGAAGCATTTTAAAAAAAAATTTATGTCAGAATTCATGCTAGCTCTTATATTTAAAAAAAAAAAAGGCTTTCTTCAAACATCTTGTTAGCCATAAACAAAAAATCAAAACTATCAGAAACTCTTAATGTATATCAAATGAAACGGACTAATATAATTATATGTATTTTTCATGATTGTCAGGACAATTAAAAAGCAACAAAAACGAGTCAGCGACCAAAATGTTGGAAGTATATACATTTTCCATGTTGGACTTGGAAAGAAAAATGTTGAACGACCATTATTTCAGAAAAAATTGATGTGGCATATGAGCACTTTGTTGACCTAATTTTTTGAAGTATATATATTTCCATATTGGCTTTAGTCAAGTGCTGATGCATGCACCATGCAGTGCTGTCTTGCAAAGGAAGCTACCATGTAATTTCTTAGGGATATATATTTCTCATTCCCTTATTCTGACCAATTTGACAAGATAATTAGGAACTTGAAGCGAAGTTCACAAAATCTTTTACTTATACTTCACAGCTCTACTCATTAGTTAACAAAATATTTTTTCTCTAATACCATTTTTTTTACAACAAAGCCACACTTCTATAGGTCATGGGTTCAAGCAGTTCTCTTTTGTTTTTTTTTGTTTTTTTTTTCGGATTTGAGAGCAACTAGCAAAAATCTGTATGGACGGCCGCATGGACCGCATATGCAGCCACATATTCAATTCCGCATGGAAGGAACTGCATGACATTCTGAACATGACAGCTGACTGCATATGCATATATGGTCCATACTCCATACATCCGCATTTAAAAATATAGTCACTGCCAATCGAGCTGAAACACCACCTGTTTTTCCTCTCCCCCTTTCTTGCTACCGTTCCTGTCATCATTGCCTCTGGTATCTCGCCTCGCCGCTCTTCCCCTTCCCGTTCCCATCCCACCCGCAATGCCTCTTCTTTTACTGGATTCATTCCCATTTTCTCTACAGTACAGGTCAAAGAAAAATAAAAAGAGAAATAAGTTCAAAGACGTAACATTAACAATAATTTAAAAGCAATTACAGGAATATATTAGTTGTGAAACTAAGATTAAATTTAGTTTCAATTAACTTTATGATAACTTTGACAACCTCTAGTGCGTCTTTCGGACTTTCAGCGAAATCCCGAACCCAAATATTGGTGCGGTGCAAAACCAAAAAAATATCTTCTGTGGGTTTAAAAAGAAATAAAATTTATTGTTAATATGTTTTGCCCCCAATCTAAACATGTAAATATCATCTAAGGTAACAACATATTTATGTTTTGATCCAGACCATTCGATCAGAATCTGCATGAATAATAAACGACCCACCTCCCAATTCTTTTTGGACAAGATTAATCCGGATTCTGATCAGATGGTTCAGTATCTAAATAGAAATATTAATATATTATGTTACTTCATAGGACATTGATCATTGGTACTGCAACGAATATAGAGTTGTTGATTTACTATTTGTTTACTGACAACTGTATCCGTGCTAGAATTTAACCACATAAATCTAAGAGTAAAAAAAGCATACCAACAAAATTAGAAAATAACCAGTTTATCATGGCAAGTCGGTCTTCTATGATGCTATTCTGACAACAAATTATCAGGAGCAAAGCAGACTGCAACAAATGATCAGGCTCCACAGTAAGACATGATGTGGTACCAGTATGCTTTACTAGCTGATACCAACTACTGCTGACGATTACAGAGGAAACAAAAAAATCATCTAGATGAATGAATAAGCACTTAGTTGAGCCTGGTACCAGTATGCTGTACTAGAAAATACTACCACTTGATGCAAGTCAAAAATATAATGTTGTGGCGAAATTGAAGATTCAACCAAGAAAACAAGATAAAACGAACAAGAAATATAACACCCCATTACTAGGTTCTCAACATAATATAGATAACAAAATGTATCATACATTTCATTAGAAAACAAATATTCTGTACAGCTCCTCAGTTTATAAAGAATGAAATAAGAGAATTATTACAACTTGGCTATAGTGAAAATAAAACTGCTATCAAACAGGAAAACAAAAGAACCAAAATCTCATTGCTTCTGGTAAGCCTGAACTTTACAGAACTGCATTCCACTGCCTGATCAATATCGACTTCATGTAGGAACTGCACCTCCTTCTTCCTCTGTTCCAAGAAGTCTCTTCGGTTTCTTTCACGCCATAATGCCCACGTTCTGGCCGGCCGGCCAGATTATATCCCATAAGCCCCTGTCATTTGGAGCCACCAAACTCTTCCTCACTGTCCATATTTGGAGCCCTTGTCATTCTTGAATGTATTGATTATTGAATCATAATTTACAAGGTACAAACCTACTGCTATTATACACACATATGCAATATAGCTGTTTGAGCCAATTAAGAAAGATAATTACAATCAATTAATTAGAGAAGGAATATAGAGCAAATCATAGAACAAATTGGGGTCTTCTGGAAATGAAAATGGTACAATCACATGAGTGATAATTGCCAGACATCAAGTTGCGCCAGAGAAGGGACAATGCTAGAGAAGGAAAAGTTGGAAATTGGGTATAATGTGCAAATTTCCAACATGCTTTCATAGGTGTCCCCAAGAGGTGCATCTCCAATATATATGTTCTAGTTATTTTCAACAGTCTCCACATTTCCCCTTGGCGCCAAAAATCCAAAACTGTGTATTAATCCTGTCCAGAATATTTTTGCGCAAATGATAAAACAAATACTGGTACATACCAAACATTTACGTATGACCAACAATTTCTTACTGGTACTGACTTGTACATACCAAAGCAATATTAAACAACAAATACTAATTGGTTCATTTCAAGCATCAACAACCATAATGAAGTAAATAGAAAGCGAACAGTAAAACAAATTACCGGAGTGATTCTTTTTTTCTTTTTGATTCAAAACCTGTAGGTAATTTGATTGAGAACTTACCTGGTACGGTATATGACTTCAAGTCTTCAACAAATAAAAGTTGAAAAGAACCTAACAAGCCTAACAAAAAATACAATTGGTCTAAGGAAGTAATACCATGAGTCAAAGATATACCAATTAACTGGTACGGTACATGACTCAATGAGTCTAAAAACAAAAAAGAATTAAATGATAAAAAGAACTTTACAATAAAACTAGGAAAAACAACCATAGGATCATACAAGCACATGTAGTGTGAGATTTATGAATAAATGGATCCAAATTAATTGGAGTGATTCAATGTCATAGTTATTAGTGTCACATAGATATCCTTAACATTAATCTTAAATAGCTACTTTTACACTACAAAACAACAAAATTAATTGGACATTTTGCATATATCATGTTTTACAAAGTTTCACCAAGTTCGGCAAAAGCTTAAGCCACTCGGATAATTTTGCATATATCATGTCATACAAAGTTTCACAAAGTTCGACATAAGCTTATCCACTGCGATAAAGAAAAACAAAAATCGATAATCAAAACTATAGGTTAGTCAAAATCAAATAGAACAGATTCGCATATGTTGGTAAAGAGAAATAGCAATTTCAAGGTATATACATATTTCTTCTTTGTTTTTGGATGAAAATTCAAATTCTGAATATTTGTACTACCTGACGAGTGGTAGGGGCAAAAATGGAAAAAAAAAAATATATCTGATGAGGGCAGGAATTGCCGAAGCAATTGTTGACTAACCCGAAAAGCGTTTGTTGCAGTTGTTCTGACATTTTTTTTAGTTGTACTGAATAAAAATGCCTTACCCAGCTGTAGCGGTGTTATGGTCATTGTACCAGAATATTTTTGGTTCTGGGTTCCAAGTGAAATGTTGAACATCCGTAGTGCAAAATCTATCAGAACCAGATTAAGTTTTACAAAATGGTAATTCTTACATTAGTAATAAAACCAATAATAGCATATGTGTTGGCCAGGTTACCATCTACTAGCCAACAGGAGATGCCTGTTTTACCAATTATTCATACCATTCCAATAATCAATGTCATCAAAATCAGATCACTCCTGTTATAAGCAACCGTACTGGACAAATATATTTTCTATAAACACTACGAAGATTCATATACACAAATTTTCTATCCAGACCAGTTAGCATTCTGACCCGACCTAAACAACCAACAAATAGTGACAAAAATGTGTCCATAGGCGTGACCTCAAGTATTTTAAGCCATAATTATTTGATCTATTTACTGTTCATGAACAATAACCAAAACTTTGAATTTCATAAAAGCACAACATGACTAAGAAAAGATGAAGATTTAGTTTAAATCATAGATTGGCGTCATCCCTACTGAAGATAAAGTACTGTGTAGTTGAAATTTAAGAACTAAATCAGAACAGAACTGACGTAGAAAAATTATAAAGTAATAAAAAAATCCAACCAAATAAAAAATAAATACACTGTAGCATCTAAGCCTGAAAGAAAGTTAATTTGGGATGCTCTTCACGATGATCAATACCCCTAATTCTTCCAGCATCATCATAGGCTCGGTGGAGCCCAGGAATCACATGTTCATATGGCTCCACAAACTTCTTTACAAACTTCTCATCACTTGGCTTTATAAAAGTAGCAAATTTTAGATTTGCCACAGGAAGTCCTTTTGACATGAGAAGCTTTCTAACAATATTCCGGGGAATCAGCCGGTTCTCCAAGCTGCAACAGACCAAAAATGGATTTCTGATCACATGCAACTTATCACAACCAGCTTCTTTCATCAGGAACTCCATTTTTCTGACCATCGGCTTCTCAGAATGCTCCAACAAGGAAGGGGCTTTACTAATCAAGAGTGCTACCTCCTCTTGTGAAAACCCGATACTTCTCAAATTATTTAGCCTTGCATCTATGGTATGTTGGGTCATTCCGCTGACAGCAATCAATGCTTCAAAAAAATAATTTGATGAACGAGCAATGCCTAACTTATCAGCCCTCTCAACTGCCCTTTTGACATATTCAGGGTTAGCTGAGAGCAATTCAGGACTTTGCTTGATCACCCGGACAATTTGAAGGGTAGATAAACCACAATGCTCCAGAAGGAAAGATAAGTTGGGCATGATAGCCTTTTCCAAGCTGCTAGAGATTACCCTACCCTTATATACTTTGAGTACCACAGAAAGATTCTCTACCGATCCAAGGACACCCATCCAAAAGTCAATCTTTGACACAAAATTACCCCGAAAAATATAAGGGTCGTGGGCAATAATACCTGAGATGTATTCGATAGAGAAGCCAAGCTCTTGTAGCTTGGCAATGTTTGGCCTCCAATTCTTCTCCACATGGGAGTGAAGAATGCGAGGGTCCCGCAACACAGCAGTTCTTATATCCAACTCCCTTATGCCGGTCTCTCTCAGGAAACACAGAACTGCATCTGGCTTATTGGAGGAGGACTTGATGAGGCCCGGGAAACGCTGGGATACTCTGAGTGCCTCATCGGAGGAAAAGCTGCACGATTGGACGAGGTACTGTACAGAGAAATGGGAATTTGGGGGCGAGGCTTGAGTGGGAGCATTGGAGGAGGCGAGTGGTGTGCTCCGATTGAGGGGAAGAGATGGATGAAGGCAAGGGTTTCTCCATAGGTGCAGACTCATAGTAGACCTAGCCACTGAGCTTCTCAAACAGCGGTACAAGTGTGGAAAGATTTCTTTTACCCATTTTGACCTGAAGTCGTTATCCCTAAGGTAACATATTATTTAAGTTTGGATCTGGACTGTCCAATCCGAATCCGCACGACTATTAAAGCTTCCCCGGGCGTTCCATCTCTGATTGGATTGGTCCGGATTCCTATCGGACGGACTTGATCGAAAAATAAATATTCTGTTACCTTAGACGATATGGATATGGCATGTACAGCCGAGTTGTTGTTTTATCTTTTATTTTGGGATTTTGGGCCTTTCAATCCTCTCACTTGTATTTTTTTGCATTGATTATTTGTGGATATATTTTATTTGAAGAAAAAAAAGTGACCATGCAACTGATTTAATTAATATTAGGAGAATTTCTATTGTGTCTATATGAATTTCTAAAAATGTTATTTTCTTCATAAAAACGTCATAATATACGATATTCTCACAAAATTTGATATTTAACAATTAAAAACCCTGATTTAATCTTTTATTTAGTTATTTATAAATTTGAATTGACAAATATATTTTATTATTTTAAATGGAGGTGTTTAATAAATTGACAATTATGGTACAGTACTTTTTATTTAACTGTGATTGAGGATTTTTGTGTTTAATTCTTTGATAATAATAATTATTTTTAAAAACTGTCATTGAGCTTATCTGGTATAGTACCTTTATCAGGTGGTAATGGTATGTTTTTCAGTTTTTCTTTGTTTGTTTCCACTTTGTATAATTGTTTACATTTGGTGTCTAATACTTTGTTAGTTATGGTTTTAAACTCTCTATAATAGGGAAAGCTAGAACCAATGTAGACACTTGTGAAGAACAACAAATGGGGTTTAGGTACTTATAAGAAAAAGCAAATGGCAGAGTTCAGAAAGACCTTCATAATCCTAAGAGCATCTACATCATTGTAACTCAAATGAGTTTGTAAATATTTGTTAACTACTTTTTAGAAATTAAGGTCTTTAAAGTTTCTAATTCTCACACCCTTGAAATTAATTTTTGATGGAGAAATATCTAAATTTTAAAGTTATGATGGGTATATATATCTAAATTTTTCTATACAATATAATTTAACATATATTATAAAAATATTTTTTGTGTATATTTACATATATCCTATGATATAATCTCCACACTAAATTAGGATTAGGTTTAATTCGTAGAGTTTTAGATAAAAGGATAAAAAATATTATCCAATTCGTATCCGTACGTATTCAATATCCAATCCGTATCCATATATAAAAAATAAAAACGGATACATATATGATTTTACCACTATTTGATCCATATCCGTATCCGATCCGTTGCACCCTAGTTTTGACCCTTTCAATCCTGAGACATGCAATTATTTCTTTCTTTATTAGTGGATATTTATTTTGAAAAAAGAAGTGCACATGCGGCATGCCACTGATTTAATTAATATAAATTAGACATGCACATCAATTATGTAATGTGGTACCACTCATTGGCACCAACACTAAACCAAGCAAAACTTTAAAACTAAATTCCCATAATAATATTATTTCAAGTAATGTTGACAATTAAAAAAAAAATTGGTAAGAATGTTTTTTGTTAATAAAAGGCTGCAAGTCCATTTGCATTAGCGAACAAAGTTTAACAAAGTTTAATTACACCCATTGACATTCTGATATCACTAAATTCACTTATAAGGCACCAGATGAAAGATCTCAGCTTTAGCCTCATCGACAAGATTTTTATCCCAACTTAAATTCTAACTAAGCAATATATTGGCCTAGTCTCCTGATTGGCTAAAATACCCAAAATTTTGCTGGTACACACACCACATATCAGTCTAACAAAGCCAACACAAAACATATTATTACAGAGTATTATTCTCATAGGAAATAACAATAGAAACAAGCAAAATTCATAAAACTTCCACATATTAAATTCTTACTCCATACCATATTCATGGCAAATTGGTAAGAATGCTGTCGGAATATGTGGACAAAGCAGAGTAAATTTTACAGTTCTATACATATCACAGGAGCATTTGGGCAAAACTTTAGGTCCATTGCTATTTATCCAATAATCCAAAGTCATCAAAATCAGATCACTGCAGTTCCAAGTAACAATACTGAACAAATATATACACACTACAGAGTACAGAGTTCATATAAACATATTTCCTAAGCCTGACCACTTAGCATGCCTGACCTGACCTAAACAGCCTACAAATTAAGAAATCGTGTTAGTTATAAGACTGCGCTCATAAGCCTGACCTCAAGTATTGTCAGCCATAAGTATTTTATCTATTTACTGTTCCATGAACAATAATCAACAGTTTCACCTTTATAAAAGCACAACACAACCGACAAAAGATGAAGATTCAGTTTGAATCACAGATTGGAGTCATCTCTACCGAAAATAAAGTAATGTGTAGTTGAAATTTAAAATCCAAATCAGAAGAGAACTGCTGGTCAACAATCATTTTACATATTGTTACAAAGTGGTGCCGACTTGAAAATTATCTACCCAAATAAAATAAATAACTTGCAGTATCTAAGCCTACCAAAGAATTGATTTGAGATACTTCTAAAGCTGATGAATACCCTCAATTGTTCCAGCATCAGCAAAGGCTCGGTGGAGCCCAGGAATAGCCGGTTCATATGGCAGAACAAATTTCTCCACAAACTTTTTATCACTAAGGTTTGCAAAAGTAGCAAATGTTAGATTTGCCACAGAAAGTCCTTCGGACATCAGAAGCTTTCTAACAATATTCCGGGGAATAAGCCGATTCTCCAAGCTTAAAGTGAGCAAAAATGGATTTTGGATCACATGCAACTTATCACAACCAGCTTCTTTCATCAGGAACTCCAATTTTCGGCCAAGCAACTTCTCTTTTTTCTTCAACAACAAAGGCGCTTTACTAATCAAAAGTGCTACCTCCTCTTGTGAAAATCCGAGACTTCTCAAGTTATTTAGCCTTGCATCTATTGTGCTTTGGCTCAGGCAGTTGACAGCAATCAATGCATGGACAAAAGTTGTTGATGAACGAGCAATGCCCAACTCCTCAGCCCTCTCAGCTACCCTTTTCACAAATTCAGGCTTAGATGAGAGCAATTTAGGACTTGACTTGATCAGCCGAACAATTTGACGGGTTGATAAACCACAATGCTCAGTAAGGAAAGATATGTTGGGCATGATAACATTTTCCAAGCTGCTAGCGATTAGAGCACCCCTCCACACTTTGAGTACCACAGAAAGATCCTCTACTGATCCAAGGACCCCCATCCAAAAGTCAATCTTTGACACAAAATTACCTCGAAAAATAAAAGGATTGCGGGCCAAAATACCTGAGATGTATTCGATAGAGAAGCCAAGCTCTTGTAGCTTGGCAAAGTTTGGTCTCCAATTCTTCTCCACATGGGAGTGAAGGATGCGGGCGTCCTGCGACACGGCAGTTTTTATGTCCAGCTCGCTTACGCCGGTCTCTCTCAGGAAACAAAGAACTGCATCGGGTTTATTGGAGGACTTGATGAGGCCCGGGAAACGCTGGGATGCTCTGAGTGCCTCGTCGGAGGAAAAACCGCACGATTGGACGAGGTACTGTACAGCGAATTGGGGATTTGGGGGCGAGGCTTGTGTGGGACCATTGGAGGAGGCGAGTGGCGTGCTCCGATTGAGGAGAAGAGATGGACGGAGGCAAGGGTTTCTCCAGAGGCGCAGACTGATAGTGATAGACATATCCACTGAGCTTCTCAAATGGCGGTACAAGTGTGGAAGGATTTCTTTTACCAATTTTGACCTTAGTCGGCTCTTAGAGTCTTAGATATCTCAGAATGCAAATTCGTGACCGACGTCTGCGGTGCCTATTCTGAGATAGCGCAGCCGCGCAGGGGGCTTCAATCATGTCAATTTCAATTTAAATATCTATACACGATTATGTTATAACAAAGCCATTTTTTAGGTAGAAATTTTAGCATACATAGAAATTAAGATAATTAATGAGTTTAAGTTGCCGGCCGTATGTATGATGTTGATGTTTTATGTAAATTAAAGTGAATTTGCTAAATGGGAGATGAAATTAATATATTACATTATTTTATTGTACAAATATGAATTTAAAGTAATTTCATACGAAACATATATGTCATCTAAAAGAAAATTATAAGAAATAAGTGTGTATATTACTAAAATTAATAATCATCTGTTACAAATATGACAAAAAATAATAAAATAAATTGTGTTTAATTTAGTGTTTGTAGTAGTCACTACGTGTTAAAGCGATATTTTGACTTCACAATATCAGTATTTCAAATTACATATATCTCAAAAATTGAAAAAGTAGATATTAAAAGAAAATATATTAATACACACATTTGAATTATATTTAAAATTTTAGTGATTTTTCTGAAATATACTGAAATGGAAACTATGTCTGTTTTTTTTTATAAAAATAAAAGAAATTCTCTGGTAAGCATATTTCTCAGAAGTGTTCTTAGCCATAATGTGTAAATTTACTTTTATTTTGACTGAAGAATATAAAATAAATTTAATTATAAAAATATAAAAGTATCATTAGTTTTCTCCAATAACTTATATGTAATTACCTCTCCAAAGTTATATATGTTGAATATTTGTCAGAATCAAAATGTAAATGAAACTAGATAATATTAACAAAAGTTATATATGTTGAATATTTTTCAGAATCAAAATGTAAAAGAAATTGTTAGTTAACATTTCTTAATATTTCTTAAAAATACGACTAGTTGGAAAGAAATTAAAGAGTATTTTGCATCTTTTAGAGCTCTATTATACCATCAAACCAATACATGAAGTAATTAATCTGAGGTTCAACCAAACATATCATGCAAAAAAACATGTAAGAACATGCATGTTTAGACTCACTTTACATTCACACACTAATTGCCGAAATTTTTATTAGTATACAAAAAAAAAAAAAAAAAATTAACAATCTATCCAGTTTTAGCAAGAAATTCGAAATGTATTCATACCAATAACTGTGTCATCAGTTTCAGAGATTAAAACCGCTAACAAAACCATCGGTTCCAGTCTACTCGGAATCGATAACAAAATAATCGGTCCAAGAACCGATGATAAAGTCATTAGTTTCCCAATCTGAAACCGATGGCATTGTCATCGGTCCCAGACGATTGTCTTCAAATTATCGAATTGGACTCTACTGCTTTTCTGTGTAGAAAAGCAGGGTCCTGCTTTTCCGATCATAACCATTCAAATTCGTTGAGATTTGTGCACGGAAAAGTTTTTTATCAAGATACGCGAATTAAAAAATTTAAATGGTTGAGACCGGAAAAGCAGAACCCTGCTTTTCTCTCAGAAAAGCAGCAGAGTCGGATCCCAAATTATCAGTAAGCAATGCCTTCTAGAATTGATAAGTCATCGGTATATGTGCAATGCCTAGTTGATATTTGAAAGTCGGTTCTATTCATAGCAGTATGACACAACGTAATGCCTTGTAAAATAAATCTAGGATCAATGACATTGTTATCGGTTCTGGAACTGATTATTTTGTTATCGGTTCTGAGCAGACTTGAACTGATAGTTTTATTAGCGGTTTTAATCTTTGAAACCGATGACACAGTCATCGGTATGGATACATTTCAAATTTCTAGCTGAAACTGGATAGATTGTTAAATATATTTTTTTGTATATTAATAAAAATTTTGGCACTAATTGTGTACGAATACCAGCAAATTTATTTATTCTTTTTCCTTAATATATTTCTATTGAAATAGTAACTATAATTCTAAAATTAAAAACTAATTGTTTTTATAGAAATTTTTATAATTAGAGGTTATCTCGCAAATAAAATTGAAAGATGCTATTTTTTTCTATACCACATGCTCCCTTCAAATTGTCTGTAACAATACAAAATTGTTTTAGAATCTCTATCCCAGAATTACAAGTATATTATTATTTGCGCATCATGTGCTGAAAATTTTTGATGAATAGATTGTTTTTTTTTTTTTGTCACATCACATTATAATCAATAAAGATGAATTCTTTTAAATGTTGTTATATGCAAATTTAAAAAAGGAAAAAATGTACACAAAATATTTTCATCCGTACTGCATATTATGTTTAAAATTAAAGGCAAAAATCATGTTTTTTTCACTATTTTAGAATATCCAAACAAAAAAAGTTCATAAACACATCATCATTTTTCTTTACCATATGATCTGCATTAAATTGCGAAGCATCACTACTTTATTTGTCTTGTATGTAAGGTGGCTTTTATCCCACCCGCACGGGACAAGTCACCCACTTCTAAAAAGACAAACCAAGGAGGTAGCTATAAGAACAATGAATCATAATGAAATATTTCTCGTATTAGTTAGTACCTAGTTTAGAAAATATGGATCACATAGTTCTAATTAATGTTTCGCCCTCTTATTGAAAAGTTCACCATTAGTCTCCAACGTGCGGTTTTTTCATCTAATCTTTGCATGACAATTAGTAGCTTTTGCATGCTCTCGGTCAATTCCAAATCATCCATATTTATAGCCTCTATCTAGTAACTACATAATACATAGGTATGTGCAAAAATTAAATTTCCTAATATCCAAAAAAATCCTCGGTCGTTTTCATTTCATGGCAAAAAGATATTGACCTGAGCAGGTTGACAATTTGCTCGCCTTTGTGAAACTAGACGAAATTGATTAAACAAATCTCTAACCTACAGCCTTTTGTTGTATGAGTTTGACTAAAGCTGACTTATGACCACGGTTTTTTATCATTGCATTTGATTTTCTCCAAAATCTTAATCATTTCTTTAAATTTTTTGTTAAAGCTTGAACAGTAAAAAGATAAATTTTGATTTTTCCCTTATTAATAATCACATCATAAGACCATACCTATATACGTATATATAACACATAAAAAATTGAAGAATTTGAATTATACAGGTTAAAAGTAATACTCCCACAATTAATTTCTGTAGTTCATTGAAATATCGTGCAAATAGCACAATTTGTGCATGTTATGTCATGCTTTTCTCCATTCCATAATATATATACATGCTTATCGAGAGGTGATTCATTTGTTTTGTCTTCACAATACTAGCAAAGAAAAGCAAAACTTAATTCAACATTTACATGATTCATTTGTTTTTTCAAGATATGTGCAATCTAGATCCGCACTAATATTAAAGAACCTCCTACTTTATAGGCAGAAGTCAGATTAATTCAGTTTAAAATCAGGCTGCTGAAATGCATTAACTCAAAATTCTCTTTTGAGTTAATGAAGACGATGCGGACTCAAAATATCCTCACAGTTTGCATAATTTTCTCAAAAGAAAAAAAGTTTAGTTTGCTTAAGCATTGAACCCCATGAAATTTGAGATAATTTGGAATAACATGACACTATTTTATAAGGTAAAAAAATTATCATTGATAGAATTTTAATTAATTTTCTTAAAATATATATATATATATATATATATAGGTTGGCTAATATCAAATCAGTTGTTCCTGAGATCTTGTGCAACCAAGTCGTTTTTCAATTTTCAAAGTCCAAAATATCGATCCAAACCGTTAGATGTGTTCTCTCTATTAAAATATGGTTGGAGACCAAATTTTATATTTTTGGGAATTTAATATAATTTTATATACTCTGTGATTAATAGAATTTAATGGTTGACCGGCCATTAGATCCTAATTATCTCTCATTGTTCCATTATAAACATTCTATGCTTATACCATTTGCTATTTAACTTTTTTCTGTTATAAACATTCTATTCTTATACCGATAAATAATAGTGCTAATAAGGTGCTTATTAAGAAAAAAGATAAGTAAGTGATGTCTCAAATGAATTGTCACGACGTGGAGATAACAGAAGTGGTGTTAATTTTGTTATTTTGAGACTGTGTTGACGGTAATAATAGCTATTCCAACATTTACATTACTGATGTCTTAATTAATGAACAATCATCGGAAATTTGCAAATAAGTTTAGAGACATTGCTAATTGATTGGGCCGAATCCTACGTGGATTATGTGATTGGGCCGAATCCTATGTATATCATATGATTGGGCCTGGTAAAGTAACGGGAAAAACAAAACATAAACGAGAAAGAAATTCATGTTTTGTAGTTAGTGATAACTGGTAAGTCAAGTTTGTAATTCCAAATAAAATAAGATGAATACATCTCTCAACATGATATATACTTATAATCTTTTGAGTATATTTTGACTTTCTACAGTGAAAAACTTTTATGGTGATTAAAAATTGTAATTCAGCATAGAAAATGGGCCTACTTGAACAGAAAAACATAGAACAATCCAAACTGCCTAAAAAATAGAAGCGTGTTAATTAATATATATACAACCTAAGAAAAATAAAAGAGATAATAATAACAAGAGTAGAAGTAGGGTGTTCCTAAAATTATCAAGTCTTTATGTGAACTCAATTCTAGAATCTATCAGATTGGTTTCAAACGGTAAATTCAAACTATTGAAATCATTATACTTTACGAGTGATACGTCTACATGTGAAAATTTAAACTTTTGAATTAATTTAGTATGAAGTCAAGTAGTAAAATTTAGAAAGTTTATAAATTAATTATAATGCATTCAATACTTTATACTAAATTAATTCGAAAGTTTAAAAAAAATTCACATGTAGACACATTGTTTGTAGGATAAAAGAATTTCAATAATATGAATTCATCATTGAATCTAGAATTGAGTTCACAGAAAATCTTAATGAACTTGAAAACACCCTAGTTCTACTCATAATAACAATAAAAATGCATGGATCCAATTTGTGTACCTTCACACGTGGTCAAGTCAGCATGCAGTACCTTTGTAATATGTACCAGTCACCAGTGCAGTGATTATTAAATCAGAGCACTGATCTGTTTTGATTTTTGAAGACCAATTAAGCATACTGTGCCCTACTCTTGCTTGGGGCAAATCCGGTATAGTGCGCCATGCTGCTTTGCCTTTGCCCCCATTGACCCGTTATTGTTGTTCCTTGTCTCCTTTTTCAACATTCATCTCCCCAAATCACATCATTTTATCAGTCTCTCAATCAAGAAGATATGTATAAAGTCGTTTCAAAGTCAAAATGTGGATTTGCAAATGTAAATCAATAATATCTTGCTTGATATCTTAAGCAAGAATTAAGAATGTATGGGGTAGCACAGCTAAAACCGACTGACTGGTACTAACTGTTGCAACGATTAATCAATCGTTACAACGGTTGATGTCAGTTACTTTATTTTGTTTCTTTCTCTATAAATAGAAGCAAAATTTAAGTTTTGAAAGATGATCTAGCCGTCTTAAATTACAATATTCCAAAGATCTAGAATTTTCCATTGTTGCTTGTACATCAAACTTCGATATCTTAACAACAATCTCAAGCATATTTCACCATACTCAATCTCTTATAAGAACTCGAGTGATGTGTGAAAAATCTTGTGTGATCAATTTAGAGCCTTTAGTGCTTAAGAGCCTATTTTGTGTGCTCAGACCGAGTGATTTCTCGAAAATTTGTAAGGGTTTACCGGTGCCACCTTGTAATCATTTCTTATTGAGCAAAGAAAGACACGCCATCAAGAAGGTCACGAAGTCCCAGAAACGTAGACGTTAGTGCCGAATTCCGTAAACATTTATCATATCAAGTGTCTCTTAATTATTCTATATATTTTACTTACACTTGTTTTGTTTAAGTTTTCTTGTTTCTGCCAAGAACAACTTACATCTGAGTTACATATTTATGGTGAATATTAAATTACTTAAGATTAAAATTTTAAAAGGTCTCATATTCATCTCTAGATGCCGTTAGAGACAACATTTATTGCATCATACATTTTTTTCCGTAGAATTTTCATCACATAAATCTTGAAAACTTCAGCAAAGGTTTAAAAAAAAAATCTAGAATGAATTCGAAGATGAGAGATGGTTATAGCGGTTAAAGCAGAATAATTATAGGTGAAAACAGAGCAAATAATATCGTATATGTATTCCACTATGTTACTTTTGAAGTATGGACCAAAGGAAAGGTTAAAATGGATCAAATACTGGTAAAACTATATATTCGTACATGTTTTAATTCTTTGAATACTGATATGAATACATACACATAGATCATATCGGATATTAAATAAAAAATATCAAAAGTTCGTAATATTTATTTACAATGATGAATAGCATAATTTTTCATAATATACTATATTTATATAGAGGAGGGATCCAATTACACCCTTTTTTTTGACACATCATGACACCGTTTTTTTTATAGGTTAATTTTGCGATTTCAAAATCCAAATAGTCGATCCAAACCGTTCAACATGATTGATATACTAAAATGTGTTTGGAGGTCAAATTTTACATTTTTTTGAATTTTTTTACTATTTATTAAGATGGTTACAAAATCGCTGTTTTTCAATGGTCCAAAAACAACGATTTTGTAACCATCTTAATAAATAGTAAAAAAATTCAAAAGAATGTAAAATTTGATCTCCAAGCACATTTTAGTATATCAATCATGTTGAACGGTTTGGATCGACTATTTGGACTTTGAAAATGATAGATGTCAAAATGTGTCAAAAAAAAAAGGTGTAACTTGATCCCTCCTCATTTAGATATGTATTTGTATCAATATTCGGATATTCAATATTCTTTGTATCCATTTATAAAAAAAAATTCGAATACGAACCGGATATTATCAGCTCCGGTTTCACCTCTAAATCTCCAAAGAGAGATTTTGTATGGGAGGCTTGTCAGTGACATCCTACACGGACTGGTACAGGTACATAGCAACAAGGAATCAACATTGCTGAGTCTTTGGGTCAAGCAGCCAATGAATGGATGGTCCTTGTGGTCCCCATGCCAAGTCATCTCGCCATCATTTATCAGAAATTTCCATGGATTAAGTTTAAGATAAAGATAAAAAGGAAAATCAGGATGGATGCTGTTTGCTGTCAGTATAAGCATGCACGCCTATTAGATCAATGAAGAACTGAAAAAGAAATTAATTGCTGGGGAATGTTGGATACCAGTACAACTGGTCAATCACGTGGCACTGACTGTCTGTCCAGAATTTTTTTTTTTTTTTAAATATATTAAATATTTTGTTGAAAAGGAGGAAGATAAGAAAAAATTTGTCATAAAAAAAAGAATCATTAAAATTTGTATGCAGATTCTAATCTTTAACCACAAAAAATAGTTAATCTGCATGCAAACTATAAAAATAAAAATAAAAATTCATTTTTCTGATACATTGCAACATATTTAATACATTTTTAAAAAATAAAAAATTCTGCATCTGACTGCCCAAAAATTAGTTTCTCTCTCTTTTTACGAGATTTAGACATTATTTTAAACAACCATGCACAGAAAAATTGTGTTCATTGCACTCAATGAAATATTTACATTTATATGAATGAACCTTTTCTTTATCAATTTTTATTTTATTTTAACTTTTAAGAAAGGACATTAACATTTAATTACTATAAGACGGATTTAATTTGGATAATTACATCGGAATATGTTGTGTATAGCTCTCATCTCATCATATATTTTTATCAGATTTGATTCTGCTAGAAATAGTATGTTATGTTTGGCAAGCTATATTAAGAAGAAAGAATTCAGTATTTTAGTATAGAATATTTTATGATGTGTCATTTATATATATATATATATATATATATATATATATATCTCTCTTTTTAGAAATTTATGTTGCTATAAATTACTTTATTTGTATTCTATGTAAAATGAAGTCAAAAGTACAATTAACCTTTCTCATAAGATTTTGTCTTTGATTCTGGCCTCTTCTTTGAAACCATAACAGAATATGAAGTTATTTTTAAAGTCAGCCTTTATGTTAAAAAAAAAAAAAAAAACAGAGGCATTATCTAATAAATTAATTAAAAATTGCTTTCGGTAAATCAGTAAAAAAAATAATAACAACAAGTCGCCTTCAAATAGGTAAATAGTTTAAATTTACATTATTTAATAGCCAAAAGATCTTTACATAGAAGAAATTGGATACCTACTAAGACCTACTACTACTACTACTAGTCACGGTTCAATTATTCAAATGATATGACAACTTGGATGGAGGTGTAGCCACAATTCCACAAACAAAGTATTCTCCTATAAAAAGCAAAGCAACTATTCTTTGACTATGTTATGCAAGTATAATTTATTCAGAATTGTTTATTTTTAGAAACATAAATAATAATTTTGTCGATGCCATAAAAAGAACCGATCATTCCTTTAGTCATTTCTAAGGAATCTTTATGCATTGAGATATGTGATTTTAGGGGTGAATATGGAGCGGATAACATATGATATGATATGTGTTCGATCCGTATTAGAAAATTAGAAAATTAGAAACAGATACATAGATGATTTTAAATTTTAATTATTTTTATTTGAATAGTAGATATTATATTAATAAATAGTAAAAATTCAAAAAAAATATAAAATTTGATCAGCAAACACATTTTAATATATCTATCATGTTGAACGGTTTGAATCGACTCTTTGGATTTTGAAAATTTTAAAAATCTAGAGTGTAATCTAGTGTCACTAAAAAATAGTGTAAGTGGATCATTCTCATAATTTAATATATATTATGAAAAAAAATATGTCACTTATCATTATAATTAGATAAATATCCAATTTGTATCTATATTCGAAAAATAAAAATGAATATAAATATAGTTTTACCATTATTCGATTTGTGTCCGATCCATTTTCACTCCTATGTAATTCAGTTCCTTTATGCAACGATGTAGGTCTTCAAGTTTGCCACAAAATAATTCAAAATTTAAAAGATTTGTAGCATTGTTTCATTTAAAAGATTTGTAGCATTGTTTTATCATCTTCATGCATTGATACAATTTTCCTTTTGCATTGATGCTAAGGCTCTGTTCGGCCGTCTAAAAGGAGCAGGAATGGGAACGGGAACGAAGTTTTTTGAATGGCCGAAATACTGTGCGGTGAGAAAAATTTTATGAAGTCTGAGTGAATTTTTTTTTTCCACGCGCACAGTAAATGCTGAACAGGGCCTAAAGAAATTGTAGAAAAGTAGCAATAATTTGATTCCATTATTTCGTTTCTTATGTGGTCAAATTTGAAGATTTGCAATCCATTACAAATGTCTTAAAGAATCAAATTAACAATTCAGAGTGGTGGTCAATTTCAGAATTCATCAACATATGATCTTAACATATGATCTTGAGATTCAATGTTTTGACTTGAAACAAATGATTAAATAAGTCCTTAGTGTATGTCGTTTTTATTCCATTTATCTGATGATTGATCCAAATATGTGGTGGAGCCCAATGTTATTCTTAGATAATATATATTTATGTGTTGTGTTATTCCTAATGTAAAATATCACAGGAATATATATATATATATATATATATAAACTATACAACCATCTTCATTCGTGTCAGTAATATAGCATTTTTATATCAATTTTAGAAAGTTTCATTCTCTTAATTTTAATCTCGCTTCTTGCATATGTGACAAAAATAATTAATTTTCAGAAATAACAAAGAAATCAATCATTTGCAAATGCATGATGGAGATGTTCAAACTACCTTACGAAAAAAAAATCACAAAAACTCATGTGACACTTTTAGATGCTGACATTATACAGGGTTGTAAATAACAATATACAGGGTAGATCTTAATATATTGAAAAGGTGACTAAGCCATCTCTATGAATTTAAAATTTTATTATTTTCAAAATTTTATTGAGAGATCTTGAGTTCAAATTTCACTTACCATATTGTGCATTTTAATTTTCTAGTTCCGCCTCTGGGTATATGTTTGTCGGATGGATAGAATACCACTAAGCGATTAATTGGGAATAATTGGAAATAATCGACCGGTTAGTTAGAAAAATTCATAACGGTTTGATCACCGCCAATTACTATTCGGCCTAAACAGACGTTTTTTACAACACTGGTATTTACAATTCCTTTAGAGAATTTTTTAGTCATAAAAATTAATAAATTAAGAGGTACGAAAATAAAAATAGTTGTTGGTTTGAGAAAGAATACTGGTCATGTCGCTATTTTATATTAATTGCAATTTGTCACAAGCTCATGAGGTTTAAGTTGTAGGCCACACCTAATTTCAAAAAACAAAATTAGAAAGCATTACATTGATATGGTTTCATGTTTCATGCTACTACTATCAAATTGAATAAATATCTTATTTTTGTACTGTAGATGGCATAAAACCCGTGACATCATTTCACAATTAAATTCAAAGGTAAGATGGCAGTTTCAATACCTCATGTTTTTTATGTCTCATCATACCTCGTATTTTATATTTTTATTTTTAAAATTCAAATTATCGATCCAAATCGTTCAACATTAAATTTATAATAAATTATACAAGGGGATGAAATTTTATAATTTCTACAAAATTTTTTACTATTTTTTAAGATAAGTACAAAATCACTGTTTCTAAACCATTCAAAAACAATGATATTCTACCCACCTTAAAAAATAGTACAAAATTTCCAAAAAAATATAAGTTTCATCTCCAAGTATATTTTAGTATGAATATTATATTGAACGGTCCGGATCAATAATTTG